>CM041297.1:144772779-145372779 GCA_023052935.1 Piezodorus guildinii | reverse complement strand
AACTCAAAATTGTTAATATTTAAAATTTTAATTGTTCACATATTTTTCCTTTATCATTTTTTTTCATTTACTTAGTCTCTATTTATATATTCTCATTACAATATTATCATCTCAATTATGTTTACTTCCATACTTTATAACTATCATCTTAATTTTGTTTATTTCCATACTTTATAACTGTCACCTTATTTCCATACTTTATAATTGTCATCTTATTATCATTTCACATTTAATATTATTTATGTTCCCATAATTTATTACTGTCATATTATTATTATATACCTAACGCATTATTAAGTCTATAATTACATTGGTTGTTATCTTGTTTCTTTTAGCCCTGATGAAGGCCCACATTGTAGGCCGAAACGTCGGCACATAATTAAAATAACGCTTATTTTTAATTGTGTGTTTTAATTTATGACCGCACCCCCAACCATCTTCCTCATCTTTAATAGTTTCACGTATTTTATCTTTAACTGTATTTGAAAATTCTTTCATTGATTTTAAAAATAGAGGTGTGTTGCCCGCACCAGATTTTTTTTTTATCCTCAATATGTAATAACTATATCTAAATAGAATATAACACAAGTAACTATTTTTATTTATCAACCCTTCCTTGCATAATATGCAATACGGGCTATCCTATCCCCTGTCCTGAGAAACCCCTTAAGAAAGAAAATATACAGGTATTTGTTGCACATAGCAGTAGAAACTCAAGCACTTAGCACAGCTTATAGACTCTCTAAGTTACGAACAAGATCTACTCCCCAGGCAATCAGGGACATGGCAACTTGTTCAGAAGGATTGATGAAGATTCGGTACTAGCCATGCATTCTGATCTTCAGGTAAAGCGATATACGGACACACTTTACTCTGTAGGGATTAGTAGGACTGGCTCACACAGACCATGCAATGGAGTCAATTGTTACACAGATGGATCCCTGACAGAATTAGACCAGGGGCTGGAATATGGTCTATGGACTGATAGTCGAGCGGCTATCGGAGCCTTGGGCAGTTATATGACTTGGTCTGAATTAGTGGAGGAATGTAAAATAGATCTTAATACATTCTCTCTGCTGAATAATGAGTTCATCGGGTGCCTGGTCACTCTGACATTTTAGGCAATGAGAGAGCCGATAGCCTCACCAGGAGGGGCTCTGCTCAGTTACCGTGTACACCTGAACCTGTGTGTGGAATAAGCCTCACCTACGCAAAAGGTTTGATCAAGGCGGCTGCTGGCAATAGATCTAGGCAATATTAGAGGGATACTGGAAAGCAGCATCACTCTAAGATGTTCTTGGAAGGACCCTGCAAAGAGAGAAGTTGTACACTACTCTCAATGGAGAGGATAACTCTAAGGAGAGTGACAGGACTGTATACAGGACACTGTCAGATTAACAGGCATCTCCATAATATGGGGTTGGTGGTCTCATCTACTTGCAGATTCTGCAAGAAGGAAGATGAAACTGCACATCATACAATATGCAGTTGTCCAAAGATTGCCATGATACGGTTTTACAATTTTGGCATCGACCATTTTATAGATCCTAAGTTGTGTGAACTGATCAATTTAATTTTTTTTAAAATATGTTTTTAAATTTTAATAATAATAAATAAATGAGTGATGAAGTTATATATCAGCCTCTAATTTTATTCACAGAATTTGACCTTTACCTTAAAGAATCTACACCTTTTTAAATTCTTTTAATTTAATAAATTTATGAAAAATTCTTCAAATATGCAATATAAAGTTTAACCAGTAGTATCCTAGATACATGATTGGGATAGAAAATTGATTTCCGGGGTGCTCAGAGGCTCTGAGAAATCTGCTCTCAGTATTATAGCCTCAATCTCAATAATATAGCCGTAAGTGGATCCGTACGACACCTGTTGTCAAGGAAACATACTTCACATTGTCAATCAGACCACTAGATGGCTCTGGAAACAGAGTTATGACAGTAGCTAACGGACTTGAAACGCTAGAGAAGCAAAGCTACTACAGTAGTCTACGGTCCACAGAGCATGGTGCTCTGAGACTACTATAGTAGTCCACGGTCCACAGGTAGTAGCCCATGGATGCTAAAGGGTTAACAGGAGAATGGGATGGCGCACAATAAGCCTAATAAGAGGCTGCAATGCATAGGATAAGCTAGAATAAAAAAACAAAACAACTATAAAATATTACACAAGTAACTATTTTTTATTTATCAATCCTTCCTTGCCTAATATGCAATACGGGTTATCCCCTGCCCTCGCTCTCTGTCCTGAGAAACCGTTTAAGAAATAAAATAAGTGATAGTAATAAATGTAGTTATTTACCTTTGGCAACCGAGCATAACTTGTTTGTCTCTTCGGGACTAAACTTGAGCAAAGTGTCCAAGACCGGAACCAGCCTCGACCTCTCATCTCCGTTGGGCAGGGTCACAAACTAAACAATAAAAAAAATGTAATTAGAGAAAATTATTTTACCCCTGAGATCCTGAAATCTCCTGCAGTATAAAGAAGAACTTTAACTGGATGACCTGTTACCTTGAAGATGACGTTCTTCAGGTATTCTGTGTTGGCGACGTGCGGCTGACGCTCCAGAGCCCTCTCCAGACGCCGCAGTTCCTCCTTGAGAACCTTGTTTTGGTGCAGGTTGCGAGCGGAATCCTTCTCGGCCTCACTGAGCAGCGACGACAGGTGGCGCGCTCTTACCTCGCTTCGGCTCAAGTCTTTCTGAAGTTTTTCAACCTGCTCCTGGAGCACAATCACTGTAAAATAATTTAAAAAACAAAACATAAAAGTACATATTGGAATATATCCACTAGCTTATAATATTTAATATTATAAATATACCCACTAATATATATTTATTTATTCATTATTTAAATATAATACTAGTGGACCCAACACACACCCTGCTTTGCACAGTTTGATTTGAATGATGTGTTATTTATGTTTAAAAAATCTCTGTCTTACCGATTTAGAGTTTATCACTTTTAAAATTTTACGTTATTGTAACATAAAATGCAAAAAGCAAGACAATATGTTTATTTTATAATGTCTATTCATAATTATATTTAATCATCAGCAGAAATGAAAAACAAATAAAAATGAATTAAGTTTATTTGTTTGCTAAAGCACAGATGTAAGAGAATTTAACTGTCCCATATAATGAAAACTTGATTGCTATCTATGTATGAATTCAAAAATCACTGAAATAAACACCAGCTCCTATTTTATAAATATAAATCCTTAACCACTTATTAAACCTTTTAAGGGTCACCAGTAGTGATAAGTGGCTGGCATAGCAGCCATCTATACCCAAGGTTGGGGGTTCAAATCCGGAAGAAGGCTATATCATATTTTTTTATATCTAATTCAAATCTTTTCACATTTTTTTCGAAGATCTAAATAACCAAGGGTTAATAATTACTCTATTAAAAAATCCTAGTGCCATCTACCGGGTATGAACCTGCGATCTACAGCTATATTCTAAGTTGGTTCACAGGTTCAAACCCGACAGATGGTCTGGGAGTCTTTAAGAAAGTAATTAATTTATTGTTTAAATGAGGATATTTCGTCAGTAAGGAAGTAAATAACCCTTCGTTATTTAGTCCTTTGAAAGAGGTCTAAAAAGATATGAATTAGATAGAAAAAAAAACAACAAAAAATATGATAGAGCCTTCTTCCGGATTTGAACCCCCAACCTGGGATAGATTGCTGCTATGCTAGCCATATATCATCACCGGTGCCCCGTAAAAGGTTCAATAAGTGGTTAAGGATTTATATTATTTGTTTGAACAACCGCGACTGTGGGCATAGAATAGAAAAAATCCTCGATGTGCAAGCGAGTGGTCTTAAAATCAATCGTACCATGTGATTCCACGAGTTAAAAAAAACAACATAATAATAGACCCCTACATCTATTTTATCCGAAGAAATTGAATTAATCGATAATATGAAAAAAAAAGATGGCCTAAATAAATTATTAATAGACCTCAAAATGGATGAAACCCTTACTTAATATATGTAGGTAATATATTCTACTATGGTAACCTCATACAAAAAAGTAATCAAATACTCAAAGTGCTGTACTGTACTTCTCTCCCAGCATTATTTTTATTACAGTACTCAGTACTTTTTTTTTTCTGAGTAATTAATTGTCCATGACTGCTGAGTTGATAAATTTTAATTTAGTAAATATTGTTTTAATTAATTTTTCCTTGAGGAATATTTAAAAAAAATAAGAATATTACAAGGTTAATCAAGTTTAGAATTTTAAAGAAAAATATAAATAAAAGGCATTTGATTGGATTTGAAGTGAATTCATGTATGACTTGTTACCTCACTTATGGCAACCCAGTAATAAGATATGAGTAGTAACATATTAATTGAGATTAGTGAAACAAACCTTTGCTTTCATCAGGGCTGTTGAGCAAGACATCCAAAGGAACAACGCCACTAAGCCTTCTGGTCTTCGGAGAAGGCACACTTTCTGAGCCCTACAGGGGGAACAAAGAAGAGGAATTAATAATATTATAGCATAGAATAGAAAAAAAATTTAGTCTGGGACTAAGTCCCCTAAGAATAACAGTTATGTAAAATTGAAATAAATAATACTGGAAGGAATTAGTCTGGGTGGCGGTCATTAAATGAAACAACTAAATAGTTTCAACTATTTAGTTGTTTCATTTAATGACCGCCACCCGGACTAATTCCTTCCAGTAATTCTCAACGGTCAACTAATTACATCCACACAGAAATAAATAATAGGTCTAACCAATAGACAAAATAAACATGATTAATTATTATTTACAATGGTAAAATAAGGAGACATTTTTTTTCTTTCAGTGGCTTGACAGGCCATGTAGGCCCTAGGTCTCGCGGTGTAATCTCCTAGGAGATTACACTCACATTACTCGATGCATTCTGTATTGCAGGGTCACCTACTCCCTACGCCTAATTTGGTGTGTGGCCATTTGAATGACGGGTTTCACATACCTGGGGGAGAGGCTGTGAGTGAATCCCCATTAAAATGCTTGAAAAGCCCTGCCGGGACTGGGATTCGAACTCACAGCCTTTAGCATAAGAGACTAGCGCGCTAGCCACTCAGCAACGGGTTCCCATAAAATAAGGAGAAATTCTATACATAAAAAAATAACAAAGAAATAATGATATACCCATATCAAATAAAATATACCCATTTTTTATAATTATGGTATTTATTTATTTATTATTTGATTATTGTGTAAGGCAGGCTAACAATAGGATAAAAGTGAAATTTAAATAACAGCTCCTGTTTGGTTGTTTGTTTACAAACATATCATCCATTTTGGATGGTAAGAAAAAAGGTCACTAGCAGGTATCTTTATACCTGGAGGATCAGTTAGTTTTGTCAGTCAGTTTTTCACTGGGGACTTGTAAGAAGAGGAGCTGCTGCAGAATATGAAGAGGGATCTTGGTTAGCCTGCATATTGTTTGTATTATGTTTGTAAGTTATTATTATAATTAAAAAGTGATATAAAAATATAACTGATTGTCAAGAACCCATACCATAAAAAATTCATTTTCGTCATTTAATGACTTTTTTATTTCTGAAAAAGAAAATTCGCAACACAGACAGTTAGCTCTATTTGCTAACTCTGCAGAGTGTATGGCGATGAGCCTTAAGAGAAAGCGCCATCCGTAAGTGGTTTGCTTGGCTCATAACAAGAAATTTTGACTTGGAAAACGCAAATTGCTCGGGTTGGCCTTTAACTGTTGATCATGACCGAATCCAAAAAAAAATATCTGAAAGATGGCAACATGTAATAGATCAAAATGGGTCATAATTGATTAAAAATATTTACAAGAATCTCAAGTTTTTATTGAAATTACCAATAAAAAACACTACAAAATTATTTTAAAATAAAAAAAAAATTATGTTTACTTCTTTTAAGTGTTTTAATAACAGCATTCCCCAACCAACTTCTTTAATTCATTCTACTGACAACTATCCTTCCAATTTTAAAAAGAAGTTAAAAAATACATATTTATCAGAGATTTCGATAAACTCCTAAAGGACATGAAACAGATAAAAAACACACTACTGTCTCTTCTTGCCAAAATGAATATCACTGAAATACTCAATTATTTTTGGGAAAAATAAGACTAAAAAACAAAACTGAATATTCAATAGTTGACTATGAAATGAATATGAGGATGAGATGGGTGGCAGCCAAAAAACAGAGGAGAAAATAGTGAAAAACTATTTTTTTATTTATTCATTTATTTTTTTTTTGTAAATATATATATTGCTATTTACAACTGTATAAAGGAATACAATCAGTAAATGTGAGTATATATAAAAAAAATATATATATAAAAATCATGAAAAACAGGTAGAGAAGCTTTCCATTGGAAGCAATATAAAAATATTCTAAACTAAGTCTCAGAGTACTGACTTATGTGCTGAGAATATTAGTGGCAAAAGGATATATATCTATACTGATAGTCAGGCGGCACTTGGAGCCTTGAACAATAACACAACTACCTCAAAAGTCGTTGAGGCATGCAATCTGACCCTAAACAATCTTGCTAGGAATAATATCGTTAGCATCGAAATGGGTACCTGGACACACTGGTTTCAGTGGAAATGAGAAAGCTGATGAACTAGCTAGGAAGGGATCAGCAATAATTCCCATCACACCAGAACCTCTAAGTGGAATCAGCTTAAGTTCTGCCTTTAGGTATATTAATCAATCCTACTTGATTAAATTTAAACAACTTTGGTTAAATAAAGGATTAAACACCCACTCAAATTTTTAGATGCTCCTAGCATTAGCAGAAGGAAGTGTCTACTTGGTATGAGTAGGTTATGCCTAAAAACCATAACTGCTATCTATACAGGACACGGCAAACTTAATTACCACATTTTTAAACTTGGTATCTCTAATACTCCTTTATGCAGACTATGTGGAAAGGAGGACGAAACATCGTTCCATATAGTCTGCTACTGAGACAGGCTAGCTAAGTTAAGGTTCACTCTATTTGGTGAAGTCTGCCTAGAACATCCTAAAAACAACAAACTTGTTAATCCTAACAACCTTTTGAAATTTGCTTTTGCAACAAAATTCATGTTTTAAATCTACCACCGTATGATTCTATGGCGCACAATAGATCGACTGGTAGCGGTGCAAACCCCATGCCAGCTTAAAAAAAAAAAAAGTCTCAGGGTCATCTTCTTTTCAGACGTTTTGGAGGATTATCAGTAATTGATTGAGCATTATCTATATAGCTAAATAAACCTAAAATTTATAAATGATAAGTTAGTTACGAGCCCTTACCTCGCCGTCCTCCCGCTGAGACGATGGCAAGATGCTTTCCGGAAAGCTACTCATTGAATATCCGCTATTATCAATCTTGTCTTTCTGAACATTCTCTTCTTCCTTCTGCTTGAACTCCAACATTAGATCATCAATAATCTTCTTGTGGTGCGACAGTTCAGCCTGATATTCGTTCTTCCTCTTAATCAATTCAGCCTGCAAGAAATCATTAACATAATTGATTATTGGAATGGAAACACTGCTGTGGTTTTTATTTTTAAAATATTTGTAACACACAGTACAATAGATAACTGCTACGATTCATATATTGGTAACATGAAATACTTATACAGAGGGCAATAAAAATATTAGTATTTGAGCGGAATAAACAAAACTGAAAGATAATACTTAGAAAACTGATCCTGGAGTTACTTATTCAACTAATTATTAATTATTGAAATTATTGAACTAATTAACTAGAGTTACTTACATAATTGATCCTACTATTACTTTAAAGTGCTTAATAACATGTAGCGCTATCAGGGCCTCCACTTATAGTCACCGGTCGAATATAAGGAGAAGTTCTACTTAATGATATTGTTATATTGTAACTTAGTTATTACCATTGCAAATATCTTTGTTCATGCTATTGTTTTGAGATAATAAACAATAATAATAAATAATAAGAGATAATAAACAATTGACATCATGATAGGTTATAGCTAGCTATATTGACTATCAAAACTTCATCTAAAGAAGATAATGATTCAAGCCAGTTATTTTCTATGAGCTATTGCCAGATCAGACAAATCGGAAGGATATTATATTCTACAAAGAGAACGCTTGGCCCCAGACCTCAATGGTCCAAATTATTGAGCCTAGCACGGGACCTTTTGCCCTACCCACCCTATTCATCAGACCTAGCTCCAAGGGACTACCACTTATTCTGGTCTCTACAGAACTCTATGAATGGAAAGAAATTCCAAACCGAAGAGGACATCAAAAACCACTTGGATCATTTTTTTAACAATAAACTCCAGACATTCAATGAATATGGCATTATGCAGTTAGTGGAAAGATGGAAAAAAATCATATTAAATAATAGTCAATCTATTGTACAAATTTTATGTCTATAATACATTGAGTTTTATTTTTATGGATAATAGAGTCAGTTAAAAATATAATGTATAAAATAAAAGTCACTTTAATGAACAAAATAAAATAAAAAGGTAACGATTTAATACAACAGAATACAAATTAGAGCGAGTAAGAAATGAAAAATAATGCAATTTTAGTTGAAAATTAAATTTTACAGCTCGATCACTACTTGACAACATGTCACACTCTACAGGAAATTGGGTTGTTATCTCAGTGTTGCAGGTAACAATTAAATATTAATAATTAAATTACTTTCTACTTGGCAACACTCAGAGACCTGAAACCGTTGTTTGCATGTGTAACAGTGAAACCATTCCAATTTCATCCTGAAAAAATCTGGTGCGGGCAACACACAACTTTCACTTACCTCCATTTTTAAAATCAATGAAAGAATTTTCAAAAACAGTTAGAGATAAAAATACGTGAAACTATTAAGGAATTAATTAAATTGAATTTATATAGAAACACCTGTTTTATTAAAAAATCTATTATATTGATATCTAAAATAATCAGTTAGTCTTATGTTCATTTCATCACTCTCTATTAACTTTTAAAAGCTTGTGTATGAGATAATATTTTTTCTAAAATCTTTAGCTTTCCAACGGTATATAATACATGTATATTACTGTTCTTATGTTCAAAAACGAAAAATTGCATTAAAAAAATATTTTTCTGTTTTAACCTTTAGTTGGGTATCGAATTTATTCAATTTGTATATTTACCTGTTTTTCATCAGTGTTAACAAGATAATATAGTTATTTTTATTGAATCTACAAAATTAAAGGTACTTTAGGAGAAGAAAATTTAAAGACCATTTTAATCAGAATAAAACCTATATGATATTAAAGCCCATTAAATTTTACATCGATATAGCGAGTTTAATCAAAATCGTCGGAACTGTTTTCGAGAAAATCGAAAAAAGGTGCAATGCCTGGTATAAAGTGCCTCTTCTGGTAAGCTCATTTTGATGAAAAAAGTTTTGTCACGTCTCGGGCATATAGTTGTCTTAAATATGAAATTTCAGTTTCATAGGACTTACCGTTTCTGCCCGGGAGTGACCACACACACAGACCTTTTTGCGGGACTTGGTTATTTGGACTCAGGGGACCCTAAAACATGTATTTCCGTTGAAAGCTGGGATTCGAAAATTTTCACTATCGCAATACTTCCCCTTACTATATATAGTAAGTGAAAGTAAAACCTAAAGGACTTAATTGAGACGTTGATTTCCAAAAGGTACTAAAGGACATTTTTTACGAAATTGATTTTTTTACATATTTGTATTCTCATCATTTAGTTTTATCTATAGCATTTCCAAGTCAATTGTAACCTTTTCCAAGTCAAATGTAACTTTTTCCAAGTCAAATGTAACCTTTTCCAAGTCAAATGTAACCCTTTCCATTTCAAATGTCACCTTTTCCATTTCAAATGTCACCTTTTCCAAGTCAAATGTCACCTTTTCCATTTCAAATGTTACCTTTTCCAAGTCAAATGTCACCTTTTTCTTCACTTCTAGCCTTAAATATTCCGTTTTATTTATTTATTTATTGAAAAATAATTAGTTTAATTAAAATTATGACTTTTTTAATAATTTTGGCATATCCTATCGCTATTTTTTTCTGTTTTTTAGATATTTGATAATAAGTTCTGTTTTTTACGAACTAATATTTAAAAAAATTAATTATTGTCTATTTAGTTTTAAGATAGTTGTTGATTTTGAATTTTTAGAGGGAAGGGATACTTTTTGGGAATAATTAACGTGTTTTCGGGTATTATAATTACGTTTTTCGAGATGTATTTTTTATCACTCGCGTGCATATTAACTCGCATTTGCTTTTAATGTTTTTTATTGATATAGGGATTAATTAATGTGCTTTCAACTCGCATATACTTTTAATGTTTTTTATTAATATAGGGATTAATTATTGTGCTTTCGGGTGGTTATGAATTCGTTTTTGAGCTGTATTTTTTATCGCTCATAGGGTTTTCAACTCGCATTTACTTTTTATGTTTTTTATTGATATAGGGATTAATTATTGTGCTTTCGGGTGGTTATGAATACGTTTTTCGAGCTGTATTTTTTATCGCTCATAGGTATTTCAACTCGCATTTACTTTTTATGTTTTTTATTGATATAGGGATTATTTATTGTGCTTTTTTCGGGTGGTTTATGAATATACGTTTTTGTTTTGAGCTGTATTTTTTATCGCTCATGGGTTTTTCAACTCGCATTTACTTTTTATGTTTTTTATTGATATAGGGATTAATTATTGTGCTTTCGGGTGGTTATGATTCAGTTTTTGATGGATATTGGGATTGATTATTTTGCTTTTAGTTCTCATTATAACGTTGTTGGAATATACATCATTTAGCTTTTTTTTTATTTATTTATTTTTATTTAATATTTTTATTATTATTTTTTTTATAAAAGGATTAGTTATAGTTCCTTTTATAGCGTCCTGAGTAAGTTTTTTCAACTAAATATTTTATAATGGACCCACTTTCTCACTTTTTCATACAATTATCTGATAATTTAATTGAGGAATCGTTTATTCTATTTTCGGGTGTTCTTATAACATTATTTGAACCTTATTTGTTATCGCTTTTACTCATTTTAAGTTACTGTTCCTATTTCATAAATATTTGATAGAGGGATCGTTTATAGTGTTTTGTGGAATACTAATAGAGTTTATGACATTTTTTTATAGCTAGTGCACATTTTACCTTAAATAAAAAGTGATCTAGAACAATGCGCAATCGCGATGTAACACCCAGTTAAAAAAAGTAATCGGAACGTGCAAAAACACAACAAATAATTTTTACTTCAAATTATAACATAATATCTACGGTATGTAGAAATTTCCAAGCGCATAAAAGATTAATGTTCAAAACACTAATCAGAATCCCCTAAAACAAAAACAAAGAAACACCACTCTATCAAAATATAAAATGATATTAGCTCTAAGTTGAAACGAGCGCGAGCTATAGAATAAGCAGTCCAAAAAAAGTTTTTTCATAACCACCCAAAAACACAAGTATAGATCCCCTATAACAATAAAAAGATTAGAAGTAAATGCAACTTGGAATGCGAACAAGCGACAATAAATACAGCTCAAAAAACGTAATTACAACACCCGGAAAGACAATTACTAACCTATATATCAATAAAAAACATTAAAAGTAAATGCGCGTTGAAATACCCATGAGCGATAAAAAAAACAGCTCGAAAAACGTAATCAGAACCACCCGAAAGCACATTAAGTAATCCCTATATCAATAAAAAACATTAAAAGTAAATGCGAGTTGAAATACGCATGAGCGATAAAAGATAGAGCTCAAAAAACGTAATCATAACCACCCGAAAGCACAATAATTAATCCCTATATCAATAAAAAACATTAAAAGTAAATGCGAGTTGAAATACCCATGAGCGATAAAAAATACAGCTCGAAAAACGTAATCATAACCACCCGAAAGCACATTAAGTAATCCCTATATCAATAAAAAACATTAAAAGTAAATGCGAGTTGAAATACACATATGCGATAAAAGATAGAGCTCAAAAAACGTTTTCATAACCACCCGAAAGCACATTAATTAATCCCTATATCAATAAAAATCATTAAAAATAAATGCGAGTTAATATGCCAGCGAGCGATAAAATATACATCTCGAAAAACGTAATTATAATTCCCGAAAACACATTAATTAATCCCTATATCAATAAAAAACATAAAAAGTAAATGCGAGTTAAAAAACCCATGAGCGATAAAAAGATACAGCTAGAAAAACGTAATTACAAGACCCGCAAATACAATTAATAACCTATATATCTATAAAAAACATCAAAAGTAAATGCGAGTTGAAATACCCATGAGCGATAAAAGATAGAGCTCAAAAAACCTATTCATAACCACCCGAAAGCACAATAATTAATCCCTATATCAATAAAAAACATAAAAAGTAAATGCGAGTTGAAATACCCATGAGCGATAAAAAATACAGCTCGAAAAACGTACTTATAATACCCGAAAACACATTAATTAATCCCTATATCAATAAAAAACATTAAAAATAAACGCAAGTTAATTTGCACGCGAGTGATAAAAAATACATCTCGAAAAACGTAATTATAATACCCGAAAACACGTTAATTATTCCCAAAAAGTATCCCTTCCCTCTAAAAATTCAAAATCAACAACTATCTTAAAACTAAATAGACAATAATTAATTTTTTTAAATATTAGTTCGTAAAAAACAGAACTTGTTATCAAATATCTAAAAAACAGAAAAAAATAGCGATAGGATATGCCAAAATTATTAAAAAAGTCATAATTTTAATTAAACTAATTATTTTTCAATAAATAAATAAATAAAACGGAATATTTAAGACTAGAAGTGAAGAAAAAGGTGACATTTGACTTGGAAAAGGTAACATTTGAAATGGAAAAGGTGACATTTGACTTGGAAAAGGTGACATTTGAAATGGAAAAGGTGACATTTGAAATGGAAAGGGTTACATTTGACTTGGAAAAGGTTACATTTGACTTGGAAAAAGTTACATTTGACTTGGAAAAGGTTACAATTGACTTGGAAATGCTATATATCTTCTATTTGATGTTATCTTATGAATTCTCAAGTCCTTAAAAAACGCGATTAAAAATGCGGTTATTTTCTTAAAGTACTAATTGCTCATTTATTTTTGTTCCAAATCATTCTAAAAAAATTCATTTCATAACTTTAATATGATGTTATTATTATAGTAAAAAAATAATTCTAAATTTTAAGGCAAAAAGACCCAAATTATCTAGTTTAATAATATAGTAATGAGAGATTTTTGCGCTTCCTGTAAAATTTTCTAGAATGGATATAGTACCTTTTGGAAATCAACGTCTCAATTGCCAACCCAATTATAACTTGTTCTCTTGGAAACAAGAAATGAATTATTGTGAGAAAAGAAAAAAATAACTCTTAAATAAATATTTAATTTTGAATACATACCTTGAGCTGTTCGACGGCCACCTCGTTGGCCATCTTGAGGTTGTAGACCTCCGTGCTAAGGACATCATGGTCCAAGAGCTTCTGCTGGAGGGCGGCTCTCATTTCTTCGTACTTCTTTTCGCTTCTTGCCTTCTCCAAGTTAAGGGATGATATCCTTGTGTTGAGTGTATCAATCTCGCTCCTTAAACAAAAAAAATGAATAATCTGTTTATTAAATCAATTAACAAGCAAGTTTTTCTTTCTTTTTTTTTTTTTTGTTTTTTACTATATGATAAACTAAACTGTCCCTGCTTTGTATGGGTGAAATGAGAATGAGGAGTCATTTATATTAATAAAAACTCTATCAGACTGATTTAGAGTTTATTGCTTTGGGAGATTTAGTTTATCACATTATAAAGTAAAATTAGCAAGAAAATATGTTTAATTACAACATGTATTCATTATTATATTTAATCATTGGTAGAAATGAAAAACATAAATCAAAATTTTTTAAGTTTATTTGTTTGTAGTTTGAAAGTGAAGCACAGATAACAGTAAATTTAATTTTTCCATATAAAGAAAACTTGACTGCTATTTATTTATTCAAAAACTTCAGAAATAAGAGCGGTTCCAATTATATTCGGTTTATTACTATTTTATATTTCAAATGAACTATTTAAATTAAATTATGTTTTCATGGGAATCCCATTTAGTTTACAGTGAAACATCTGTTTTTATGAAATAGTAATAAATTTGAAATAATTAATAACAATGTTAGTTTAAAGATTTATAACAACTTAGTTACAATTCGGTAAGTAATATTATTTCTAAAATCTTGCGTACTAAATGGAAGAATATAACATGCACAACCCTACAAGATGGTGATAACCTCTCTCTTTAGCAATAACATATCGTCATAAGTTTATGATCTTACAACAACTTTATATTAACTTGCACCATTTCTTTTATTGCATATTAATGTTTCTAAAACCTTGCCTTTCCAATAGTATATTATACGTCTATATTACTACTTGTTTCAATTGGTGAATCAAACTTTTTCAAATCTGAGATAGAAAACTTAAATAGTCAATGACAAAAGTATATTAATAACGATGGGAAATATATTTTTTCATTTTTTAATTATTTATTTCCCATTTCTAATAAGGGTCATTTCATACGCGTCGATCCGTTTATATAATAAGAAGACTTACATGGCTGAATCTAGCCTCTCTTCAAGGCCAGCGCATTCCCTCTTCAGGCGGTCGCATTCCTCCTTGGCTTCCTTCTCAGCGTGCGTGACCAGGTCCCCCTTCTTCTTGGCGAGGATCGTCTGCGCCCGCAACTTGTAACTCTCATATTCTTCGTTGAGGTGGTCTATCTCACGCTTGGCCGTTGCCAGCTCCTGCCTAGTAGACTGCAATGATGTTTCCAAAGATCTGATCTAAAAAATAAGAAAGTATTTCACATTATTGAATAGGGTCATTATGTTAATGGTGTGTACCAAGCTGGGTTCATGGGAGGTAGAGGAACTGTGGATCAAATGTTCAGATTAAAAACAATCCTACAGAAGGCTCTGGAGTACAATATTAGCACACACCATCTCTTAATTGACTTCCAGCAGACCTATGACAATGTTATTAGGAAGAAATTCTACGAAAATCTACTAGAATTGGGAACACCCCCAAAATCAATCAATGTAATAACCTAATTTTGTTTAATAATGTGTCATTATTGTAATTTTTGTTTAAGATTTTATTAAACAGATGCTCCTGAGATTTATATTTAAAATATATACATTTTAAGATTTTTATCAGTATTTTAATAAAATACTAGTCTTTATGTGACACTTTCAACGGGTTGGTCTCAAACATTGGCAGGTCAAGCCAAATCACCTTCCTACTTTTTTTCACCTTGATTTGAAAGTGTGTGTTCAAACTATTAAGATGATGACATAGAGAATTTTTTTTTTTTTTTCAGAGGCGTGATAGGCCGTGTAGGCCCTGGGCCTTGCAGTGATTGTAATCTCCTGGGAGATTACAATCGCATTTCTTGATGTATTTTATAGAGTAGGGTCATCACTCTCTACACCTAATTTTGTGAGTGGCCACCAATTGGCTGACGGTTCTCACATACCTGGGAGAGAGGTTGTGAGTGAATCCCTATTAATTAAATGCTTGATAAAGTCCTGCTGGGACTGGAATTCGAACTCACAACCTTTAGCATCAGAGACTAGCACGCTAGCCACTCAGCCACGGGCTCCTCAATAATAATTATTACCTTACTTATTATGGTAACCATAAATTTATTTAAAATTAAGAAGAATATTAAATAGTTACCTCGTCTTGGTTGGAACTGATCTTTGATAACATAGCCATTTCTTTCTTGCTGTATTCTGAGGTGACGGTAGACATTTCCATCGTAAGGGCTTCATTTTTACTTTTCTCTTCACTCAGGTGTTTCTTCAATTCTCCAATACTCTTGTTAAGCTTCTCAATTTGAGCGTTTTTCTCTTCAAGCCTAGCCTGAAATGTGGCTAGTTGATCCTGTAAGCGGAAATTATAAATAATTAATTGTGGATATAATTAGTTGGCCGTTGAGAATTACTGGAAGGAATTAGTCCGGGTGGCGGTCATTAAATGAAACAACTAAATAGTTTCAACTATTTTATTGTTTGCCAACGTTTCGACCCCCATTGTGGGTCATCATCAGGGCGTGTTGTAGGCGAATAGGAACTAGCTAGTTTCCATTCGCCTACAACACACCCTGAGGATGACCCATAATGGGGGTCGAAACAATTGCAAACAATAAAATAGTTGAAACTATTTAGTTGTTTCATTTAATGACCACCACCCGGACTAATTCCTTCCAGTATAAATAATTAAATCAATAAATAAACACAAAATTCTTTTAACAAGTAACTCTTTTTTTTATGCATGAAACAGGAAATAATTAATTAATTATTATTAACAATAAGTAGGGCTATTTAAATATAATTAGAAAGGCCAAATATATAGAGAATATATTGCAGTAAAAATATAAAGTACTTATTTATAAAATTAAAATTTATGAAAAATGTTATTAGTATGACTGATGGAAATAAAGAATGTATGATCAATAGTAGATACAGTGAAACTATTAAATTTTTAATGTCCCTACGATCAGTTTCCTCATCAATGAAACATATGGAAAAATATATTTTTAAATATTAATAGATTTAATTATTTCGAACCGATGATTTATTCCACTTAATTTATTTTGAGAATCCCAACATCCTTTAAACAATCATGCTCACTTTATAAAGGCTGGTTAAACCCAAAGGTGGGTCTTCCTTCCCCAAATAAATAATTTTAAAATTCTCTTATAATGTTCCAAAGATGATTGCAGAGCTCAAGATTCAAATCAAATTGAGTTTATTTATTAATAAAATATTAAAGAATGAAAATTTTAATAATATAATAAATTTTACATCGTATTAAATCCTAAAAAAAGTAAAAATGCATGGTATGATATAAAGTGGCTCTTCTAATTTGCCAATTTGATGAAAAAGTTGATGTAACATCTCAGGCATATACGCTACTAAAATATGAAATTTCAATTTTGAACAAATGATTGTTTTCGAGCTAGACTTACCACTACACACACACCACTAGACTAAGGCAAGACTATACAAACACAGAACTTTTTGTAGGACTAGTTCATTTGTATTCAGAGGACCCTAAAACGTGAATGTTTAGGGATGATATGATGTGAACATCATAGCACTATTTAAAGATAAAACTGAAATAGTGTCAAAGATTATTAGTTGTAAAGAAACTTACAAAAAAATTAAATAATCTTTTATATAAATAAATAATTGTTCTCATGACCGTGTTATTACTATTTGTTGTTTTCTAATTACTTTTTATTGTTTAATTATCACAGGTTATTTTTCTTCCAAAGACTAAAGTAAGATGATTCACTTCATATTTCGAAAATGGAATTAATAAAAAGGAGTAAACATTTTTATTTTCACAATATATCTATTAAAGATACTAAAACTCACTTGTGTGTCCTTGATACGCTGTTGTTCAACAGCAATTTGTTTTTCTAAAATGGAGATCTGCTCATGAAGACCGACTTTGACGTTCGATAACGCCTCGTTCTCGCTCTTAAGGCTCTTGATCGATGCCCTCTCAATATTCAATTGAGATGAAAGATCAGCAATAATTTTCTGAAAGAAATTAAGTTATATTTATTTTTATTATGCAATGGACATTATACATTTAGGTTATACGTATACCATAAACTCAGGTAACTTTAAGACAATTGGGATTTCATTATATAAATACTTAAAACAGGCTTGTAGCTATTGAGTATTATTTCATTCCAAGGGCCTCCACGACCTGTTGCACCAACCGAAAAAAATAAAGTTTTCTTCCTAAGACTCACCTACTTATTAAGTGGGTACCTTAAAAAAATTGAGTATAAAACAATACTGATCCCTATATGTAGTGAACCCAAGCTCGTTTATGGTTTGTAGAGGTACATTTTTTTACTGGAAGGAATTAGTCCGGGTGGCGGTCATTAAATGAAACAACTAAATAGTTTCAACTATTTTATTGTTTGCCAACGTTTCGACCCCCTTTGTGGGTCGAAACGGGTAAAAAAAAGAAAAAGGGGGTCGAAACGTTGGCAAACAATAAAATAGTTGAAACTATTTAGTTGTTTCATTTAATGACCGCCACCCGGACTAATTCCTTCTAGTAATTCTAAACGGTCAACTAATTACATCCACAATGATAAAAAGTACATTTTTTTAATTTGAAATATACAGTAAGGGAAAGAGAGAGTGCAAGGTTTCGTTAACCTGGGCTCAGAATGACTTGTCCCAGGAGATCAACCAAAGAAGAATGCAAGGAGAAGCAGCTAATAGGAGCTATTTTGGGCTTGCAAAATACTTCAAAAACAGGACCCTCTCAAAAACAAAACTAAGGTTGGCTTATATAAGACTCTGGTTCGCCCGGTTCTTACCTATGGATCAGAAACCTGGGCCTTCACCAAAGCTCGTTAGAAAATGCTTCACGTCTTTAAAAGGAAAATATTAAGAAGAATTTTTGGCCCAGTTCGAGAGGGAGATACCTGGTGGAGAAGGAGGAAGAACCAGGAACTCTCATATGGCGATCCAGATATAATTAAGTGGATCAAGATTGAGAGACTCCGATGGGCAGGCCACGTGGTGAGGATGAAGGGATAAAGATGAGATTCCCAAGAGACATAGGTCGAGAAACTTCATGGCAAGAGAAGAGTGGGCAGATCGCACCAGATGCAAATCTTTTTTTTTTATCCATCCCTCAGCAATAAGTAAGGGGCTCTTTGCTGTTTAAACTATGCACAGAACGTTCTAGTGGTATTTCATATTAAATAAAATAGGGAGCGAAATAATACATGCTAACGCTAACGCAGTTTACAGTTAAATATGTTTAAGGGTGGCAACCTCGTAGTTCTTCATCTCCAGCTCGAGGACGTTGCTGTTCTTGCCTTGCTGCCGGGCCTGCTCCAGCTGGCTGCTCAGGTCCTGAACCGCTGCCTCCAGCTTGCTAGCTGTCTTCTTCATCTCCTCGTATTTGATGACCTCAGCTTTGATCTCCATCTGCAGCCTTTGCATCTCACTCTTGGATTCTTTGATGGTTGTATTCAAGCTGTTTGAAAAGATGAAGTAGAATATTAGAAAAAAAAAAATTATAACATTATTAATATATACTATAAGTTCATTAAAGTTTAAAAAAAAAAATTTCATTAAAAAAGGTATCCTAATACTGTAAAAAAAATAGCTTTAGTATTTCTCCCTCAACTGTGAAAACAAAATAGACCATGGATGAATCTATGTATTATTAAAATATTAATAACAATCTTAAAATAAAATAAAAAATTAACATATTTTATAAAATACAACACATTATTAAATAAAATTAGGGTATGGGGTTTCCTAATCATCCTAAGAAGATTTTGGTCAAAGAAAGGAAAGCACAATTTTTTTTTTTTAATGGACCTTCCATTTGTGTCGTGGAAATTAGGAATATGCTTTATAACTTTTTCAAAAAACCTGTGTTGATCTTTAGGACCCTTAATTTTCCCTTCATCTAGAAATTCGGAATTATAATTTGAGTTATTCTCTATTTCAGAAGATAGATCCATCTATGAAAGATTAAAATTTATGTGTTTTTTCTATTATCTATATCACTGACTTTTTGTTTGTCTGTTTTTCTATAAAATGCTTAATTTTCTGTTTCTCCTCAACGGTTATTGTTAAATCTTCAGAAATTTGTTGAATAGGATATAGCATAATATTTTTATTATCCCCATATCGCTTATGCCTAATTTTATTTTATTTCTTTTCCTCCGACAGGATTTTTGGCTCAAAGGAGGGATCTTTTCCCTTTATTTCTTAATAAAGATAAATAGAAATAAGCAAATAAAAAACTGAATATTTGGCAATAAATAAAAGAAGAAGGTTATAGGTCGAGCTAACCTGTCGATATGCTTCTTCATCACTGGAATACTTTGGTTGCTCGACTCGAGGGTAGAGATCTTGTTATTTAGGCTAAGCTCGTTCTTCTTCAGCTCTTCCACGGTGTTCTTCAACTGGTCATTATCCTTCTTCAATCTGTCTCTCTCGTCGAGAGATTCATCAAACAGTTCTTGAATTTTCTGAAAATTTATAAAGTTATAAACCATTAATCATATGATGTGAACTGAAACCAAATTAAAAAAATTGCTATTACGCTGGGATCAAATCCCCTTAGAAGAAAAATAATGAATAGCAGTTCAAAGTCTATCAATCACTTTATCAAGTATATTGTTGTATAATTAGTGAGTGGTGTGGCCTAGTGGGTAGAGCACTAGTCTACTGTTCTCCAGATCCCGGGTTGGAATCCCGCTAAGGTAGAATTATTTATTCTGTTATTTCAGCCACGGAGGTACTCCGAGAGTCATGTTTATAAGTACTGAAACCAAGATCCTTCAGAAATTGTAAAGGTAAAGGTTTTTTTAAAATTTTTTTTTAAAGTTATGGAGACATTGGTTGTGGGAGAGTTAATCAAAGAAATGTATTATATTTTATATTATAATTAAAAAGAACATTTTAAGTCACTGAGTACTTTCACTGGTAGTCGGTATGTTATTCTTATTGGGTAGTTTCACATGAAATGTCCGTTTTTAAGTTTCTGAAATACATAAACGATTTAGCAGGTCTCTGTTGTTTTCTTCCGAATGTTTACATATTTAAAGTAAACCGTTACTAATCCTCTACCTTTCTATTATAAACATTAGCTTCCCAATCAATTACCCACTTTTTAGTATACCTCCAAATATGAACATAGAAACACGCGATTTTCGAGTAATATTTTTGTACGAGTTTAAACTCGGCCATTCAGCAGCTGAGGCCACTAGAAATATTTGCAAGGCATTTGGGGAAGGGAGTGTTAATGAACGGACCATTCGCCGTTGGTTTGATAAGTTTTCAGCTGGGGATACCTACTTGGAAAACTTGCCCTGAGGAAGACCTCCGTCCGTAATAGACAACGATGTCCTCAAACATACAGTAGAAAGAAACCCCTACCAAACAGTTAAAGGACTCTCAGCACAACTAAATGCAAGTGCATCTACCGTTTCCAGACATTTAAAGTGTATCGGAAAAGTAAAAATCTCGATACATGGGTACATCATGATCTCACGGAGCGGCAGCAAGACCCTATGTTTCCGACAGATTACCACCTGTTCAGGAATTTAGACAACTTCGTCAAAGGAAAACTTTTTAAAATGATGATCAAGTGAAATGTGCGTTTTCAGATTTTGTTTCACTTCAAAGCTAAGAGTTTTTCAGTTCGGGAATAAAAAAGTTGGTGTCTCGTTGGGAAAAATGTGTAGAAAAAGAAGGTAAATACTTCGAATAAAATTATCTTGTTTTCATATTGTATTTTTAATAAAAATTCTTTACCTTGAAAACGGACATTTCATGTGAAACAACCCAATATAATATTTTAATTTTATTAAAAATGAATGATAGATCAGGGTAAGGTAATTTTTTTTTTTTTTTTGGGTCAATTACAAAGGTTTATTGTTGAAAATAATAAATCAAAATGTACTACACCGTAGTTGGTGTTTAAAAACGTAAACATTACTATTATTGAATTACTCAAATTAAATCTAGCTGGGAAGCATGAAAGAATTGAAAGAGGAGGGATTCGAACGAGGATAGAGAAGGAACATGGTGGATGTTAGATGAGACAGTATTATAGAAGACAGTGGATCGGGCTAAAAAGGAGCACTCACATTTTTTGGTATTATGGGAATGTGTAGACGGACAGATGGAATCTTGTTTCCTAGGAATGGTTTGAGGATTTGATAGAGGAATGATCCAAGGAAACATTGTCTTTGAATGAAGGAAAATAACCGCTTTAACTCATTTTAGATGTGGAATATATGAGATCGTCTACACACTTGTGAATATAAAAAATATCTTTATATCTTAATCTATATGATGTATTTATTACTTTCACTTACTATATATAGTAAGAGAAAGTATTGCGATGGTGAAAATTTTCGAATTCCAGTTTTCAACGGAAATACACATATTAGGGTTCCCTGAGTCCAAATAACCAAGTCCCGCAAAAAGGTCTGTGTGTGTGGTAACTCCCGGGCGGAAACAGTAAGTGCTATGAAACTGAAATTTCGTAATTAAGACAAATATACGTCCGACGCGTTACAAAACCTTTTTCATCAAAATAAGCTTACCAGAAGAGCCACTTTATACCATGCATTTTGCACCTTTTTTTGATTTTCTCGAAAACAGTTCCGACGATTTTGATTAAACTCGCTATATCGATGTAAAATTTAATGGGCTTTAATATCATATAGGTTTTATTCTGATTAAAATGGTCTGACAGGGCTTAAATGCCGATATATTTTCTTCCCCTAAAGTACCTTTAATTTTGTAGATTCAATAATAATAACTAGATTATCTTGTTAACGCTGATGAAAAACAGGTAAATATATAAATTGAATAAATTCGATACCCAACTAAAGGAGAAAACAGAAAAAATATTTTTTTAATGCAATTTTTCGTTTTTGAACATAAGAGCACTAATATAAATGTATGATATACCGTTGGAAAGCTAAAGATTTTAGAAAAAATATTATCTCTTACTCAAGCTTTTAAAAGTTAATAGAGAGTGATAAAAACCGATAAAACTAAGTGATTGTTTTAGATAATAATATAATAGATT
Source organism: Piezodorus guildinii (assembly GCA_023052935.1). NCBI lineage: Eukaryota > Metazoa > Arthropoda > Insecta > Hemiptera > Pentatomidae > Piezodorus > Piezodorus guildinii. The sequence goes on along the minus strand of CM041297.1, from coordinate 145,350,089 downwards.
TTTTAATAAAACACATGTTTCTATAGATATTTAATTTAATTAATTCTTTAATAGCTTAATGTCAGGAGGATGCACCACTGGGTGCTGTCTCCCTCATGCCTGCCCACGCCATGTTTACTTAGATTTTAGCACATTTGCTTATTGTAATTTTGTTTACAGGTGTAAATAAAATATTAAGTGAAAAAAAAAAAAAATTCTTTAATAGTTTCACGTATTTTTATCTCTAACTGTATTTGAAAATTCTTTCATTGATTTTAAAAATGGAGGTAAGTGAAAATCGTGTGTTGCCCGCACCAGATTTTTAATTATACAATCAAACTTGTTCTTTAAAATAAATGGTTAATGATACCTGAGCATTCTTCACAGCCATCGACATGGAAGATATTTTCTCTTGTAAGTCAGCCTTCTCAGACGCAGACTTTGCTCTTTCTGACTCCAAAGTAAGGCTTAAATCCGCAGCACGCTTCTTGAGTTTGACAGCGAGTAGCTTGAGCTGACCACATAAGATATACTTATCGATTAGTTTATAAATACTTAAAAAAATAATTTCAGTGAAAAATGGTTAAAATTAGTCAACATCAAAATAAGGAGGAGAGGCGATAATAAAAATGTGATAAAGAGAGAGAAGCATTTTGATTAATAGGCTTATTTAGGGTCTGTATATGAATTTAAGGATTATGTATTGGATGAATAATTGTAAGCTCATAACAGACTGACTAACTATTTTTACAATATATAATTAGGAATCATAGGTTTCTAATCCCCTTTACTTAAAAAATATAGAATGTACATCATATACAAAATAAAAATCATACATATTATTATTGGGTTGTTACACATGAAATGTCCGTTTTTATAGTTTCTGAAATACATAAACGATTTTGCAGGTCTCTGTTGTTTTCTGTTCCGAATGTTTACATATTTAAAGTAAACAGTTACTAATCCTCTACCTTTGTATTATAAACATTAGCTTCCCAATCAATTACCCAATTTTTAGTATACCTCCAAATATGAACATGGAAGCACGCGATTTTTCGAGAAACATTTTTGTACGAGTTTAAACTTGGCCATTCAGCAGCTGAGGCTGCTAGAAATATTTGCAAGTTGTTTGGGGAAGGGAGTGTTAATGAACCGTTGCTGTTGGTTTGCTAAGTTTTCAGCTGGGGATACCGACTTAGAAAACTTGCCCCAAGGAAGACCTCCGTCTGTAATAGACAACGATGTCCTCGTACCGTGCAAACATTGAAAGAACTGGGCTATGAAGTTCTTCCGCACCCACCATATTCTCCCGACTTGTTTCCGACAGATTACCACCTGTTCAGGAATTTAGACAACTTCGTCAAAGGAAAACTTTTTGAAAATGATGATCAAGTGAAAAGTGCGTTTTCAGATTTTGTTTCACTTCAAAGTTCAGAGTTTTTCAGTTGGGGGATAAAAAAGTTGGTGTCACATTGGGAAAAATGTGTAGACAAAGAAGGTAAATACTTTGAATAAAATTATCTTGTTTTCATATCGCATTTTTAATAAAAATTCTTAACCTTGAAAACGGACATTTCATGTGAAACAACCCAATATAATATTTTAATTTTATTAAAAATGAATGATAGATCAGGGTTTTTAAATTACTAATTCCATAGTCTTGGCTAAGGTTAAAAACTTATATTATTAATTTGTTTTAATTAATTAAAACATTTATGATAACAAGATATGAAAATAAACTGAAAATTAACTTAAAAATATTTAAAAAAAACATTGAAAATATAAAAATTTATAGTTTATCTGGTTTCATTATTTTCAGTTGGTTCCTATTCTCCACCCGCTGACACCCAACGACCGAAGGTCCTCCTCTACATCCTGCAGCCAATCAACCCTAGATCTTCCTCTACCCCTATCTCCCTGTATAATTATAATTATTCTTCAAACAACAAAACAAGAAGATATACCTTCATATACCTATCCTCAAAGCTATCTTCAACGTCTTTAAGCCGAGAGTGCTCTTCAGTCTTGCTTATTGTACTCGTACTCAAGACATCATTATCTAAAACAGCAAAAAAAAAAAAAAAAAAAAAATTATCGATCAATTATGAATAAGTCAATTTTTAATAGTGGTTTGTAATTTAAATAAATGCACCAGTTATTACATAATCATTTTCATTTATAAATAGTTGTTGTTGTTGGGTTGGGCTTTGCGGCATAAAACCCGAAGGTCATCAACGCCTTTATTTATTCTATTATCTAAATTTCATATTTCTATTATCTAAATAATTGTTCCTACCTCTTTGGACTTTCACATTATATCTTGGTACAGACAATTAACTTATGTTTTGAATTAAGATCAGATGTTAAGGAGAATCAATCAAAAAGCTAGACAAGGGTATATCAATCATAATGTCTATTTGTGGAGGATAATTTACATATCATGATTGATAAGTTACACATTCCCTTGTTGTATGATTTCTTACAGGTGCAAATAAAATTATTGAGTAAAAGAAAAGAAAAAAAATGTCTGATAAGTTCAAAGCCATAATATATCTGTTTAACTTCATAGATTTCAAAGATTTTATTTGTTTTGATTGCAATTGAATTACCAATCAAACAGTAATAATGGGAAGTAAAAATAAATAAAAAATTTGGAACAGGTTTTTGTATTATATTATTATTATTTTTTTTTTTTTTTTTTTTGATATTTGGATTTGAAAATCTCAAATTTAAAGAGTGGGTGATTAAAAAAAATCTTGGTGGATTAAAATCATGTAAATTTTCATAGGGCGAGTTCCAATCTCTGACCTTTCATTTTGTTTTGTCCACCAATTTGCTTTCAGATAAAAAAAAAAAAAAAAAAAAAAAAAATATTATATGATATATTTTATTAATAATCAGAAACAAAATGTCCTGTCCTATTTTTCTCAACTTAAAATTTGGAAATGATTAAAATATTTTCTGTTCATTCTCAGCAAAACATTTACCATCTATCATAAACAATTGCTAATCCTATGTTTAGAAACTATTTTTCTTGTATGGCCATACAGATTTTAGTTTCATTTCAAAGGTAACAAGGATAACACACAACTGTGACTCATCGGCCTTCCTATAAAATTATAATAACAAAAACAAAAACCTGGGGCTGCTGATTCATGGTTTTCTTTCAGCTGTTCGATCTCGGCCTCCAGCTGTTTGATCAGCTGATCCTTTTCTTTAACCGCATCTTCTTCCCTCTTCAGCTCGGTCTTGACTTGGACCAGCTCGCTCTGAAGCTTCTCACTTACGGATGTCAGCTGCTTCATTTTGGTATGGCAATCTGTAATCGTGAATTCCAGCTTTGAAATCATTTCTCCTCGCTCCTTGAGAGCCTGTAAAAAAAAAAAAATATATATATATATACATATATTGGGAGCGGCGTGGTCTAGTGGATAGAGCACTAGTCTGCTGTGCTCCGGGTCCTGGGTTCGAATCCCGGCTGTGGCAGAATATTATTTATTCTGTTAATTCAGTCGGGGGGCGACCCTAGGGTATGGAGACCCTCCTGGGGCAGACCCAGCCTCTATAAAGTGGGTACCCAAATTAATTGGGGAAAAACCTGGCGGCTGAGCGTGATTAAGGCCTAATCACATCATTGCACTGCCGTTGGCCTAGAAACAGTACGAATCTCTATATGTACTGAGCCCAAGACCCTTCATGGGTTGTAGTGGTACAGGTTGTTGTTGTTGTTGTTGTATATACATATATTAATAATCTTGGCTTAATTACATCATTGCACATCTGTTGGCCAAGAAACAGTATGAATCTCTATATATACTGAACCTCAGACCTTTCATGAGTTACAGGTTGTGAAGAAACATCAGTGAAGTGAAATCATAAATATTATTTTATATAAATAATAAACCACTCAACCAACTACTGACCAAAGACAAATACTGACTATCAGTAAACCACTGATATCCAACTAAAGAAGATAAGAGCAAACATATTTTTTTAATGTAATTTTTGTGTTTTTGAACATAATTACATTAATATAGATGTATAATATACTTTTGTAAAGCTAAAGATTTTAGAAAAAATATTATCTTGCACACAAAATTGTAAAAGTTAATGGCAAACGATGAAAAGCTGATAAAACATACTGATTTTTGTAGATAATAATGTAATTGATTATTCAATAAAACACATGTTTCTTTAAACACAGTATTTGAAAATTCTTAAATTGATTTTAACAAAGGAGGTAAGTGAAAGTTGTGTTGCACACACCAAAATTTTAATTTCTATATCTGACCTATGATCTTGAGAATATACGCTAGCGATAAAAAAAAAATCAGCGCACCTAGATTTTTACTAATAAATGTATCATGTCCTAGCGTCTATTTTCCATTTCTAATCTAACATTAACAAATTTCTCTTGAATATTATGTTAATAATCCTCCATAGTAAGCAATGAACAGATAAGCGTTCAAAAACAAGACAGCATCAGTAGATAATGCGTCTTTAATGTAACACGTTTTCCTTCATAAAGTGCTTTTCGTTTTAATTTTCTTTCTTTTGCTTTTATTTGTGTGTGGTTGTTTTTTAATCTTTTTCTTTAAATGAAATGGTTTTACAAGTGACGACAGTAGCCAGAATAATTGCATTGGTGGATGAAGGTATAAGTCAACGTTAGGAGGCCAGGGCATTAGGTGTACTAGAAACAACAGTTCAAAGGGCTGTTCAGAGGTACTAGGAGACGGATTTTACACAAGGAGGACAGGATCTAGGTGCTCCAGAATGACCAAGCCAGCAGATGAACATTTCATCAAGATGCAAACATTAGAGAACCGTACACAGAAAGCTGTAGAAAATGCTTGTCAGCAGAGAATTGCTCGCCAGGTATACGTGAGTGTATGCACAATAAGGAGAAGACTCGCCCATTGACTCCAAATTGACTCCAGGGTCACAGCAACTGGTCCTCAGTTGACGGCAGCTCACCGAAATGCTCGTCATCAATTTTGCCGAGAACACGCTAACTGGACTGAGCCTGATTAGGCCTCACTTATGTTCAGCGACGAGTACAGGTTTAACCTGTATACTCAGGATGGCCCAGTAATAGTATAGAGTTTAAAAATGTAAAGAAGTAAATTTTTATTTTTATGATATTTCGATTATTTATTTTTTCCTTTTTATTAATGTTGTTTTTTTCTTCATTTTCCTAGTGTCTCTTAGAAGCATATAGTATATACTTTGCTAAGAAAAAAATTGGGAGGTTTATTTTGGTTTAACAAAAAGATATTTGCAAAAATCTAGATGCGCCAGTTTTTTTTTATTGCTAGTGTATTTGCCTTGTATAATAGTAAAAAAACTTACTTGATTCATTTGGTGCATTTCCCTAATCAGTTCTGATTTGGAAGCGGCCACTGCATTCTGAACGACTTGGTCAACCTTTTCCTGAATGAAAAATAGAAAAATACTCTATAATATTCTTATGTTTTATAAATATATTTTTTAAGAAAAAATTAATTATCACAATATTTACTGAATTTAAATTTATTTTATATGGGATGGGTTCTTGACAATCAGGCACAATTTTTTTTTTTTTTTTATTTAATTTTTAATTATACTATAACTTGCAAAAATAATACAACATATCCAGGCTAACAATGATTCTTCTTCATATCTTCAGGCTGCAGCAGATCCTCCTCCTTTCAAGCCCAAACCCAAAATCTGACTAACTTTTTTTCTACCTGCCTCTTTTTTGTTACCTGCTAGGATTTTACCCTAGCATTAAAATGGATGCTATGTTTGGAAACAAACATCCAAATAAAAGCTGTTAAATTCAATTTTAATTTTACTTTTAATCTGATTGTTAGCCTGCCTAACATAATATTTAAATAATAAATAATTATATACTTCATTAAAAAAAATGAGTATATTACAATTCATAATAGGGGGGAAAAAACCACATCCTTAAAACATAATTGATAATATAACTGACCTGTAAAGGCTCTTGGATTCCATTGAGGAACGAGTTGAATGAAGAATCTATCGACTGGAACTGATTCTTGATCTCCTTCCTGGTCTTGTTGAGGCCGATGAGCGCCACCTTGAGAGAGGAGAACCTTCCCGCCCAGATCCTGTTGTTCTCCCGCAGCTCCAGGCTCTTGAAATCCAACATTTCTTTGCAATCTTTCAGTTCGTTCTGGATTTTATTGTTCTTGTCCAAGAGGACATCCTTTTCACGATTATATTCGGATCGTAACCTTTCCATGTTTTCTTTAAAACTCGATAAGTCCGAATTGAGGGAGTCGTTCAAACCGGAAACCTGATCGACCTTATCTTTTAAAAAGTTTATTTCTTCTTTTAATTTGACGATTAATGAATCTTTTTTCCTGAGTTCAGTCTCTATATAAGCCTCTTTATTTTTTAACATGGATTCTAGATCAACTATTTTATTCTCATTAATTTCCATGCCCGATTGGATTGTTCCTAGTAATTTTAAATTATCTGAAATATCTTTCGTATGACTAGGAAGGAGCTCTGTGATATGTTCAATTTCATTCGACCTTAAAGGGACTTTATTTTTCACACATGAGCCAATTAAAATATTAAGAGCCTTTTCGAGGTTTGATAAACTCAACTCCAGTTCTTCTCCTTTCTTTGTCATACTTGTCACCTTATCAGATAAATGAGTATTTTCTTGATTTAATGCGGACATTTGACTGCTTATTTCTTCTTTTGCCAAATTTTCATTTGCCTTTAACCTGTCAAACTCTTTCATCAAACATTCCCTCAACAAACGAAGGAGTTCTATTTCGCTTAGCCCTTCTTTTATACTCTCCAATAATGAAGAATTCACAACTGAAATGAGATTCTTTAATTCTTTATTTTCCTTCTCTAACTGTGAATTCAAACTACTAATAGCACTTGTAAGATGAGAATTTTTTACATTGCTGTCTTCTAAACGACTTTCAAGGTCTGTTATGGAACTATTAAGTTCCTGTATTTTACCTTTGAGGTTACTTATCAACTCACTGTTAGCATCGGAAGAAGATATGCTTTGCGCATACTGCTTTTCAAGATTGTGAAGCTTTTCAGACAACGTTTTTATTTCTAGAGAAGAGTCTGAAACTAATTTGTCGTAGACGTTTTTTAAATCATTTTCACATGCCTTCAGCCGGTCAAACTCTTTTGACAAACATTCCCTCAATGAACGATAGAGTTCTATTTCGCTCAGCCCTTTTTTGATGTCAGCTTCATCAGCTGAAATATCAATAGTTGTTTCTTTTATACTCTCCAATAATGAAGAATTCACGACTGAAATGAGATTCTTTAATTCTTTATTTTCCTTCTCCAACTGGGAATTCACACTACCAATGGCACTTGTAAGATGAGAATTTCTAACATTGCTGTCTTCTAAACGACTTTTAAGATCTGTTATGGAACAATTAAGTTCTTTTATTTTACCTTCGAGGTTACTTATCAACTCACTGTTAGCATTGGAAGAAGAAACACTTTGGGCATACTGCGTTTCAAGAACATGAAGTTTTTCTGACAATGTTTTTATTTCTAGTGACGAGTCGGAAACTAATTTGTCATAGACATTTTTTAAATCATTTTCACACGCCTTCAGCCAGTCAAACTCCTTTGACAAACATTCCCTCAATGAACGATGAAGTTCAATTTCGCTCAGCCCTTTTTTGATATCAGATTCATCAGCAGGAATATCAGCGGTCCGTTCTTTTATACTCTCCACAACAGAGGAATTCACAACGGAAATGAGATTCTTTAATTCTTTATTTTCCTTCTCTAACTGTGAATTCAAACTACTGATCGCACTTATAAGATTTGAATTTCTAACATTGCTGTCTTCTAAACGACCTTCTAGACTTGCTATGGTACCATTTAGTTCCTGTATTTCACCTTTGAGATTACTTATCAACTCACTGTGAGTATCGGAAGAAGAAATGCTTTGTGCATGCTGCGTTTCAAGATCATGAAGTTTTTCAGACAATGTTTTTATCTGCAGAGTAGTGTCTGAAACCATTTTGTCATAGTTATTTTTCAAATCATCTTTATCCGTTTCTAATCTTTGGTTGATGCTGTCTTTTTCTGCCAGCTGATCCTTAAAGGCAGTGACTTCTTTTTCTAAATTAGCTATGACGAGCTGTTTCTCCTTCAACTGAAGCAGGAGGTTTTCCTTGAAGGCCTTCAGCTTGAGGACAAGGCCGCTGTCGAAGTTGGCCTGCTCGTTCAAGAGATCCTTGGTCTGTTTGCTCAGCTTGTCATTGTCCAACACCAGAGCCTCGTTGTGATCCTGGTATTCGTTTATTATCTCTTTAAGACTTTCTATTTCCTTCCTGTAGTTGTGATACATCTTGCAAATTATAGCGTCAACACACTTTTTCAAACCTTTGATAAAATCTTCGGGTTTTGAATTTTCCATATCGAACTCTTCCTCTAAACTGTCCATCTTGTGTGTATTATTCAATTCTAACCTCAAACCCTCCATGCTGTCTACGATGTCTTTGATGAAGGATTCCTTGAGCTCCAACTTGTAGCAGGCGACTAAGAACTCTTCATCCTTCAGTAGACACTCCCTCTGCAGATCGTCCTTCAGCCTGTCGATGTCCTCAATCTCCTCCAAGGCTGTGACCAACTGCTCTCTCGTCTCGGACAAGCTGCTGGTGATAGCGGCTTGCAAGCACTCCATCTTACCGACTTTAGACTTCAAATCTATAATAATTTGCTCCTTACTTTGTAACAATCTTTCTTTCTCAGATATAGATTGCAAAGCTTCTTGTAATTTTGCCTCTGATTCTTTCACGATCACTTTATAACTTTCGATTTCAGCAGAGAATGCTTTCAAGTCGTTCTGAAGAGAAAGAAGTTCGACGTTGACCGATCTTTCTTTTTCTGAACTATCTTCATTAGTTTGAGTAGTAGTTTCAGTAAAATTATCATCTAGACTTCTTAAGTTCGCCTCTGGAGGAATGTTCATTCTATCAAGCTCTGAAGCCAAGCGATCTATATCTGCTTGCTTGTCGGCGACGAGTTTAAGTAAAGATTGTTTTTCATTATTTAAAATATTTATTAAATGTTCCATCGATGCCCTTTCTTCTTTTAATACCCCTAGTTCCTGAGTCAAAACTTCTGAATTTTCTATAAGGCGTTTCGTTTCTAAATTAACCTTTTCTAAATTGCTCAACATTTTATCCCTGTCTGCATTGGCCTCATCTAGTTCCAAACACATCTTCTTGATCCTGTCATTGAGCTCAAACATTTCTAGTTCCATGTTTTCCTTATCTTTTTTCAAAGATTGATTAAAAATATTCAACTTTTCTTTTTCTGACTTTAACACTTCATTTTCCATTCCCATTAGTTGCAGTTTAGCGAAAGAATCCTCTTTTGAATCTATGATGCCAGCCCAATTCATGAATTCGTCGACAACGGTGTTATACTTTTTAGAGAGAACGGAATTCAATATATTTTGATTTTCTTCAAATTGGCTTATCTTTTTGATACTCGTATTCAGGTTTTTTTCTAATTCTGATTTTTCCACTTGAATGTTATTACAGAGCTGTTTCAGCGTTTCATTACGTTTTTTCAACTCTTCATGTTCTTTCCTCATCTTGATTACTACAAAAAAAAAAAAAAAATAATAAATAAAATAAAAATTAATAATATAGCTAATAATTTCCAAATAACAGCTACAAAATTATAAAAGAAAATAAAAATATAATTATGATTTAATTATTGAAATACAATGACTTACTCGCTTCCTCTGAAGTAGAAATGATATCTTCATTTTCTTTGAGCAATTTTTTATACTCGCTTCGGTAATTTTCGACTTCACTCTCAATTTTGCTTTTTGATTTTAGCTCTTCAAAGTAAATTCGTTTTTCTTTTTTCAAGTCATCTACCTAAAAAAAAAATTTTTCTTATAACTTTTTTCTTATAAATTTTTCTTACTTGTTTCTTTTAGTGTCAATATGCTATAGCTTATAATTGTTCAGCCTATTAGTCAACAACTTTTATTTATTTATTTTTTATAAAAATGAAGTTATTACAACATTTTAGCCACTTTTAAGTTTGTGTAAAAAATATATTATCAATTAACATGCCTCTTGTAATTTTAATTCATTTTGTCTTTTAAGTTTAATTCTAATTGATAATAATCTTTGATAATTCTTTCCATGGCCAACTATTCTTCCATCATTAAAAAAATAAGATTTATTTTTTGTCTTGAAGGTAAAAATCTGCATTTAAAAAAGAACTAAATTTGAGTCCTTTTGATGATGTGAAAGAGAAAGCAGCAGACGTTCTGAACAAGACGTTCAACTTTGTTTCAGACAATGAAAGATTTGCATGGAGTATTTATTGGTAGAAAAAACAACATTGAAATAATATTATTAGGTAAATTAAGCATGGGAATGTGTTTGAACATGGCTGTGGCAGGATAATGATTAATGAAGGATGAGTGTAATATTGGCTGAATCATCTCCTTGCACGCTTATTGGCCTAGAAACTCTGAATCCTGATAATTACAGACCTTAAGACCATTCATGTGTTCTAGGGTCATAAGGTTATTTTTTTTTAATGAATAAGTATGAAATTAAAATAAAACATTTTATGCCATCATTATTTAATAAAGATAACTCGTAATTTAAGAACCGGATAGAAATATGCAAAACATAAGCTTAACTGTGTTACCTCCATAGCAAGTTTCAGTTTTTGATCGGTCAGTGCAGCCAACATCTCCTCTGCTGTTTTGTATTGTTTTTCCAAGGCTGACACCTATAAAAAAAAAAAGGTTATTAATACAAAGCCATAAAATTTAAAACTTAAAGTGAGATGACTCTAAATAAATCTTACCTTGTCTTTAAGTTGTTCGTTTTCATTTTGCAATAGTTTACAGCTTTTTATGGCTTCTGTAAAGAAATAAAATTAAACCTCATTTTGGCAAACAAAAGCAGATGTATTCTAATTATGCCATATGCAATATATATAATATAAAATACATACAATACACTTTGGAAGTATTAATTAGATCATGATCAATTATCAAAGTGGAATATTCAGAATTATGGATTGATTTTAATTTTTTTTTTTTAATTTTAATCATGGATTTGAGAGAAAATAAGCACAGGAGGCAGCAAGAGATTATTAATATAAATCTTTATGTTATTATTTACAAAAATAATACCCTTCCAACCATATTTTATACAACCATTCCTCTGGATATTCAAGCCACACCAGCCAACTGGTACCACTCTCAACAATAGGCATAAGGAGTGATGAACATTCCTATAAGTAACATTGAGAAACATGGTGTGATCTCCGAGAAGGCTATCTGAACGGCCTGAAGCGCCAATTAAAAATATTCTAATATATATTGAAAAAAGTGTTAACAGTTAATTTTATTACATTTAAAGAGTCCACGGAAGAATGGGGGGATGTCACTTGGAGTGCTTTCCGAGAAAATTGAGTTTTTAGGTTTGGATCTTTAATTACTTTCTTAAGAGCATGTTTTATCATTTTTCTTCAATTTTTTTACATGTCATTTTCCTTTTTATTTTGGGTGTCATAATAATAAATTAGCCCGAAACAGACATTACATGCTCTTAAAGAAAATATTTTAGTAAAAAAACAAAACAATTGAAACATAGAAGAAAGGGGCATAGTCCTGGACGTTCCCCCTTTCTTCCCTGTTTTATTGATGAAATGGTGATATTACACAATCCATATATTTTGATATTCTACATTTATATTTTTACAATTGCAATAATTTTTTTTTTTGTTCATGACCAATGGTCTTGATTGATTGAATTTTTTAACAAACAAAATAATAATAATAAAAACAATCCCACTTGAGAGAAAAGAGGGTAAGGATCGAGAGGAATACACATGAAAATATAAACAAACACAATTTGACCTTATAACATGACTCCCCCCATTCTAGGTTTTTCTACGTGGACATTCCTCCTCCGAGTACAAGGTTCTTTCCGTCACTTGTAACCAACCGACTATAATTTTTTCTGACTGTTTCTTTTCAACAACATATTCTACTCAACTAGAGGAACAATTATAGATATATAACTACAATTCGGAAAAATATAGTTTAATTTGTTGATTTTTTTCTGGGTAAATATAACCTTTTCCTGGAGCAGCCTCTAAAAAAATGGTAACCGAAAATTGGTAAAAAAACCTGGCAGTTGAGGATGATCTCGTCCTAATGACCTCTACGAAGGTCGTTGACTTAGAAGCAGTATGAATATGTATATATTGAGCCCAAGCAAGATCTTACATTAGCTTTAGAGGCTGTGTTTTTTTCTTAACATGTTGCTGTCTGGGACACAATCAACCTCTTAAATGTGCATTGTTAAGGTATAGGTTTTTTTTTTTAAAGAATCAGGCATATCATGAAAACAAGTTAAACTGAAAAAGTACTAAATATTATTCTACTTACCATCACGAGCATTTTTTGCTTTCTGGGCTATATTGAGAGCTGATTTATATTTTTCAATTAACTTTTCATAGGATAATCCCGCCTGCTCGTCCGGGGCCTATATAGATGAAACATATTAAAACAATACATGGTATATACTAGAAAATATTCTTAAAACAATACAACTAGATATGATTAAGCATTAATCTTTATTTTATAAAATTGTATTAATGACATATGCAATAATGATGGATGAATTGTCAGTCATAGTTTGTATCTTAGGGTGACTACAAAAGAGATATAAAAAATACATAATATGAAACAATATAATTCTTCTAGGAGCACTGCTTATTAATATTATTTTATTTTTTTCAAAATACACAACTTGATCAAGAAGGCTTACAACAGTGGCAGAACATCAAAATAATTAACATCTTTAATATCTCTGATTTAAAAAAAAAAAAAAAAAATGAAGACTATTTCAAGGTCCCAATGACAATAAATGTTCACAATTACAATAACTCAGTTTCCATTTTATTGACAGCGATTTATGCTCCATTAAATACACATTAATTGAGCAATAAATATTTAATGAAAGGAATTAGTCCGGGTGGCGGTCGGAGTATGCAACAATTGAATAGTTTCAATAGTTTATTTTTTGCCAAAGTTTCGACCCCCATTGTGGGTCATCATCAGGGCTAAAAAGATATATTTAAAATAAGATTAAATATACTATTTTAAAAACTATTGCGTTAGAGAATGTCAATATTATAACATAAAAAAACTAGATGTGTAAACAAATCAATTAATTAAATTACAATGACAAAGGTATAATAATGAGAGGGCTATACAGATCAGATAATGACTAAAGATAATGTACAAATATATAAGAAATATTATATAAAATAAAAAACAATGAAAAATGGAGTACAGTGGAGATACGTACCGTGTTGTAGGCGAATGGAAACTAGGTACAATTTGGTAGTATGGAATATATGCAGGTAGATAGGAAAGTACGTACGAAAGGTTGGGTAAAATGGAAAATACGTACCGCATCTCATAATGCATCTCTTCCACCTATAGCCATATATAAAAACTCTATTAAGTAACGCAGCTTCCCATGTCCATCGAACTGTATACATTTTTGTTTATTTATTGGTTTATTTTGTATTTCTTTATGTATACATTTATTTTATATATGTGTCTATTCTATTTGTTTACTTACTTAAAAAAATCTTAATGGTTTTACAGTTCAATTTATCCCTAGTTGTAATTTGTTTATTCTTTTGTATCAACTTGTATGATCTGTCAATGATAGTTACTTAATTTTTTTTTTTCATTTTTTCACTTTGTTATGTTTACTTTCTTGATATATTTACCATAATCATTAAAATTTTGGTTGGGAGGTAGTCAGTTGTACTACATATACTTTGTATATTATTATTCTTACTATTGTATTATGTAGGTTTTTAATATATCAATCGTGTTAAAACATTTTCTAGTACCATTATGATGTTAATACTATTATAGGTTTATCTGATTACTTCTGTTTATGTTAGTATTAAAATTTTACTCATCCCGCCCAAAAATGCGGTACATATTTTCCATTTTACCCAACCTTTCATACGTACTTTCCTATCTACCTGCCTATATTCCATACTACCAAATTGTACCTAGTTTCCATTCGCCTACAACACGGTAGGTTTCTCCACTGTACTCCATTTTTCAATGTTTTTTATTTTATGTAATATTTCTTATATATTTGTATATTATCTTTAGTCATTATCTGACCTGTATAGCCCTCTCATTATTATACCTTTGTCATTGTAATTTAATTAATTGATTTCTTTACACATCTAGTTTCTTTTATGTTATAATATTGACATTCTCTAACGCAATAGTTTTTAAAATAGTATATTTAATCTTATTTTAAATTCATCTTTTTTGTATCTTTTTAGCCCTGATGATGACCCACGATGGGGGTCGAAACATTGGCAAAAAATAAACTATTGAAACTACTCAATTGTTTCATTCTCCGACCGCCACCTGGACTAATTCCTTTTAGTAATTCTCAACGGTCAACTAATTATATCCACTATATAACTATTTAATATTTTATGAAGTATAAGATGGTTCGGGTGGCGGTTAATGTATTATTGAAAAAATAGTGAAAACTATTTATTGTCAAACAAACATTTGTAGGGCCACATAGCAGGTCTTTATCAGAGCAAAGAAGTAAGAAGATACAATGTAAGGGTTTGTTAAGAGAAATAAATCAATTCATATTGTTATGAAAACTTAAAATAAATAAGGAATTCTAGTAAACATTAATGTTTATTTCCACGGAATTTTGTTTTTCAATCTATTTTTTAAACATTTATTAATTACACAATTCTTTAGACCCAAGGTCTAATTTGGTAGTTTATCTTTCCTAGAATTATTTATAATATTTATATATTTGTTTATTCTATGGCTCATTTAGGGTACGTATATAAATAAGAAATTATGTATTGGGTGAAAAATTGGAGCTGATAACACACTGATAAGATGTTCCCATGACAACTGCTACTGAAGCTATATATTTTTGGCAGGATAAATGTTCAATTATTGTTTTTAGTTAGGATTCATAGTTCCTCAGTTTTCTAAAATAAAGATTATCAACATACAAGCACTATGTTAAGGAGTCTATCACTTAATTAATGATAATTAAGTATAAAAACACGTTCTGTAGGAATATTTCCTTGGTCCACTTAAAATTTAAAAGAAGTCTCTTTGTAGGGCATTCTGATGAAGACATAAAATCAATATTACAAGTAAACTGGAACACAGAAATATAACATGAAATACTCAGGGATTGCAATTGGAAAATTGAGTTAACTTGTTTAGACACGCCATGAAACCAAAAGCTCAACATTTTAATGCTGCATAATTTATACTTCTGTTAATAACGTTTAATCACATAATTTAAACCCTAGCTAATGCAGTTCTCAATGTAAAGTTCAAATATAATCCATAAAAAAAGGAAAAAATATTAAACTTGAATGTATGTCACCATCATTCTTTAATAAGACACCCACACCAACTGTGTCAAGAAGTGATCATCACAATAAAGTATTGAAAATGAACTAGCAAGTTTATTTTAAAAAACTAATTTGCTTTTTAACCTTTTGTCCCACTGTTCCTTGAGATGCCATGTCTTGATATTATAATCCTGGTTATGATTACATGACAGTTTCCTCTTATCTGAAGGCTTCAGCCCAAGTTAAAAACATAATAACACATCCACAAAACAAAAATAAATTGTACCCAATAGCTGAATTGGAGGGAGGTTGCACTAGACAGCTGAGCAAGGAAGGAACGATGTCTGTTTGAAGGAGCAGTTACATTGAAGGACTGCTACTTAGATGGTTACGCCCTGAGCATGATGTATCAAGGACAGAGTAAGATAATAAACTGCAGATCATGTCTTGTCGAATTTGAATAAAGCTGAAGGTTGTCTCCAACAACTTTAGCAACCCACCATTTCTTTCTAAATATTCTTCTTACAAAACGAAAATTGTGTTTAATGCAGAACCAATAAGTCGTCAACCTTTCATTTATTACACTAATTAATATCAATAGTAGAACGTTGAGAAATTCAGAGGGAAAATAATCCTGGTTTTGTTAAAGAAAAAACAATGAAGTATTCTCAAATATTTATTTCCAAGATGAGTAGGTCTCCATGGGACGTCTCAAAGCACAGTAGTTAATGACTGAAGGAAGATAGTCCGAGTGGCGGTAAAAAAACAAACAATGAAATAGTCTTAACTATAAATTGGCAAGCTTCATAGTTCTTCATCAAGGCCCCTCAAGATATATGTAGCAGTTAGGAAGTGATTGTAAGTATACTCATTTCTTTCAGCCAACTGGACTATCCTCTTTCTCCTATTTTTTCTATTACTCCTCCTGTCATTTAGTTAATAATTCTAATTACTTTGTTCCACTATTTTTAAACTTTTAAAAGTTGAAGTTGAAATGTAATCATATGTTATCTATGTCGTAGATTATGATAGTAATATCGATACAAAGATACTACAACATGAAATTATTGATTAAAAAAACGCTGCAAATTATTACACGATGGTTTATTATTTCCAAATAACAATATTAGGGTATAACTATTTATATAGCTGTTGATAGGAAATTAAGTAATATGAAAAGCAATAATTCAAAGGATAATGTTATATTACTACTGCTGATTTCAAAACGCAATATCTCAGCTAGTTGTCAACCAATTTCAATGATTTTTTTTTCATTTTGTCGAAAATTAAAATTCTCTATCAAATGGCACTAAAAGCAAAAAATTGTATTTATTTACGCATCTTGAAACGTAAGCTCTCAAATTTTGAGGGGGGTAATTTTTTTGGTCGATTACAAAAGTTCATTATTGAAAATAATAAACCTAAAGCATTTATACAGGATTGCTATTACTATTTTCTTTTCTTTCGATTTTCATTCAAATAAAACTTTCTGATTCCAGAACACACAAAGGAATCACATCTCTTATAAGTTGTGGTTTGACTTGAATTTTTTTTGCTCTTTGTTCATCTCGTTCATGATGTGCTCTTCGTCAATTTTCAGGATTTGTTGGAAATAAATAAATGTACTGTGCATGTCCTGTCTGATCTGTAAGCGACAATAAAAGAAACTTACCACAAACTATTTCACACTGTAACGCAAGTATAAAGTATAAGTTTAAGACGGAAAACCTGTTCTGCCCATGGGAAGCAACCTCTATACATATGCCTTCCCATAGAACCAACAAATATTAATGCTCCTTCTTAGCCCGGTCCACTTGTTTCCTGGGTATGAATTTTTTATTTAAACTGCAGGAGACTACAGACGTAAGAGGGGCGGTGGGGGTGGGTGACTTGATAGAGAAAGGAACCAAGGAAATATTACTTTGAATCGAGGGAAATAGTCACTTTGACTCGTCATAGAGGTGGGATACATGTGACCGTCTAGTGGTACCAAAGACAAATCTTCAAGTTCATGACTCTTTTCAATCTGCCCTCAAGCACCTTCTAGAGACCGCCATATACCACACAACCATAGTCAAAATGAGGGAAAATAAGAGAGGATGTTCCTTCCGAGAGGAGGAGCTTCCGGGATGTTTATTTGAAGTTATTATATAATTTTTTTTTTTTTTAAATATGCCTTCCTCCTCTCCCGCTAGTTTCGTGAAATAACACAATACGAATTTTCTACTACCTCTTCCCCCACTATATAGCGCGACCTTAATTTAAAAAATCTAGAGCGCACAACACACGACTTTCACTTACCTCCATTGTTAAAAAGAATTTAAGAATTTTCAAATACATGTAGAGATATAAATACATTGTTAAAGAATTAATTAAGTTGAATTTCAATAGAAACATGTGTTTTATTAAATAATCTATTATATTTTTATCTAAAACAATCAGTTAGTATTTGGGGTATCACCTTCAACTCAATGTCAAGATCATCACACACACGGGGCGCTCTGCTTCTTTGATAGGCCGCCAGGGAGCAGCACGGTCAATATGAATTTCCCTTTTCAGGAACCAGATACAGTTAGTTTTATCGGATTTTCATCACTCTCCATTACCCTTTACAATTCCGTGTATCAGACAATATTTTTTCTAAAATCTTTAGCTATCCAACGGTATATTATACATCCATATTACTATTCTTTCGTTCTAAAACACAAAAATTGCATAAAAAAATATGTTTGCTCTTTTCTTCTTTATTTGTTTATCGAATTCACTCAACTTATATATTTACCTGTTTTTTACTAATGATAATCAGATGATATGGCAAATGTCATAAAAACTACAAAATTAATTCATTTAAATCAGAATGAAACCTATATCATATTAAAGCCCGTCCAATTTTACATCGATATAGCTAGTTTAATCATAATCGTTAGAGTCGTTTTTGAGAAAATCGTAACTAGGTGAAAAATGCATGGTATTATGTGGCTCTTCTGGGGAGCCGATTTTGATTAAAAAGTTGCTGTAACATCTCGGATGTATAGTTGTCTCAAATATGAAATTTCAGTTTTATAGGACTTTTCGTTTACGCGCTGGACTTACCACACACACACAAAGACCTTTTTGCGGGACTTGGTTATTTGGACTCAGGGGATCCTAAAACGTGTATTTCTGTTGAAAACTGGAATTCGAAAAATTTTATGATCGGAATACTTTTCCTTACTATATAATTCATATATATAAATAAGTGAAAGTAAAAATGATGGATACCGCTTGTGGAGGGGACAATTTTTCACAAGTTTTAGACGCTAGTAAAGATTCTAGTTGGTACAAATCTTGTGTCCTCCAAGTAATACCTACTATCATTTGTAACAGGTACGTTATCTCTAGTCAAACGGTTACAAGTGACTGGCAACTTGTGGAGCAATTTCCCTCGGAAGTTTGAATGGAAGACGTGATAGGTGATGTTTATCTGTCTGGTCAGGTTATCATCTCATTGACGTAGTTTATCGGTCCAAATTGTAGCACATTAGGATTTTAGGCAAACCCGAAAAACATGCCTCAGATTAAGTGTAAGATAGGCCCTTCGATTCTTAATGCAGACCTTGCCGATCTCCACAAAGAATCCGAAAAACTCTTAGACTCAGGTGCGGATTATCTTCACCTGGATGTGATGGATGGGCATTTCGTACCTAACATTACTTTTGGTCATCCTGTTGTCAAATGTCTGAGGAGCAAAATAAAAGAAGCGTTTTTTGAGACACACATGATGGTATCGAAACCTGATGAGGTATTATTCTTTATTTTTTTAATTAATCTGTAATGGAAATTCTAGAAATTTAGTTTTTATATTGATATTATTTACAGTGGATTGTACCAATGGCAGATGCTGGTGTGGATCAGTACACTTTCCATGTTGAAGCTTCTGAAGATGTTGCCAAGACATCTAGGAAGATTAGGGAAGCAGGAATGAAGGTACTATATTAAAATTAAGCTAGCATTTTGCAAATAAGTTGCAATTACACCATACAGTAATTGATCAGTGTAATAAATATCAGTGATGTATTTATCCTGTTTGTTTATTCATTTAACGCAACTTTATGTTACTGTGGCTAAACGTCCTAAATTTGGCCTATCCAGATTTAATTAGTAGGGGAGTAATAGTGAGCTTAATGAGTGCCTGACTTCGCACAGACTCGGGACCACCATTTTATGTTTCCCTCGAAGGTATGTGGCATAATCAAGGGTTTTTTACTCCCTTTAAAAATCCTAGAACCATCTGCTGGGTTTGAACCTATGGTTTAATTTATCCTTGATCAATTTAGAGAGATGAATCTCATTATATCTTGTTAAAATGATAAAGTTTGGCATTCGTTTCTTACCAACAATGGGTTGACATAATTGATCTTTACTGTGTTTATAAATTTTAAGTGAGAGGGTTTATTAAAGCCATGCTACTGTATGATAGAGATAAATTAGTGAATTCTGATAGTATATGAAATATTCCACTATTAACATTATTTTTATAACAATTGTTAAGTATCTATATTAACACTGTCATGTTTATGTTACTTTCACTTACCTATTTATGATATGTATTCTAGTGAGGAAAAGTATTGATTGCATCTAAAATTTCAGTCCCTGAGTCCAATAGAACCATGAAAATATTGTGTGTGTGTGTGTGTGTGTGTGTATATGTGGTAAGTCTAGCCTCCTTTGATATTACAGCAACTTTTTCACATAAGTCGACTAACCAGAAGTGCCACTTCATTTTTACGATTTTCTCGAATATTAGAACAAATTCACTATGTGGATGTAAACTTAAAAAAAGAAAAAAAAAACCTGTACCTCTACAACCCATGAAAATTTTGTTATCCTATTTCTAGGAAAATGGCCATGATTAGGCTAGATCACACTTAGCCACCAGCTTTCCCTCATTTTAACCCCTTTGTAGAGGTTGGTCTGTCCCAGGAGGGTCTCCATACCCCAGGGTCACCCTCCTTCTCTTCTCCCCCCTTGGTTAAAATAATAGAATACTTCTCCAGAGAAATCCAGAGAACAGTATACTAGTGCTCCAGCCACTAGACCACACCACTCCACAGAAGTATAATTAAGTGGGCTTTAATTTCATTTCATTTTATACCCTCTTTGAAATAGTCTGACTGGGCATAAATGACCAATTTTCTAAATTTCGTCCTGTAATGTACCTTTATTGTTATTAATTAGAAATATTTAACTGCTTCTTGATTCATAAAATATGGGTGAATATTAAAGGATTTGACATCCAAATAAAGGAGAGCAAAGCAGAAATGTCCGTTTAGGTTTCTACTTATAAGAGTAGTATTACATGTGTATAATATAATGTTGGAAAGATAAACATTTTATCATTGTGGATGTAATTAGTTGACCGTTGAGAATTACTGGAATGAATTAGTCCGGGTGGCGGTCATTAAATGAAACAACTAAATAGTTTCAACTATTTTATTGTTTGCCAACGTTTCGACCCCCTTTGTGGGTCATCATCAGGGCGCATGGTGGGAGAATGGAAACTAACTAGTTTCTAACTAGTTCAGCCCTGATGATGACCCACAAAGGGGGTCGAAACGTTGGCAAACAATAAAATAGTTGAAACTATTTAGTTGTTTCATTTAATGACGGCCACCCGGACTAATTCATTCCAATAAACATTTTATGTTGAACAGGTTGGCATAGGCATCAAACCTAATACAGAAGTCACTGTCATAGATGAGTATATCGAGCTAGCCGACATGGTCCTCATAATGACAGTTGAGCCTGGTTTTGGTGGCCAGAAGTTCATGGAGAAGATGTTAGGTAAAGTCAGATACTTACGTGAAAACTATCCTGGTCTAGACATTGAAGTGGACGGAGGCGTTGGGCTAGGTACGATTGATGCTTGCGCTCAGGTATGTTTTATCGACTTATTTTTATTTTAGAAAGTAAAAACTATTTAAAAAGGACCATTTGTTACTACCATCTGAAACCTGTGAGAATCATTGCTCATGAGTGGTATCTAGCGGTGTCTTTTTTGGTAATTAGGTGGAATTCGTGAGATTTGGTGATAATAAATTATCATACATTCTCACATACTTTCATGGTATAAATCTTCAATTACCATATTTAATTTAAAACTTCATGATTTATTTTTTTAAATTTTTATTATAAATAATGTTTAATTTGTCATTATGGAGTTTCTACATTGGATAAACATGTTTTCATGATGTGTAAGTTATACTTGTTTGTTTTGATATTACATTATCATTTAATTTTTAATATTAAAAAAATTAAATTTAATATTGTAGAATTAAAAAAAAGAAAGTAATATTTGATATCATCCAAATTTGCTTTTAAAAAATATGTATTCCTCCTCTCCCGCTACTTTTGTGAACTCTCACAATACCTTGCTCTCAACAATTTTCACAGGTTTTAGGCACTAGTGTGCTGTAGTGGTTAGCATAACATTATAAAACCTTATAAATATTTTATTGAATAGGACTAATTTTTGTAAACAATTTAAACAAATAAATAAAAAAACTCTGAAGACTTTTAAATACCATTGGAAGAAAAAAGTTTGTATAGAAGATTGAAAATAAGGATGGAGTGTTACTGCAGTTATATATGGTCAGCTGTTGATGTATATTCTCTTATAGGAAGAATAATCAAGGATCAGCCTTGATGGTTTATTTGATTTTTTTCACTTGAGAGTAAAAATTTTTCACTGATTTTCTTCCAGTGGCGCGACAGGCCGTGTAGGCGGGAGATTACACTCACGTTTCGTGATGCATTTTGTAGTGTAGGGTCATCACTTCCTACGCTTAATTTTGTGAGTGGCCACCATTTGGCTGACGGGTCTCACATACCCGGGGGAGAGGCTGTGAGTGAATCCCCATTTAATTAGATCCTTAGAAAAGCCCTGCCGGGATTGGGATTCGAACTCACAACTTTTAGCATGAGAGACTAGCACGCTAGCTACTCATCCAGGCTAGTAATTTTTTTTCCCCTGTTTATAATATAATAAAACTATTGAGATATGATTAAGACTTGTATTAGAGATGCTAATTTAATTTTATTGATTCTACTTTAGTATTAATGTTTAAAAAAAATTTCTGCCATATATTCCATTGTTCAGAAAATAATGCTGGATATTGAATTTTCTTTTAAATACTCCTCTATATAAGAAACTATTGTATGAAGAACTGACCATTGACTGACCTCGAGTATATTTTCACACACACCATTTAGGGATGTCTCCGGATATCTTGGATATCATTTTTGCTCATTGCTATTATTAAAGAATATTGTCATACCATTGTAATATGTCAATAAATAAATAGATCTTTGAATTTTGATGTATTTTCAGGCAGGGGCAAACATGATAGTCTCAGGATCTGCCGTAACGAGCTCCAATGACCCTAAGAAGGTTATTCAACAACTGAGGGACTCGGTTAACTCTGCTCTGGCTTCTTCATGACCTTCGAACTCCTCACACTTAAATATTAGCATTCCTCTTCATTTTTTTCCTTTATTTTATTTTGTATACTAGTACTAAAGAATAATTAATGAATATATTTTCCTTATTACCTTGGCATTTACTCCCTTCAGTTCGTAATGTTTTATAATAATAAAAAGGAGAAAGAGTATGGCGACAATAGTAAAATGAGATTCAATATATATTTATAAAAGAAAGTGCCATTTCAATCGATTTTCTGGTCATCGCAGTATCTCAAAAATTACTAGGGTTGTGAAGCTGAAATTTTTCCTGGAGGTTCTTCTCACCATCTAGATGTGTAATAAGGCTGGGTTTAGTAGAATTCCTCTTCTAAGAGGTTGAAAAAAAAAGAAAAAAGTTTAGTACATAAAACTAAACTGGTTTTAGAATAATTCAAAAACTATACATTATATAAAAAAAATTTACAACTGACAACTTATTACATTTGAATGGTAATTGAATTTCTAACTACATGGAAGCTAAATAGCCTTAATCTGATTGGTATTAGAAAAAATACTTATAACATATATATTTAAGCATATTTCGTTTCATAGCCAAGTTTCGTATGTAGGTTTCTATCGAATTCATATGTTTCATTGTTGTTGGTTTTTTAGAATGATCAATAGGCTGAAAAAAATGTTTAAAAAATAATAGAACTTAGTTCTGAATTCACAAAATGCGAGCTTATTTAGTTGGAAGGGTTAACACCAGGGTGGAGGAAATATGCATTTATATTACAAAGAAGTTACGATGGTATAGAATGTTTATGTTTTAAAGCAAAAATGTCGGTATTAGGTAATCACGGCATGATTACTTGCTACTGGTATGTTATTGTTGATTAAGCTGAATAAAATTAATAAATGCAATCAATATTAATGTTTTATTTGTCATTCATAGGCATAGTTTAAAGTTTAACTCACTGCTTTTTCAGGTTTTTTTATAAACAACTTTCTTAATTCACAGCAATTTAGAAAAAAAAAAAAAATGAAATAATCGCATGCAAACCCACGGGGTACAGCTAGTTTTATATTAATAGAAGGAAAGGTAAGTATTAGTATAGTATGAGGTAAGAAGGAAAAATCTAAACCAGCTCTGAAAAAAGAACATATTTCTTTCAAATTATATTTTGATAAATAATAAAATTAATATAAAAATGTACAGCAATAATTTACTATTAAAAGCAGTAATATTTACTGACAAAATTTTTGACATATTTTTTAATCAAATATATCAAAATAATCAAGATGATATCAAGCATGACAGATTTCTGTTGCTATAGAAATTCTATGGCAACAATTTATACAATGATTAAGATAATTTGAAAAATCAATCAACAGTATACTTAATAATAAAACATGACAACATAATAATACAAATATAAATATCAGATCCTTTCATATTTAAAAATTAAAAGGATGTATGATATATTTGAAGATTTTCGTTGGCATTATCAATAGAGAGACCTTGCTGTAAATACTCTAGCGACATCTAGTGCCTATAATGTTAACTACTTCCTTATTCCTATAAACCCAGATGTCCCTATACTATGTTTCAATGTCATGTTACTAAAGTTTCCTAGTAGATTTCTCTTTGAATTTCAAATAACAGTGGATTTATAAAATTATGGATTAAGATACCTAGCAAGATTGAAAATTAACAAAGTTTTTTTAATTTTAATCTTATAAGCAAAAGCAGCATTCAAAAAAGAAATCTGTGACATTATTGAAGCAATTTAATTTTGAATTACCGTTAGTCCTTGACTCAAGACTTGAAAAAGATCCATTGGGGGCTTGTTTTAATATTGAACACGCCTAGATGAACAGCTGGGATCTAATTAGCAATAATGGTTATAATAATTCAAAGCAATACAAGTTTTACAACTGGATGCAAACCATATTAGCTATATGGAATGGTGCTGGAGATCATTATTGTATCAACATAAAAGCCGGTCTATTGATAATGCACTGTTCCGGCGAATTAATACCTCTTATTTTAGGCAATGAATAGTTCACATTACCAACCCATAGCTAAGAAATACTTCAATTGTCTTTCTTGAGGATTTTAATAATTATAAATATATATAAAACATAAATAAATTTACACATTTATTTAGAGTATTTTATAATTCATTAATAATACAATACCTAAATACATGTAGCTATATAATAATACTCTATAAAATTAATCGCAATACAGCTTTGATATGAATAATTGAAAATAAACCACCCTAGGCAAGCTACCAACAGTTGGCAAAAAAAGTATTAGCACACATAGGAAAAACACTGCTTATGAAATTATTTATCATAAATGAACTTATGGATTTCATAACTTACAGCATTGCAGACTGATGCTTACAATTCTGAAGGATGATTAGAGCCATAAAGTTTTTGTGAATAAGTAACTACATAAAATATGTGGTCCCAAGAGAGATGAAGCCACTAGGAAATTCAGAAGGTTACACAATGCGGAATTACAGAGCTTGGAACCTTTTAGTATATGAGTTGACAGCATAGTGGTGTCTCAAATTAAAAAAGTTGGAATGCTCTGAACCGACTAGTAGGCATCTGAGAGGTAGGCCGAAGGGGAAGCGACAATAGGACGATTGTGTCAAGTCGGATCTTGAGGGCTTGAGCTTGTGAATGGTGGACATTGGATGAATCTGTTTGTTTGTTCATTCATTTAACGTCACTTTATGCTGCTATGGCTAATCAGATAATGCAGAAGTGGGAGTCATAAATTTTGTCTATCCTGGTTTAATTATGATAGGGATCTTTAACGCGTAACTAACATCGCACAGGCTCAAAACCAAGTTTTTACGTCCCTTCCGAAGGGGGGCATAACTATGAACTTTTTATTACCATTAAAAAATCCTAGGGCTACCTGCCAAGTTGGAACCCGCAAGCTTTGGCAGAAAAGGCTGTTATGATATCCACTAAACCACAGGTGACACCGAGGATGAATCAGTGTAGGCAACATTTGGTTGTATCAGCATCGAACCTTCGGGTTCACTAAGCCTATTATTATTATAAATCCTAATAAACAACAAGCAACATTACCCTGAAAAAAAAGACATTTTTGGTAACAGCTGGTCAGTTTATTATTAGCTCCAATTATCACCCAATACACAATCCCCAATCCATATACTGTCCCTAAATTATCAATGATTAAAGAATAATGCAAAAATAGATTATAAATGTTAAGAATCAAGTTCAACCTGCGAAGATGAAGTAATTAAATACTTAAATTCCAGCAAATAAGAAGCAACACAGCGATCCATTCTGGTTGTATAATCTTTCATTTTTGATCATTTGGCCAGGTGTACCAATAGTTTTATTGCCCACTGGTATCTTGATCGCTTAATACTATACAATGACATAATAAATAAATTAATTTATCTTTTATATTGAAGATGTATAGTCGACTGTAGAAACTATTATAGGTGGAATAATCAGGAGTCAGTAATTTTTTGAATTTTTTAAAATTTTGCCAACGTTTCGGCTCAAGCTTGTGAGCCATCATCAGGGCATTACTGAGCCATGTCCAAGCATAAACTAAGCATAAACAGTTTATGCTTGGATATGGCTCAGTAATGCCCTGATGATGGCCTACAAGCTTGAGCCGAAACGTTGGCAAATTTAAAAAAATGTCTGACTCCTGATTATTCCACCTATAATTTATCTTTTAATGTTATTTATATGATAATACTAACTTTAAAATAGTTATAACCATGGATATAATAGGAAGACGTAATTATTTTCTGCCTGAAAATCAAAATGATTTAAAAAAAAAAAAAAAAAGCAGCGAAAATCACCAATTGAGAGGAAGATTTCCAATAGGTTCTTATTAAATTCTTAGTCGATATATTTGAATTTATAAAAAATAAATAATAATTTTAATTTAGTGTTTTAGAACAAAATATTCAAATACGATTTGGAATGAAATAAAATGTGGAATTAGTACCTTTTGGAAAAAAATGCAATGTTTTAAAAAGACGGGTGTTTTTATGATGAAGTAGACAAATTTTGATAAATCTAAGCGATCAGAATATAATTATATACAAATTTCAATCTGGTAAACAATTATCCTTAAGTACCTTTTGGAAATCAACATCTCAACTCAAGTATAAATTCTGAATATTAGAAAACCTCAATTTAACTCTACAAGAAACAGTCGAACTGTTACAATAGTAGGCCAACATATGAAGGATAAAAAATAAGAAAATAAATAACAGAAAATGTTTAAACACATGGTTCTACATAATTCCCTGGGAAGAGCCCAGTGATTCCGTCCATCACACCTTCCCACCAGCCATCGTCATTCTTCTTCAGCACGTAAATCACCGCAGATTCTTGGAAACTCAGCTCGTCTTCCTTATCTGCATAGTAGTCGTAGATCGCCACAACTATTAAAAAATAAATAAATAATAATAATTATGATACTACAGAATGGTTTATTATTTCACTGGTGTGAAAAACAGTAGAGAGGCCACAGCTATATTAAAAAAAAAAAGTAAAAGTCATAAAAGATATAACTAAAGTAAAAAAATACAGAAATATTTGGTAGCCCAGAAAATAATACAGGGATTGAGCTTTCTGTAAAATACTCCTATATATAGAAAAATAGTGTAGGGGATGCTACTATTCATTAGCAGCGGGTTCACACACAGGTAGCGCTAGTGGCACCTTACTCTTTAGTCACCTGGCCGGGCAAAAAAAAAAGACTTTAAATTTTATAAGATTATTATATTGTAACTTGGGAGAGCCAATTAAAAACAGGGTCTAGAGGATAGAGCACTAGTCTACTGTTCCCCAGGTCCTAGGTTCGAATCCCGGCTGTGGTAGAATATTATTAATTATTATAATATTATTATTTATTATATAATATAATATTTATTCTGTTTATTCAACCGGGGGGTGATCCTAGGGTATGGATACCCTCCTAGGGCAGACCCAGCCTCTTTAAAGTGGGTACCATAAATTGGGAGGGAAATCAGACGGCTGAGCATGATCAAGGCCTCATCACCTCATTGCAAAGCCGTTGGTCTAGAAACAGTGCGAATCTCTATATGCACTGAGCCTAAGACCCTACATAAGGTACAGGTATTTTTTTTATTTTTTTATATTGTAACTTACTAATTACCATTGTGAATATCTTTATTTATGCTACTGTTTTATGATAATAAACGAACCATAAGAGGTATATTCACCTGGGCCAAGACATAATCTGTGGAGTCTCATATCAATTATAAACATTGCGGTAATAATACCCTAATTAGCACTGCTAATCAGATTATCATCCTGCTTCTACCAGGTGGGGTCTCTCTTGGTCAGAATATCTCGGCCTTTGTATTTCCTAATAATGGTCTATATTAATTCCTTGCACTTATTCCATCCTCTCTTATCCCTCCTCTATCCCCCTCTTAGGACTGTGCATTGGATCTACCCTTGCACACATATGAAGAGTCCTATCTGCTGCTGAGAACTTCTACCTCTCAGGGCACTTCATCCTAGCGCCGGTCCCCTCTGCTATTGGTAAGTGCCGGTATGCCCCCTCCCTAGCAGGGTGCTCTGGGGTGCATTCACGGCTCTTAAGCCCCTTGGTGTACTGACAAGCTTCTAACTTGTTGGTAAGCACTAAAGGCTACTAGGGTATATAAAGTTTTATTTTACAAAATGAATAAATGACTTTAAAAAAAAAAAGAAATCATTGCTGATTCAAACTTGTAAGGAGATGATTAGGGCAAGAACACACTCAGAGTCCTGTTTTTTTTCTTCCAATTTTTGTTTACCCACTTTATAGAAGCTGGTTGAGACTTCCTACTCCAGTGTTGCCTTATGTCTTAAATAACAGGATAAATAATTATTCTTCCGCAGCCAGGATTCCAACCTGAGACCTGGAAAACAGTATTGTAGTGATCTATCCACTGGACAACACTGCTCCTAAACAGCTGGTCGGTATTTCCACAGATGAGAAAACTATCAAGTGTAGGAACATGAAAGATTTTTTTTGTAAAAATAGCAGATCTGTCATTTGAAAATTATAAAAAATATTTAATTCAAAATAGTCTCCATTGGAATTTATTCATTTTCTCACCTCTTCGGAAGGTTATGAATGCTATGCCAAAAAAACAATCCTTTCTTTGAAGAGAGCCAGTTGTTGAGCCATTTTCGTACATTTTCATATGAACCGAAGTGTTGTTCGGCGAGTGCATGTCGCAATGATGCGAATAGATGGTAATCAGACGGAGCCGAATCTGGAGAACAAGCTAAGCCGCATGCACTAGTATTTCTCAATTTCAGTCAGTTCATGTGGTACCCATTTTCCCACTATCTGAATCTTTCCCATAGCTTTCAGATGAAGAGATACTGCTTTTTGCATCACATTTAATTGTTCCACGAGTTCTTGTTGACTCTGAGTATCGTCTTCATCCAATAAGGCATGCAAGTCCTTGTCTTCAAATTTTTTCAGTGGTTTCCCACGCTCCTCATTTATCACGTCAAAATCACCACTTATAAATTTTTTAAACCACTCAAAGCATTGAGTTTTGCCTAGAGCATGTTCACCGTATGCTTAGACAAGCATTATATTAAAATATAACAGTGTTTGAAACTTAGGTATGTGTGTTGACAAACTTCATCAGCTGTTAGAGGGAGAAGATGGCACTATTGAAGCGATCTTACGGTCTTCAAACTGATAGCGAGCAACATCTATAGGGAAATTCCAGTTTCATACTTCTGCACCTAGTATACTAGCAGATATAAAATAGATAAAGTAATAAACATGCTGAACCTTTTTCATACAATAGGAAAACAAAATATACTAGCAAATATAAAATAGATAAAGCAATAAACGGGCCAAACCTTTTTCTATATAATTCTTGGGAACCCAGCCAGGAAGATCAAGCTCATCGGTGACAATAGGCATAGCTGTGCTTCCGAACGGATGTTCCATCGGTGCTGGCGGAGGTGGCAGAGGTGGGGATGACCGTGCCTCTGCGTGCTGCTGGCTCAGGATCAGAGGCGATGGTGGAGCTGAACATATCAATTATCGAGATTAAAAACTTGGCCATTTAAAAAAATTGAAAAACCAATTTTTTTATAAGTGCATTTCGGTTAATCATTTCCATAAAGACTGTAAATTTTTCAATGAAATAATACAAATACACTTTATTTACAAAATAATAATACAAAATAGTACGCCTATTATGAATGATATTTTCTTCCATATCCATATTACAATAGTAAACACAATACTAAGTGAGTTTCAACAAGATTAACCCTAACCACTCCATTGGCTCCGCTCCGGCCACATAGAGATTATATAAGTAACTCCGATGTCTCAGGAGCGGAAGATGTGTACAGTAAACGTTAATGATACGTCCTGCGTTTTGCTCAATTTCATATTCAAAATAGTAACCACGCATTATTATTATTTTTTTTTTAATAATATTAACTGAGCAAAAAATATAGAGGAGAAATTTCAAGTTAGTGAAAGCGAAGACGAGTTTGATTTTGAAAAGCAGAGTGCCTATTTCCGTGAATTTTCAATGAAGAGTGACAGTGAATTTATTGGACGTAGGAAAAAAAAATCTCATTTTTTGGACATCAGTTCAAGTAGTTGTCAGATAAAGTCATAGTATTTTTTCTAATATTTTTGCATTACAATCCACAGAGTTTCTTAAATTTTATATGAAAAAAATCACTGAAGTGGTAAGGGTTAACAGATATTGTTTGCGATTACGCGAATTAAAAATAATAATATTTATTTTGATTTAAATTTAATTAGATTGAGCCTTGGATACGGCACAGATGTTTAATTCAAGAGTCTTTTGTTTTTTGCTATAGCATCAGTGTGGATTGAGATTCTGTCCAGATTGTATGTTTTTGTAGTCCGTGACGATATTTGAGGTGATATATGGTGCCCGGTCACGATAAAGGGACTCGATTTAAGAATTTAGGTTCTCTTAAGTTTTACAAGATAAAATCTAGGAGCAGCTGGAGGAGACTGCCGAGCCTGAGCGGGCCCGTTCGAGAAGACACAAGAAGGCGATTAGGTAAGCTGCTGTCTATCTTAAATTTACTTGTAAAACGACTTGGAGATCCCTTATTTTGGGCAGAATCTAAATTTAAAGTTTTTATTATTTTATTTTTTCATACAGTCCACAACCAGAGAACTTTTAATTGGTACAATTCGTATTAGATATAGTTGTTTACATATTAAAAACAGGATAAACAATCCACCTTAAGAATTAATTCATCAGATATGAAGTGTGTCATAGTTATGTAAACAATCAAACCCAATATTTGATGATCATACCCCCAAACAATTTATTCACTAAAATATTATATTTCTCATAAAAATTAGAAAAAAAAATCTTATATATAAGACCTTACAAACTGTATATTATTACTCACGAGGCATGTGGTGGTCGATGGTGTAGCTAACAGCTTGAGGTGGAGGAGGGCTAGCAACTTGCGGCTGGTGCGCCAGTGGTAAGGTGCTGTAGCCAGCGCCAGTCCTACGAGGGTGTCCCACTGGATAGTTAGGTGCGTAATGGCTGGGCACCTACCATCAGATAGTGTTACAACATGTAATTACTATAGAAAAAAAAATTAAATGATTATTTACAAATGCAAAAGAAAAACAATACACGGTCTCAATACCATTATTATAGTAATGAGGTGTATAAAAGAATAAAAAATAATATAAAAATGACTGTTTTTATCAATGCTGCCCTGGAAAAGCAGCCGGTCAAAAATATAGCATGAATTAAGCACGGAGGGTGATATGTTGAAAGATACGGTTAGCTATCTAATCTCCATGGGGGAGGTTAAAAAGAACAGTAGACTGGCCCTCACGAACTTACTCCTCAGCAAAAAGCAAACACTTCCCGTCAAACCAAGAATAGTTTAAAGAACTTCATAGGTTCCAACTCCTGCCTCATCCACCACATAGTCCAGATCTCACACCATCAGGATGAAGCCCATTTTCTCCAAGGGAAAAAATTTGATAATGTCGTGAAAGTTGAAATTGTGATCCAAGAGTTCTTTGACAGCAATTTCAAATAATGGTATGAGCGTGGGACTGAGCAATGGGCAACCAGATCTGAGACAGATGTACTCTGTTAGGAGTATGTACACTGATATAATATTTTACTGTTAGATTAATAAATAGTTGTTCACTATTTTCTAATATTTTTTGACCAACACCCAAAGAATGGTATCAGTGTGGGATTGAGCAATTGGCTAGTGACCGTAGATAGCAATGGACTTTAATAATATTGGGTTGTGTCACATGAAAGGTCCGTTTTCAAGGTAAAGGATTTTTATTAAAAATACGATATGAAAACAAGATAATTTTATTCGAAGTATTTACCTTCTTTTTCTACACATTTTTCCCAACGTGACACCAACTTTTTTATCCCGAACTGAAAGACTCTGAGCTTTAAAGTGAAACCAAATCTAAAAACGCACTTTTCACTTGATCATCATTTTCAAAAAGTTTTCCTTTGACAAAGTTGTCTAAATTCCTGAAAAGGCCGTAATCTGTTGGAGACAAGTCGGGAGAATATGGTGGGCGCGGAAGAACTTCGTAGCCCAGTTCTTTCAATTTTTGCACGGTATGTTTTGAAACATGGGGTCTTGCTGCCGCTCAGTGAGATCATGAGGTACCCATGTATCGAGCTTTTTTACTTTCCCAATACACTTCAAATGTCTAGAAACGGTAGATACCCTTGTATTTAGTTGTGCTGAGAGTCCTTTAACTGTTTGGTAGGGGTTTCCTTCTACTGTATGTTTGAGGACATCGTTGTCGGAGGTCTTCCTCAGGGCAAGTTTTCCAAGTCGGTATCCCCCAGCTGAAAACTTAGTAAACCAACGGGGAATAGTCCGTTCATTAACACTCCCTTCCCCAAATGCTCTGCAAATATTTCTAGTGGCCTCAGCTGCTGAATGGTCGAGTTTAAACTCGTACAAAAATATTACTCGAAAATGGCGTGTTTCCATGTTCATATTTGGAGGTATACTAAAAAGTGGGTAATTGATTGGGAAGCTAATGTTTATAATACAAAGGTAGAGGATTAGTAACTATTTACTTTAAATATGTAAACATTCAGAAGAAAACAACAGAGACCTGCAAAATCCTTTATGTATTTCAGAAACTATAAAAACGGACATTTCATGTGAAACACTAGGCCTATAATAATAATACTAGGCCTACTGAACCCGAAGATTGGATGCCGTTACCACTAAATACTGCCTATACGAACTCGTCCATCGTCCAATGATCACCGTTCAAGCCCAAGCCCTTGAGATCAGCCTTAATGCAATCGTCCCATCCACACTTCAGCCTACCTTTCGGATGCCTACCAGTCGGGTCAGCGAATACCAATTTTCTCGGAATCTGTTCTTTACCGAGCCCAACAACTTTACTCGCCCATTAGAGTCTCTGCGATACTATCAACTCAACTACACAGGGTACAAGCTCCGCAATTCCGCATTGTGCAACCTTCTAAACTTCCCGATGACCTCATCTCTCTTCGGACCAAATATTTTACCCAGTACCTTATTTTTGAAAACTTTAAGCCGTTGTTCATCCTTCAAATTAAGCGGCCACGTTTCACATCCCTAAAGGACCGTCAGAAGAATAATAGTTTTTATAAATTCTAGCCTTTAAGTTTTTAGACAGAAGTCGCGAGCTAAGTAACTTAGCAACTAAATAATAACACGATGAGGAAGATGGTTGGGGGTGCGGTCATAAATTAAAAACACACATTTAAAATAAGTGTTACTGGAAGGAATTAGTCCGGGTGGCGGTCATTAAATGAAACAACTAAATAGTTTCAACTATTTTATTGTTTGCCAACGTTTCGACCCCCTTTGTGGGTCATCATCAGGGCTAAAAAGATACAAAAGAATATAATTTCAATGACATTACATACAATATTATATAACCTATTTAGCTAGAGAACGTCGGTATTGAAAAAATAACAGAAGAACTGTATATGTAAAAAAAAACTTAATTAAAATACAATGACCATATTACAATAATGAAAGTGTTATACAGAAAAAATAAAAATGTTCACTAAACAAAATTTACACAGGTATCAATAATTTACATTAAATATGAAATATAAAAATATGAAGTAGAGTGGAGATACGTACCGCATGGTGGGAGAATGGAAACTAGGTACTGTTTGGTAGATGGGGGGTAGGTAGGATGGAAAATACGTAGGGAAAGGTAGAATGGAAAATACGTACTGATTTATGGACAGGGTCTGACAACAATGACTAAAATTCTTAATACTACCATACAAAGAATTTTAGTATTAAGAATTTTAGTCATTGTTGTCAGACCCTGTCCATAAATCAGTACGTATTTTCCATTCTACCTTTCCCTACGTATTTTCCATCCTACCTACCCCCCATCTACCAAACAGTACCTAGTTTCCATTCTCCCACCATGCGGTACGTATCTCCACTCTACTTCATATTTTTATATTTCATATTTAATGTAAATTATTGATACCTGTGTAAATTTTGTTTAGTGAACATTTTTATTTTTTCTGTATAACACTTTCATTATTGTAATATGGTCATTGTATTTTAATTAAGTTTTTTTTTACATATACAGTTCTTCTGTTATTTTTTCAATACCGACGTTCTCTAGCTAAATAGGTTATATAATATTGTATGTAATGTCATTGAAATTATATTCTTTTGTATCTTTTTAGCCCTGATGATGACCCACAAAGGGGGTCGAAACGTTGGCAAACAATAAAATAGTTGAAACTATTTAGTTGTTCCATTTAATGACCGTCACCCGGACTAATTCCTTCCAGTAATTCTCAACGGTCAACTAATTACATCCACAATGTTAAAATAAGTGTTATTTTAAATGTGTGTTTTTAATTTATGACCGCACCCCCAACCATCTTCCTCATCTAATTTCTCAACGGTCAACTAAACTCCATCATTATTAAATAATAACACGCATTTCACGCCTTTAACCGGGACTTTATTTCCTCCTAGATTTCATTTTTTCTTGTTATCATTGTACCTAAATACTTGAATTTTTTCTACGTGTTCAAAAGTATGCCCTGATATATCAATATCAGCAAGATCCCCACCGTCTCTGCTACTAATCATATATTTTGTCTTATCGGTATTTATTTCGAGTCCTATTTCGTCACCGGTTTTCATTAAAGCACCTGTTTTTAGTTATGTAGTTTCCGTGTCTTCACCTAGCAGTACCAAATCATCAGCGTATCCCAGGACTGGAATTTTATCAACAACAATGGACTTTACTTGAGTATTAAATGTATTTTATATAAAAGAAATAATATTACAAATATTTGATGGAAAAACGGTAATTTTTTTTTTTTTATACACCCCATTAGTAACTACATAGATCCCATAAATATCTCTTGCTAAAGGTCGTGATTTCGAATTCCAGTCCTGACAGAACATTTTCAAGCACATAATTTAATGGGGATTCACTAACAGCCTCTCCCTAGGGTATGTGAGACCCCTCAGCCAACTGGTGGCCACTCACAAAAATAGGGCATAGGGAGTAATGACCCTAACCTATAAACTTTCATCGAGAAACGTGAGTGTATTCTGCTGGGAGAATACACCACGTGGCCAAGGGCCTACACTGCCTGTCGCACCAGCGGAACAAAACAAACAAATCACCATATTCTATTCCTCTCTACCACTGCGCAGAGTGAGGATGCTCCCCTGCAGATCTTGAGCTACATATCTTTCTCCTGAACCAGCTTTCTTCTACTTCCAATCCAGCCCACATTTCCTCAACACCCGTCCAACACATTCCTCCCAAATGGTCCAAGGTCACTTTGAAGGCCTACTAAGCCAACTACTAAGCAAGGAGGTGAATAGGCCGACATCATGCTCAGCTGCTAGCCTTTCCCCCCATTTTGGGTAACCACTTTAAAAGTCTGGGCAAGCTCCAGGATGATCTCCCTAATCCAGGGTCACCCAACTGCTGAATGACAGCAGAAATAACTATCCCGCTACAGCCAGATGTGAACCTAAGTTCCAGAGAACACTAGTCCACTGCCTAATGGACTACACTCCTTGTGTTTCCGAAAGCTTCTGGAAGTATTCAGAAAAAGAATATCTGAATAGTTTGTAGTATTGAAGCATACTTTTAAAATTTCTTATATTAAATTAAATATATACGAGCAACGAGACACATTACAATTAAGCTGTAAAATATAGCCAACAAACATAGCTTTATACATTGTATTGAAAAGATAGTCACATCAATAATTTAAACAATGTTCTTATATAGGAAGTTTAATTAATTTTGTTAATGCATTGGCCCAATCATGTGAAGTATAATCAGGATTAGAACTAATCATTGGATGCTTAAAATTTTTCTCACAGGTATATAGGAGTGAATGAATGACATGATTATAAGTGGTGAGACAGGTAAAAAGGATTAAAGAATAAAAATATTCATACGGTATGACAACAGAACAATGAAATTAAATTAACAGGATAGGATAAAATAAAATAAATAAAAATTATATGTACATATAGAGATCTATACTGTTTCTTTTCTTCTTTTTTTTTTAAATATATTTTTATTGATTTTTACAACAATATATACAATACATATGACATGAAATAGTCTTCTGAAGAGGCTACCCAGTGGTAGCACTTTAATCATTCTTTTAGGTAACACTGTAATGTTTATTATCTTAACAGGTCTCGAGGCCTCCGTCTTTTCAGGCATCTCAAAGGATTATCAGGCAGAGATAGAGATGAGAGTTTATGGACAAGCGGGTTTGTGTGGTCTGGTAGTTTGGAATTAAAGGAGATGAATAGAATTTGGGCTAAGTCTGCAACTAGTGGAGTATTGAGGTTTCTATGGATGACCTTAATAGTAACCAAATAAGGAGCATTGAGGATTTTGGATTGCAAGGAGTGGATGCGGGAGGAATTTGATGTTTTAGTAGAGCCCCATAGCTCAATGCCATATGTCCAAATAGGTCTAAAAATGGTTTTTGATTGTTTTTCAAGTAAATGTTGTATTAATGAATGGTATTTGCGAACAGTTTCTTGTCGTTTCAGTCTTGTATGAGGATTCCAAGTGAGACGTTTGTCAAGATAAAGTCCTAAGTATCTTATTTGTTCTACAGGGATGAGTGGGGTATTATTAAAGGAAACAGTAGGGCAGGAAGTCATAAGTTTATGACATGAAGTAAAGGTGATTTGATGGAATCAACTTTAATTCTTCAGTTTTGACACCATCATTATATTGGTATAGTTTAGTTGACTGTTGAGAAATTAGATGAGGAAGATGGTTGGGGCTGCGGTTATTAAAGGGAAACACACATATTTTAATTATGTGCCGACGATTCGGCCTACATTGTGGGCCTTCATCAGGGCTAAAAGAAACAAGATAACAACCAATGTAATTATAGCCTTAATAATACGTGAGGTATAGAATAATAATATGGTGACAATAATATAATATGGAAACAAACATAAAATTAAATGTAAAATGATAATAAGATGACAGTTATAAAGTATGGAAGTAAACAAAATTAAAATGATAGTTACAAAGTATGGATGACAGTTTATAAAGAAATTGATAAGATTAAATTTAACATGATTTTTTTTTGTTTTGTTTTTTTAAATATAACCGTCAAATATCACTTCAAAATTGTTCATATTTAATATTTTAAACATTTAATCATTTTCTTAGTTTCACTTTACATATTCTTATTGAAATATTATCATCTCAATTTTGTTTACTTCCATACTTTATAACTGTCATATTATCAATTTCTTTATAAACTGTCATCCATACTTTATAACTATCATCTTAATTTTGTTTACTTTCATAACTGTTATCTTATCAATTTCTTTATAAACTGTCATCCATACTTTATAACTATCATCTTAATTTTGTTTACTTCCATACTTTATAACTGTCATCTTATCAATTATCTTTATAACTGTCATCCATACTTTATAACTATCATCTTAATTTTATTTACTTCCATACTTTATAACTATCATCTTATCATTTTACATTTAATTTTATGTTTGTTCCCATATTATATTACTGTCACCATATTATTATTATATACCTCACGTATTATTAAGTCTATACTTACATTGGTTGTTATCTTGTTTCTTTTAGCCCTGATGAAGGCCCACAATGTAGGCCGAAATGTTGGCTCATAATTAAAATATCACCAAGTTTTGATGTGTGTTTCTCTTTAATAACCGCACTCCCAACCATCTTCCTTATCTACCATAATTATATTAAGTTTATATTTTGGTTATATGATGTGTGCACCAAAGGTTTAAAGTTTAAATTTTAAATATAGTTATAGAGAGAAATAATACAAAAAAAAAAATGTAAATAACTTAAGAGAAAAAAAAAAGAAGAAAATTGTAAATATTAGTAATTTTGTAATAGAATAGACTAGGAAATAAAAAAATTGAAAATGTACACGCAATATGTACATAATGGATTGATAAGTAAGCTGTGTTATTTTAGTAACCCGATATATTTAGGCAGCATTGCCAAAAAATAAAGCATTTCTCTCAGTAGTAATATATGATATTAATTAATTTTACTCTTATTGTCCTATAGTAAGTATTACACGATTAATATTTTTATTATTCAATTCAATTCTTTTTATCTGTTTTACCACTTATAATTTGAAAAAAATGTTAGGTATTTCCGATTGGTTCTAGTCCTCATGATGGCTGGCTTCCAGGATTAGGTCGAAACGTTGGAAAAAATCAAGTAAACTATCAAGACTGATTCTTGATTATTCTTCCTATAAAAGAACACACATAAACAGCTGACCATATATAACTTCGAAGTTATATTTTTTAACATATTAAAATAATTAATATTATATTATATTAAAAACTTTCGTATTAGTGTTATAAAT
This sequence comes from Piezodorus guildinii, assembly GCA_023052935.1. Lineage (NCBI taxonomy): Eukaryota > Metazoa > Arthropoda > Insecta > Hemiptera > Pentatomidae > Piezodorus > Piezodorus guildinii. The sequence continues at coordinate 145,311,222 of CM041297.1, read as the reverse complement.
CCTTTAAATCTTCATAACATAAAAAAAATAACGTGTTCTTTTTACCATATTGTTTTATTTAACCCCAAAGTTGATGATAATATATATCTATATATACATATTACAACATTTGTAAGATATATATTTGGCCGTTTCACAAAAGAAGTTTTTGATATATTTTTTTTATTTACTTTTACATCTTACAACGTTTCAGCTTCTAGGACCATTTTCAGGCATCTGTAACAATTAATTTTTTTTATGGCATTTCTATACTTTTTACATATAATTTCAACATTTAAATTATTTATTTTATTACCGTGTCTTTTTTTTTAAATGCTTACCTACCATGTATATTTATATATATACCACTTCATTAGCAGTGTCGTCCTAATTTGCTTGCTGTGTCAAATTACAATTTTAAAAGCACATATTTTAAAATAGTTATAATATATTGTATCAATTATTTAAAAAAAATCGTAAAAAATCTATTTATTCAAAAAATTATTTATTACGTGAGTGAATACATTTGTATTTTTTACAATTTTTTACATGTTTCTTTTAATAATGGATACAATAAATTGTGACTCTTTTAAAAAATGTGCTTTTAAAATTGTAGTTTGACACAGCAAGCAAATTAGGATGACACTGCTGATGAGGTGGTGTAGGTATATATATATAGATCAATGGTAGGTAAGCATTTAAAAAAAAAAAAAAAAAAAGACACGATTAATAAAATAAATAATTTAAATGTTGAAATTAGATGTAAAAAGTGTAGAAATGCCATAAAAAAAATTAATTGTTACAGATGCTTGAAAATGACCCTAGAGGCTGAAACGTTGTAAGATGTAAAAATAAATTTAAAAAATATATCAAAAACTTCCTTTGTGAAACAGCCAAATATATATCTTATAAATATTTAACCAAAAGAAAACTCAGGACAATGATGAGAAAATTAATTACAACACTTATAAAACTGTTAATTTTCAACATAGGTTAATAATGACACGTAAATGAGATGTTAATTTAAGTTAAGCGATTGGATTACAAAGAGAGCATTCAAGTTAATACAGGCAGTTAGAGACAAAGCCGAGAGGATTGGTGTTATAGCGAGCGAGACGTGCTGAGGGTCTTTATCGACCGCAACTACCTTGTTCTGTTCCAACATGGGGTGCCCTTGTCCAGGCCTGCTACCTCCGCTCAACATCTCATCACCTTTCGTCCAATTCTATTCATCAAGGAAAATTTATAGTTAGGCTAATTTAAAAAAAAATAAAAATAAATAAGAATTAAAAAAAAAAAAAAAAAAAAAAAAAAAAGAGAGAGACAGAGAAAAGCCTGCTAATTGGATGAGAATCGATTCATTGTTTCTTAAATGTGCACACTGAATACTGATTTGGCTTCCTGTAAAACTTAACTGCTTTGGTACAACACACTGGCCTCAAATGCAGGCACTCATATTTGTCACTTACCAATATATATGATATACTAACTGTTGCTCGCGACTTCATCAGAGTTAATTGAACTGTTTTTTTTAAGATTTGTCCTTAGAACCTCGAGGCGATTTCACGTGTCCCATCTTTATAACAAGTTAAAGTGGCTTTTCCTTCAAACCTGTAGACAATATTTCCTCGGAACATTCCTTTACCAAACCATCAACTCCCAGCACCCTCCCTACATATACGATCTTCTGGAGTTCAAACCATCAATCCATTCACAAGAAACTAGATCCCGACCTTTATATCCCTTCCCACAGAACTAGAACATATGAACGTTCCTTTCAATCCCGCTCCACAAGTTTTTGGAATTCTCTCCAAAAAAACATCCGTCGAGCAACTTCTCTCTCCACTTTCAAATACCTTTTGTTCCAGTATCTTCTCACTTCCCATAATGACGCTAGCTGACAATAATAATTGTACTGTTAGATGATAGTCAATACTTTTAGTTTTTTACAAGTGTTTAAATAAGTTGAAATAATTATACATTTGCTGTTCTTCTTTTTTTTTTTCTTTTTTTTTTGTGCATTTTCTTTTAGTTTTATCAAAAGCGTTAAATATTAGTTAATTATATTGTCACCAAATGAATTTATTCCTTATCATTATTTTTATTTATTTATTCTGTTATTGCTTATGTTAAATCTATTTATTTTTGTCCTCATTAATTTTGTATCTTGGCCAGATGTGAATTTTTACCATGTTAAATTTCATGTTATTCTTAGGGGACTTAGTCCCAGAATAGTTTTTTTTTCTTTCTCAATTTCTTTTATTAAGATTGCTATTAAGCAGTTTTTAAAAGAATATATTTTAAAGTACTTCGGTGTAAATGATATTTTTAGTTTTATTTTCTTGTGGCAGAAGATCATACTGATTTTCTTCGCAACCCGATCTTGAAAATTCAACATATAGTTGGCAGTGTGAAAAGTAGTCTTGACATCAATCGATTCATATGTGTTGAAATGTTTGCCTCTGTGATTTATTAATTGTTACGGCAAAAGATAAATTAACGGGAAATTGAATTATTTTAAAATTAAAAGGTAAATCATTTGGAATAATCAGGATGCGAGGTTAATATTCCCCGTTTTTCCATGTTTTCCACTGATTCTTGGCTCCTATTGGTTGCAGCATGATGTTATATAGCCTAAAGCCTTCCTCGATAAATGGACTATCCACCACAAAAAGAATTTTTCAATTTGAACCAGTAGTTTCTAAGACTAGAGCGTTCAAACAAAAAAAAAACTCACCAGCTTAATAATATTAGTATAGATATTGTAAGGAAAAGTATTGCAGAACATTTTAGAATTCCAGTTTTCAACGGAAATATCATATTTTAGGGAAAGTATATGCCTGAGATGTTACAGCAACTTTTTCATAAAAATCGGTCCATACGGAAGAGCCACTTTATACCATGCATTTTGCACCTTTTTACGATTTTCTCAAAAATGACTCAAACGATTTTTATTAAACTCGCTATTTTAATGTAAAATTTAATGGAATTTAATATCATATAAGTTTCATTCTGATTTAAATAGTATGACAGGGCTTAAATGTTGATAGTTTAAATTTTCTTCCTCTAAAGTACCTTCAATTTTGTAGATTTTATAAAAATAGCCATATCATCTTGTTTGTATTGCTAGAAAATGGGTTATTATATTATTTGAACAAATTTGATATCCAACTAAAGGAGAAAACAGAAAAAATATATATGTGTTTTTGATCATAAGAACAGTAATATATATGTATAATACACCATTGGAAAAAATTAACAATGGAGGTAAGAGAAAGCCATGCACCAGATTTTCTTCTAAATGTAGTTCTAAACCTACATGATTCCATGAGTTTTCTAATATCAGTAGCTTTCCAACGGTTCATTATACATCTGTATTACTGTTTTTACGTTCAAAAACACAAAAATTACATAAAAAATATTTTTGCTCATTTCTCCTATATTTCATTATTAAATTATTTCAACTTGTACATTTAGCCATTTTATTACTACTTACATGATTATATCATAAATTTTTTGGAATATATAAAATTAAAGATACTTTAGAGGAAGAAAATTTAAAATATCGGCATTTCAGCCCTGTCAGACTATTTAAATCAGAATGAAACCTACATCAAATTGAAGCCCTATTTGAGAACATGGTAAAAAGGTACAAAATGCATGATATAAAGTGGCTCTTCTGGTTAGCTTAATTTGGCGAAATCTTTAGCTTTCCAACGGTATAAATAATACGTCTGTTTTTATGTTCAAAAACTACAAAATTGCAAAAAAAATATATTTTTGGTCTTTTATCTTTTAGTTAGATATTGTATTCGTTCAAATTATATATTTATCCATTTTTTTCTCAGTACAAAATAGATGATATAGTTATTTTTTTTATATTGTACAAAATTTAAGGTACTTTAGAAAAAGAAAATTTAAACTATTGGCATTTAAGGCCTGTCAGACTATTTCAACCAGAATAAAACCTAAATCATATCAAAGCCCATTAAATTTTACATCGATATAGCAAGTTTAATCAAAATCGTTAAGAGCTGTTTTTGAGAAAATCGTAAAAAGATGCAAAAAGCATGGCTCTTCTGATTAGCTTAATTTGGCGAAAAAGTTGCTGTAACATCTTGGACGTGAGTTGTCTTAAATATGAAATTTCAGTTCCATACGACTTTTTATTGACTTGATTGCGGGACTTGGTCATTTGAAGAACCCGGAAATGCGTATTTCCGGTGAAAACTGGAATTCGAAAATTCCAATTTCAAATATAGGTAAGTGAAAGTAAAAAGTATGAACTATTTATCATGAAACTAACGTTTGTAGTCCTAATTATGGCTCATGATCAGTTCTAAAAAAAAAAAAAAAAAAAAAAAAAAAAATACAATGCAGAAGTTTTTATAAAGAAATATATGAACTGTGTTAATTAGGATAACAGGAACAGTGTCTAAAATGTTAAACGCGAGCAGAAATTTTGGATTCTGAGATTGGATTAGGTTTTCCGATGTCTGCACTGTTATAAGGCTTTCCCAGCTTCTGGTATTTAGGAAAAAAAAAAATACAAGCGCAACATTTCAGTCAGCTCCTCTCAATTCTACTACTGTAAAGTAGCACAACTAATGAATAAAATTTAAAGTTCATATGAAACAGTGAAATGCACAAAAATAATCATGATGAGAGACAAAACATTAATAAAGAAAAAAAAAACCCACACCAATTATTGGATTGTAACACATCAAACGACCGTATTTATTGGGTAGTAAAAAAAGTTTGTACCGTTTTACAACATTTCAATTTAATCCTCTATGTGTTTATAAAATCATGTTTACTTGGTCAATAATTTTTATATATTATAGAAGAAGAAGAAGAAGATTTATTTATTTACATAATATTTACAATGTACACTCAATACAAACATGTTTGGCTTCATGATTTCAGTAGACCTTTTTTCATGATAACAGAGTTTCAATCATCCTTTGAATTTACAAATGATTATACAATATTTTGTTTAAGACAGTAGGAAAAGTAACACGAAAAAAAAAAAAAAAACCTACACAATATAAATTACAATATTAGTTTAATAGTACATGTTTGGTTCTTTTGTGCGTGTAGCGCTTTAGTGATGTTTTGTTGTAATTACCAATTTCTAGTTTTAATGGGTTTTCAGAAGCTGTGGTTTTATCAAAATAGTTTTTGGTTACTGTGTAGATATACTGTTTTAATGTTGGGAGATTTAGTTCAAAGAGATTAATATAAAGAGATTTAGTATATCGTGGGTATTGTTAATGATTCGCATACATGTATTTTGTATTGTTTCTATTTTTTTATAATTGCTATTGCAAGTCGAGCTCCAGACAGGCGATGCATAACATATCTGGGCACGTATGACTGTTTTATATAGTAGTAGTTTGTTCTGAGTGCTTAAACTGGATTTTTTATTAAAATATGGGAACATTTTATAAATACATTTTTTTGTTTTTCGGATTTTCTATTTATATGTTCGGTATAAGTTAACGATTTGTCTAATGTTATGCCTAAGTATTTAACTGATTTAGACCAGTTAATGTGGACTGAGTATAATAAAAAGTGATGGTTTATATTCAGTCTGCGCTTAGTAAAGATTATAGCTTCTGACTTGTTTGCATTTATTTTTAATTTCCACATATTGCAATATTTATTGATTTTTTTTTTAAGTTTAGTTGTAACCTGTTAACTATGGTATCGATGCGATATGATGATGTATATAGGGCTGTATCATCAGCGTAAAGAGATCTTATTACGTGCGGGTGGCTTGGAAAATCGGATATATATACATTGAATAAAGTTGGCGAAAGGCAGGATCCTTGAGGAAGGCCGGCTGTTACAGGGAGTATACTGGATGTCGAATTATTTACACGAACATAGAATCATCTATTGTCAAGATATGAATGGATAATATGAATTAGGTAGGGAGGGAAGTTGTATTTAATTAATTTGTAAATAAGTCCTGTATGCCAAACCGTGTCAAAAGCCTTTTCTAAATCTATTAAAAGCATACCAGTATGTTTCTTTTCGTTAAAAGCTTTGGTTACGTAATCAGTAAGCCTTGCTAGTTGGTCAACAGTAGAGTGGTGTTTTCTGAAGCCGAATTGGTCGTCTATTATGATTTTGTTTTGTCTAATATGCCGATTCATTCTGGTTAATATTAGTCTTTCTAAGATTTTAGATAAAATATTTAATAGGCTAATCGGTCTGTAATTCGAAATTTCTCTCTGGTCTTTATTAGGTTTTGCAATAGCGATAGTTTTGTGGGTTTTCCAGATAGCAGGAAAATATTTATATATTATAAAAAAAGGACTAGTCAAGGGGTTTTTATGCCTCAGTTTCAATCGAGATTCCTTATTTTTAAGTGGTGTTTCGCTTGCTCAAAATGGAAGAGAAAAAAAAATTCAATTTCGTCATATGATTTATTATTTCTGAAAAGGAAAATCCGCTATATAGACGGTTAACAAAATTAGCAGTGTGTATGGCGGTGATACCTGAGGAGAAAGCACCGTCCGTATGTGGTTTGCTTGGTTCAGCGAACGGAAATTTTGACTTGGAAGACGCAAAGCACTTGGGTCGTCCTTCAACTGTTGATAATGACCAAAATCAAGCATTTTTTTTTTTCACTGGTACGACAGGCCCTGTAGGCCCTTGGTGTAATCTCCTTGGGAGAATATACTCACGATTATCGATGTTTACAGGGTAGGGTCAACACTCCCTAAGCCTATTTTTGTGAGTGGTCACCATTTGGTTGACGGGTCACAGATACCTGGGAGAGAGGCTCCTGCCGGGACTGGGAATCGAACTCAGAACCTTCAGCATGAGAGACTAGCGGGCAAAAATATTTAATTTTTATTGAAATCACCAGAAAAAAAATGCTACAAACTTATTTCACAACCCAATAGATTCAGAAAGAAAGTAAAAAAATCTCACATATTTTTTATTTAACATATTTATCATCAATTATAAAGTACATCTCTGTCAATGGCTTACCAAGTTTTCCATTTCTGATTAGAAAAACTTTGAGTCAGGTCTTGAAAGAAATTCAGAAAACACATTTTTGATGTCTATACCATTGGTAAACAACTTTCCACAAAAAAATTGATCCAACTCTGAAAAAAGTCGTATTCTTCTGGGGATAGATGAGAGGAACATTGGGGTTGCGGTAGGACTTCAAAGCCCAACTCTTTGATTTGTTTACAGTCTATATTAAAACATGAGGTCAGGCGTTATCGTGAAGGGGTATAGTTCCTTTCTTGGTTACCAGAGCCAGCTGTTACTTCATTTAATTTTGATGAATTTGGTCAATTTCTTGGCAGTATGATGTTGAATCAGTTCTTTTATCTTTGGTAGAAAATAAAAATAAATGACCCTGGCTATAGACCACCATACAATAACCATTAATTTTTTTATTCTTTTCTGAAGGCTGATCGGTACCGAACTGTTGACCTGATCTGAATCGGTGGGCATACATGATCCACTCTTTGTCATAAGTCATAATGTGCCCAAGAAACAGTAGGTTTCATTGATGAGCGAGCGAAGAAAACATATGTCTCATGATGTTTCAACATTTCTTGAGCATGCATGGGACCCAGGAATCGAGCTTTTTTGCCTTTCAGATCAATTTTAAATGCCTGGAAACTGTCATATGACTTGGCCCTATGACATTTGATGTTCAGTTCTCTGGCCATTTTATGAGAGTCTTCTACCACAGCTATCTTAAGACCTTCATCCCCCATTGACATTGACAGGCCATCTGTGGGGCAGATTAGCTAATATCATATTTTCTGAAAAAATTTAGTAAACTAATGACGGATGGTTCTTTCATTAGAACTTCCTTCATCAAACACATGATTAATATTCCTTGTTGCCTGTGCAATGGAATGGCCAAGTTTATACTTAAAAAAAACTCGGTTGTGCCCTCGGGCCACGGCGCTGAGAGCCGTGGCAACTTTAACATGACAACCTCAACGTTAATGACAAACATAAGTAATAGATGATATGTAGTAAAAAAATAACGATGCATGAATGAATTAGTACAATTTATTTTTTCAACCATATACACATCAGAAATTATGATTTTACACTTAAGATCCTATTTAATACTGGACGATGATTTGAGAAGTACGATATTATAGGCAACAATTCAGCAGTTATATGTCGTGAGAATGTTGAATCTAACGTAGTTGCACCAATCGTTGTTGGAATTTGAGTATCTTTTGACAATCCAAATTGAACGTTTCTTTCATAAATTTAATAAAGCGATCATTTTTAGATACGTCGATGTTAAAGTCACCACACAATAATATTGGAGTTTCCGAATCGACTTCTAACATATCTGGTACATAATTTCTATTAGATATATATGGCATCCCCCATTCATGCAACATGATACTCAATGACTCATCAGCACGTGTCACAGACACTACCCTCACTCCTTGACGATCAACTCTGACTCTTGCGCATGCGCACACGTACATGGTAACGGGATACAACTTATTCGTTCATGCACCCATCAATTTATAAGACGTCACGTCAAAACAAATTGTGTTTCCATGGGCACAATTAAAATTATACTCGGGATCACTTGTAGCTGGGTGGCTAGCATAACAGCCTCCTATGCCAAAGGTCACGGGTTCAAACCCACAGGTGGTCCTAGGATTTTTTAATGGGAGTATAAAATCCTTAGTTATCCCGTCCTTCGGAGGGGACGTTAAAAGGTGGCCCCGAGCCTGTGCGATGTCAGGTACTCGTTAAAGATCCCTATCATAACAAAACCTGAATAGGCAAAATTTAGGACTCCCACTGTAGCATCGTCCGATTAGCCAAAATAGCATAAAGTGATGTTAAATAAAATAAACAAAAAATATACTCATGAAAGCCTTCAATCCCCAAGGTTCAAATCTGCAGGTGTCTCTAGGATTTTTTAATGGGAGTAAAAAATCCTAGTAATGCCATCCTTCAGAGAGGACGTTAATAGGTGGTACCGAGCCTATGCGATGTCAGATTAAACCTGGATAGGCAAAATTTAGGACTCCAATTTTAGCATCGCCCAATTAACCACAGTAGCAAAAAATGACGATAAATGAATAAACAAAATAATACTGAAATCTGTAAGCCTACTTCAGAAAAAACAAAACAATATATTTTGCAAATAGAGGATTGACAAATGTTTATTACAGATGGAAATATTTTTTAGGGGTCATCAGACAACGCTTTAATCCCTATAAATATTAAAATTTAAAAATCAGACATTTCATGTGCTATAATCCAATATTAATGTGTTAACAACATTATCTTTACACATAAATTTAAAGATTAGATTATCATTAATATCATTTGACCACAGGATACAGTTATGGGGTAACACTGATTGGAAATACCAACATAAAAAAATAAAATAAAGATAACATGTACTATATATTGTATTAATAGTTAAAGTCTCAAAACCGAGTTGGTACCGATTATAAGAATCTACAATGCTCACATACAACAAATAAGCTATCATCAGAAACAAAAATTCAGGGAGCAATCTAAGTTCTTGATTTTGTATAATAAATAAATTAAGTTGCCATAAATATCATAAAATATGTGTTTTTCTTGTTGGATAGATTACCTTTTTCAGACCAAATATCGAATCAATTAATAAACGGAAGGTACCGCTATATCTGTAGCTGTGTCTGTAGGTGCACCTAAAATGGCCACAGATATTGAAAATAATTTAAAATAAATTAAAAACTAGAATTTACTACATAAAAATTAGTCGATTTACAAAATGGTTACCATGGTGATAAGAATATAAGCATATGGTATTATTTTTCAAATTAACTTTTTTGGTTAGTAAAGATTTCAGACTTCAAAAAAATATTGTATTTATCATTTCTTCTCTTATTTGTTCAAATTTTATTTGAGACAGCTGTTGATCAGTAATGATTGGTATTTTGCCCAATTGATTCACCGAAATTATGTGATAAGATAACATTATTCTGAAAATGTATTTACTTTCTCATTAATGGACAAACGAAAACCATTTGAAGAACCAAATAATAAAATTAAAAATAAAATAACGAATAAAGAAAGAATATATTTTTAAAGCCAAAGAGTCTATGGAGTTAATCCTTTATCGAAAAGTAGACAACAGATGAAAGCTATGATATTAGCCAAATATATCATTATGCCACTACCTGCTTTTTGTTTCTTTTATACCATTTGTAACAAATTTGAGAGTGTAAATATACAAATTAATAAAATAAGGTTGGAACACAGACTTGAGATCTATGGATCATTCAAGATTCAGCTAAATTAAGAATTTGAGTATGACAATGCCAAGAAAATATGCAGGAAAAAAAAAATACAAAAAACACTACACAATATTTTTGCAGAATCTAAGATAATTAGTCAATTATACACATAAAAGTTAAAATATAACATGGTGTTACCTGTGGTGGGGCAACAGCAGGTGGCGTCCTGTACTCCCGAGAGCTTTTGCCGAGGGAACCAGTCGCAGATCGCAGTGCTGAAGGAGGCGTTGGTGGTTTGGTTGTAGGAGCAGGTCCGACCACAGTAGTCTGAGAACTGGAGCGGGATTTGATTCCTCGACTGCCCCAGCCTCCATCCTGTATCCTCGCCCCGTGTCCAATATCATCTAAAGCTGCACAAAGATTTTCGCCATTACAAGAAAGGAAATACTAACCGTATCAACCAATTGGGTTGTAAAATAAGTTTGTAAAATTTGTTACTGATGATTTAAAAAGAAACAACATTCTTGAAAATATTTTTAATCAGTTATAAATGATCCATTTAGAACTATAGCATGTTGAAGGACGACCCGAGTAATTTGCATCTTTTAAGTCAAAATTTCCAGTTCTGAACCGAGCATAATGACTTATTACAAAAAGTGGTACACTTGTGGCCGACACCGATCAGGTCAACAGTTAGGTGCTGAACATGCCAAAACAGATTCTCCATAAAAAAAGTTAATGATTACTGTATCGTGTTCTAAGGCCGGGGTCATTTTTATTTCTTTTCTACCCGAGGGAAAGCAATAGATTCAATATACTGCCAACAAATTGACCAAATGCATCAAAATTTGATCAAAGAAAAGCCGGCTCTGTACTATACTCCTTCATGATAACGCCTGACCTCATGTGTACATCATCCCTAAGAAAGGATTCGGAAATATGTCCAAATCGCATTTCATTGTTTCATACGATCATCAATTGCCACAGAGGAAATATCGTTCCAAAGAAGAGGAAACGCACATCAGGTTAAATAATCTTGTATCTATTGGAGAGCGAGCCCTAGAGTTGCCAAGGTGAGCGGCAGCTTGGTAAATAGTTCGCTGTTATAGGAGTCAAATAGGTTCACTGTCAGTCTATTCATTGACCACTGGGACAAGATCGCTCTAGTTGTCTCATTTTGGAAGTAGCCTCGGAGAAGCCAACAGAAGCATTCCTCGCCTCTTCGGACTGTCCCAGAATAGAGAAATATCAAACGAATAAACTCTATCGCCCATCTTCACAGTGCTTCATTTATTATTTTATTCATCGCTTAGTTCCAACTCATGATTACTTACAGTCTTAAATTTAAATTTTATTTCATAAAATTTGGTGGGCGGCATGTTAAGAATTGAAATTGTCTTATGTTTATATCTCTCCGTTTGTAATTTTATTTGTTTTATTTTGTGATTTATTATGTGCAAGCGTGACAGTCATTTGTTTTCTTATATTTCTTTATTTAGACAGTGAATAAAGGAAAAGAGTTGGGCTCTGAAGTCCTACCGCACCCTCCATATTCCTCACATCTATCCCCAAAAGACTACCACTTTTTTCAGAGTTGGAGCAACTTTTTTGTGGAAAGTTGTTCACCAATGATTCAGACATCAAAATAAAATAAAAAATTTCAGATGCGTGACAGGCCGTGTAGAACCTGGGGCTCGCGGTGTAATCTCCTGGGAGATTACACTCACATTTCTCGATGCATTTTGTATAGGGAGCCTAATTTTGTGAGTAGCCACCATTTGCCTGATGGTCTCACATACCTGGAGAATAGGCTTTGATTGAATCCCATTAATTAATTGCTAGAAAAACCCCCTCTGGGACTGGGATTTGAACTCACAACCTTTATCATTATGGTATATCAGTATTATCATTGATAGTAAATACTTTGAATAAAAATTATATAAGATTTTATTTTAATTTTTTTACTTTCTTTCTGAATCTATTGGGTTGTAAAATAAGTTTGTAGCATTATTTTTTCTAGTGGTTTCAATAAAAACTTCAGATTCTTGTAAATATTTTTAATCCATTATATGGTTCGGTTATTTAATAAAAAATTAAACATTTTTGACCAATTATTCCTTATTTTAGTCATTATCAACAGTTGAAGGATGACCTGTGCTCTTTTATCTTCCAAGTCAAAATATCTGGTTCTGAACCATTTTTCTATCATTCCTTTCTTCTATCAATACATATCATAAATTAGATAAATTTGGTGTTTGACAAGTTCTGACATGCCTTTTAAGGATATTGTAAGGTTCATATTAGGCCGTTACAAGATATTCGTTTACAACCCGAGAAACAGGACCAGGAATTGTCATGGATTGATAAAAATTCTTCACCAATAAATGAAACACTACAAATTATTAAAGGTTGTATGTACTTTACTGTGCGGCTATTACACATCCTTGGTCGTTGACATGAAACTCGGTAGAAGCATTTAAATTGATGCCACCACAAACCATTACTGTACCTGCTCCGAACTTTACATGTGGTAAAAAAGTACAGGCAGCAAATTTTTCCTTCTCATACATCTTGAGGTAGTGGACTAAACTTGACTCATGTCTAAACGGAATTCAACCCCAATATTCAGCTGTCCAAAACTGATATTGTCTAGGGGATTCGAGCCTCTCAGTGTTATCTGATTAGGAGGGGGTGAGATACTGGGTAGTGACATGATGGGCCATACTCAGAAAATCTTCTAATAGTTCGAGCTGAAACTTGACTGTTTCCCATATTTAATAATTGTCTGCTAAGGCTTGGTGCAGCGAAACTACGATTTAGGGCATTTAGTTGAAGAAATAAGTTATTGCAAACTGATGTAGGCCGTGGATTACTAGATTAATAGCAGTCTCCTCATACCTCATCAACATCCTGGAAAAAAAAGATGGATTACGCCCAAAACCATAATGCAGTCTGCCGCAAAATATAGCCTTCTCCTTGTAAAGTCACAGCTCCAAAACACACCCTATTCTTATGGCACTCTTCTTTCATTATTTTTTTATTCTATGCCCATAAGGTGGAACAATTTTTTTAATTGAAGGATAGCAGAGACAAAAATGTAAGAACTAAACGAAATAATGTTTAAGACAAACAAACTAAGGATTTGTACAAAAAGTTCACTTTAATCCTCTACTTATAGTATTTATAATAGTAACTAGACTGACTAGATTGACAAAATTGCTACTGAGAAAAACAAGGAGAGCATTTAAGAAATATTGGAGTGTTGCTGTATTTTTTTTCTGCCAGTGTAACAGGGTGATCATAAATTCAAAAGAGAAGGAAGAATAAATTTGAGGAAACTTACCGTTAAAATCTATAGGTTTACGGACATATTTAATAGGCTTTTCAGGATTAGCTGGAGCGATGATTTTATATTGCCTGTTAGTAGTTTTGTTTGCAGTAAGGACCCCGATTTCTCTTCTTGCAACTTTTTCTTTGTGAATCATAACCGTCTAAAAATAAAACTTGAATAAAATCAATTTAAAAAAATATATGTAGAAAACTTTAGGGAAGCTAATAACAAACCTGATCTATATGATTCATTTGTGCCTCCATTTCTTCAAGCTGTGTGGACTGTAAGTTAAGTAACTGCAGAAAATTGTAAGCCAATGTATTTATTTGATAAGCAACGCTGGCCAAAGATTGTGTCGTATAATTCTTTGTTTCCTCGAGGGCATAACGCTTGTTTTCTGCCTGAAAATTTTGCAAGCTATGAAACTATAAGTAATTTTCATGTTTTTTTGTTGAGAGTTGTTGTTCCGCCGATTTTGATTAAACTCGCTATATCGATGTAAAATTTAATGGGCTTTAATATCATTTAGGTCTCATTCGGATAAAAATGGTCTGACAGGGCTTAAATGCCGATATTATAAATTTTCTTTCTCTAAAGTACCTTTAATTTTGTTGATTCTATAAAAATAATTATATTATCTTGTTACCACTGATGAAAAACAGCGAAATATGCAAGTTGAGTGAATTTGAAAAGCAACCAAAGGAGAAAACTGAAAAAATATTTTGTTAATGCAATTTTTTGTTTTTGAACATAAGAACATTAATATACATGTATGATATACCGTTAAAAAGCTTGAGACTTTAGAAAAAATATTATCTTATACTCAAGCTTTTAAAAGTTAATAGAGAGTGATGAAAATAAAATAAAACTAACTGATTATTTTAAATAGTAATATAATAGATTTTTTAATAAAACACATATTCCTATAGAAATCCGATTTAATTAATTCTTTAATTATTTCACGTATTTTTATCTCTAACTGCATTTGAAAATTCTTTCATTGATTTTAAAAATGGAGGTAAGTGAAAGTCGTGTGATGCCCGCACTACTAACTAATAAATACATCACTAATAAATACATCGTGTGATGCCCGCACCAGTTTTTTTAAGCAATATTTGTGTTTTTGATAATAAGAACAGTAATATAGACGTATAATATACCGTTGGAAAAAGAGAGATTTTAGAAAGAATATTATCTGATACACAAAGTTGTAAAAGGAAATATAAAGTGACGAATGGGGAATAAACTTATAACTGATTAACAATTTAATGTTGTTATATTATTTAATCTAAATCATATAATCATATATTTCTAATGAAAATGAATACACGTTTTATTAAAATAAACTTCAAATATTTTTCAAATTGAAGTATATTTAATAGTTTTTAACAGTCAAGGTAAGTGAAAGTCGTGTGTTGCCTGCACCAGATTTTTTTTTGTAATAGTTTTTAAAGTAACATTAAAGATTATTAAAACTCAAAAAGTATCCATTAAATTATATTGTAAATGATATTAATAGTTGACGGATAATTCAGTGCAATAGTTGACATTCAGAAGAAAAATAGTCCAGGAAAATGAATGAAATAATAAAGAATATGTCATTGTTTTCTCATGACTGCCAATTGGGCTATTGTATTATCTTTGACTAATAATGTAATATACAATAAACATTAAGATATAACAAGTAATACCATTTAACAACCAATCTATTAATTAAAAAAAAAGTTCTTTTAAATCAGCAATTCAAATCTTACAATTGGCTTATAACGAGCTGGGATCTGACCATTAATTCAAACTACTTGTTTTATATAACCATTTGATACTATGATAACATGTTATTGAGTTATAAATATAACGTAAAACATGACCACATTGTCTATAATTTATTAAAGATCTGAATAAAAATTAAAAACATTCTTTTGTACTAAAACAACCCTATAACCCAATTCAGAACTAGCTCATAAATTAATTTCACCACTAATAATAATTCTACCTACGAAACGCCTGCTCTTCTGGAGCTGATAAAGAGAAATTGTTCTTCCATCCCGAGAAATACTTATCAATTTTTTTTAAAATCGTGAAGCAAGCCTTAATATTTACCTGAAAATAATTTCCCTCACAGTAGTCAGCAACTCTTTCTAAATTTGTAAAACTGTCCATTAGGTTGCTTTGTCCCTCAGGTATTTCAGTATTCAATAGAGTTGCCAGCTCAGCCATATTATCAGATTCACTCCCAAGACCTGATTCCCTACTGGGGTCCATCATACCTACGAAATTCAAAAGTATTGAGAAGATTCGGGAAGGATAAAGTAAAATTATTTTAGTAGTTACTTTAATACATACCTTTTCCATACATGTTTATGACTCCTTAGTTACGTTCACAAGAGAAAATTAAAAAAAAAAAGAATTAACAAAGCCACGAACAACTATCTACATTCGTTGATCTACCATATAGACAGTGTAGAATAGCTAATTCCGTTTAATCAACTTGAAGACATAGATTAGTGTACGATAATTTATCTTATTTATTACCTACCACTAAACGCATCCAAAGAGGTAGATACGGTGAAGTTTATATGGGACGATGACTTATGTAGGTAAGAGGTTTCCAGTATAGAAACTTACAGGAAACGCAAAAAAAAAATATCATTAAGTTACTATTTAACCAATTTACTTGAATCTCTAATTGTTAAAATATATAAAAAAAATTACTGTTATAGAAATTTAAATAAATAAAACTAAAACTAATAAATATAAAACTAAACATTTAGAATACGAATACATCAAAACTTCTTTCAAGTTTCAAACTTCGGAAAAAATATTCAATAGCATAATTTAGAATTGAGATGGTCTGTTCTCTCCGATCTATTTAGTTTGCAGTGGATACTTTTGCAAATGCGCAATGCAGCTCTTTCGTCCTAATCTTTACTAGGTCTGCGCAGCCGGCAAAATACATAGGTAGAAGGAATTGTCCTATTCCTTAATTATTATAGTATACCATCATAACACAACGGATTTTATTATTGATATATCAGGGCATACTTTTGAACATGTAGAGAAATTCAAGTATTTGGGTTCAATGATAACAAGAAAAAAATGAAATCCAGGAAGAAATAAAGTCCCGATTAAAGGTGAGAAATGCGTGTTATTATTCAGTTGCTAAGTTACTTATTTCGCGGCTTCTATCTAAAAACTTAAAGGTTAGAATTTATAAAACTATTATTCTTCCGACGGTTCTTTTCGGATGTGAAACGTGGCCGCTTACTTTAAAGGATGAACAAAGGCTTAAGGTTTTCGAAAATAAGTTACTGCGTAAAATATTTGGTCCGAAGAGAGATGAGACCACTGGGGAGTTCAGAAGGTTGCACAACGCGGAATAGCGGAGTTTGTATCCTGTGAATATAATTGAGCTGATTGCATCGCGGAGACTCAAATGGGCGCATAAAGTTGTTGGGCTCGGTGAGGAACGGATTCCGAGAAAGTTGGTATTCGCTGAACCGACTGGTAGGCGTCAGAAAGGGAGGCCGAAGCGTCGATGGGAAGATTGCATTAAGGTTGATCTCGGGGGCTTGGGCTTGACCGGTGAACATTGGACGAGTCTGTGCAGGCGAAGTTTGGTGGTATCGGCAACGAACCTTCGGGTTCGCTAAGCCTATTATTATTATTATTATTATATATATTATATTATTACAGTTAACTGTTTAAGGTAATTTGTTATGAGCTCCGTAACCGGCAGAACTCTCTACTTGCGTTATCAAGCAAAGCATAACCAGCAATAAATTTACTTATTTTGCTATATTCCTTGTGACAAGATAGGATAAAATACATGAAAATGTTCAAATGTATCTAGATGTAGTATTCCAGTCATCAATGGGAATGTATTGTATTCTTTGTAAATAATGACCAAATTAATCGTCGTGATTCTCGTTGGGCTATGCAAAGTAGTCATAAACGTTTATTTATTTATTAAGCAGCAGTGAAATAATAATAGTGGTAAACATATTTTGGCATTAATCATGTTGTTAAAATTTAATATTCAAGTTCTTTTCTTTAATGTATTGTAAATCCCATTCTCAAAGTTTATTAAACATGTAATTTAAAATAATGTGAATAATGCAAGAAAGAGTGCTTTAAGGGATTGCCAGTCGCAGAATTTAGAGGGTGTTTTATTCTTAAAATGTTCATGGAGAAACATAAAGCTCCTAATCAGTTTGTCTTTCTCGCTGGTGATAGCTTCTCAGACAAAATAATTTAATTTTTTTATTTAAATGCAAGTAATATATAGAAAACTTTACGTTACTTTCGATACTGGTCTCCTTCTGCTTCATTTCAGATGTAATATGCTACACCAAATCGATAATATTACTCAATTAAACAAATCTAAATTTATGTATTTCTATATTTTGAGAAACTTTAATATTGCATTATAGCCTGTTTCGATATGTAACTATCCTATTTTTATCTCTCGTAGAAGATTTGTGTCAAATATACACAGAGGACGACTCAAACTTCATATTTGAAGTTTTATAACTTTTTAATTTGCGTAATAAGAAGTATCAGCTAACTTCTGCTAGACGTCATTGTATCTCTCTGTCTTCCTCTATATTTTTTGAACATATCGGTTTTGATCTGTCATCAGCGAAGTCAAAGTGTTCAAAGTAAACAATTTCTTAGTTGTAAACAATGTCATAATAGTTGGTGGAGTTGACATAATGTGGCGTTTAATTCAAATAAATAATGACCAGTACTTCACATTTTTAGAAATAAAACCCACCCAAGAGTTATGTATAAGCTTATCTGATATGGTGCACATTTGGAGAGAAACAATTAGTAATGCAGATACTGTCCTTAGATTTAAGGTTTGTTGTACCTTTCTGTTTTTTTGTTCTTTGAAATATTTTGGGACGGATTATTCGTTATTATTTTATTTTTACAGGAATGTAATCCAAAAGCTAACCTGTCAGAAGAGAGAATATTAGAGTTTGTTGAAGAACTGTTTTTGACAGATGATGAAAGTCACAATTTAGAAATTGAAATATCTGGAGATAAATTGAAATTGAATATTTCCAAAACATTGATTGTTAAGATGTCATACTATTTTACTTTTACAAAGCTTAGTGAAGAATTGGTATGGGTCTTGAAGTCTGTCTAATCAACATATTTATCTTGATAGTTTATGTTAAATGAATTAATTGATATGCTTTTTTTTTCTGTTATGTGTCTTGTAATGAAATGTAATGAGAGAGAGGCAGTTTATTGAGTTCTGACTTCAGCTCTGACATTTTAAAAAATCAGCACTTATCAGGACCTTATCAAACTTCGTTCTTAATCCTAAATTTTGTCCTGGGGTATGCCATGTGGGTTTCTCAATTAATTTCTTCTCTGTAGATCTCTTATGGGCTATTAGTCATTTTTATTAGTTGACATGTTATATTAAAAAAATTGTTATTGTATCATTATTTACTAAATGGTTGTCGTAGTTTGTAACCTCTATTGCTTTATTGAAATCACAACTGTTGATATTCTCATTTGTTTGTTTATCAATTTAATGTCAGGTTATGCTATTATGGCTTATCAGATGATATACTGGAAGTCATAAATTTTGCATATGCAGCTTTAAGTAGGATAGGGGTCTTAAAGAGTACCTTATATCGCACTCGGGACCACCGTTTTAGGTCCTCTCCAAAGCACTGTATAACTGAAGATTTTTTACAACTTTAAAATTCCTAGGTATATTTGCCAGGTTTGA
The DNA here is from genome assembly GCA_023052935.1 of Piezodorus guildinii. NCBI lineage: Eukaryota > Metazoa > Arthropoda > Insecta > Hemiptera > Pentatomidae > Piezodorus > Piezodorus guildinii. Next base: position 145,291,910 of record CM041297.1, on the reverse strand, counting down.
ACCCACAACTTTGGTCTTAGGAGGCTAATTTTATTTATTTTTTTATTATATTTATCAACCTATATGCATATTAACAGAATAGATAAACTAAAAAACGCAAATTAATTAATTTTATATAATTAATGTCCAAGGGATTGGCGCACCCCAATGGTTTTGGGCGCAGTGATCTCCCTTCAAGCCATACAAAGGCGGGAAAAGACTCGTGAAAGCCGTTACACTTTTGGCAAGCCGACCAAGAGGCTTATAACCGCCTTCTGTATCTTTCAGTATCAAGGAGGGAAGACGTACGCTAAGGAGTGAGAGTATTTTTATTGGCCGTCATTTGTCGCACCCACTCTACCCCTGCTAGTTATTTTTAATTGATTAATTTTCTATTTTTTCGTGATAGTGTTCAGCTTACTGAGTAGATTGATGTACTTCTCTATTTTGATACTTTGTTTTGGAGAGAAAACTTTTTGGAAAACCTTTGATTCGTCATTGACGCACCCGTCATTAGCGCACCCCACAAAAGGTGCGCCAATGATGAAACGGTTGTTTTGTTTTTCCTTTGAACCTGCTGCTCTGGTATGAAGAAATATTCTGGTTCACACTTTATCGTACTCAACTGGGTGCTGATCGTTTATAGTAGCGAATTTTTAAAAATATTTAACAGATGAAAGAGGCGAGGACTGTCTTAACCCTTTTAGACGTTCAAAAACCTTCGGGAGATCATTCCAAAAATCATAGGCTTACCAACTCATTATTGGCTCACCACTAGATCATCATTAGCTCACTTTCTGATTTCTGGAATAATTATTATTTTTAATTAATTATTAATGACATTAATTATGTTGATAATTACACCGAATCAAGCTGTGCTGAGTGCTACATCAGATTAGATTTCATATATAGGGACACAAAAAGAAAGACGCACCCGATTGTACGTTTTGCTGAGAATGGCCCATATACTATACTTTAATCAGAAAAAGTGAAAATAAATAAAATCATAATGAGGATGTGAGAATGGTTGACTGTTTTTAGATATTTAGAAGAAGTTAATTCCGGGTGCAATCATCAAAACACTCAATTAAGTAGAAACTTAATATTGACGGCACAAATACATTAAGTTTTTGGATTGTCCGGAAAGTTCGTAGAGAAATTTGGACAAAAATTAAAATTGATGAACAGCTTAAAATTTATTTATTTAATCTGCAAAATATTTACCACCGTTAGCGATTTACCCTTTCCCAATGACTTGGAAAGTCCATTATCCCTTTTTTCCAAAAATTACTGTCCTTACTCCTGAAGAATAATAAAAGGTTTTGACGTCATCTTCTGAAGAGGAGGATTTCCCTTGTAGAAAATTTTCGAGGGAATGGAAAAAATGGAAATCCGAAGGAGCAATGTCAGGAGAGTATGGCGGGTGAGGTAAAACCTCCCATCTGAAGCTTAATAACTTTTGTCGAGTCCTTAAAAACACATGGGGCCTAATATTGTCTTGGTGGTATAGCACTCCTTTTACGATTTGCCAACTCTGCCCGTAGTAAAAGTCTGTATTTATAGTTTGGTTTTGTGGAAGGAGCTCAAAATATATGGGTCCCTTCCAATCCCACCAAATACTAAGCATCACCTTTCTTGGATGCAAGCTGGCCTTTGGTGTTATGAGCGGGCATCATTTCAGGAAACCACCAAGATTTTTTTCGGCTGGTGTTAATGTAGAAAATCCATTTTTTGCCACCAGTAACAACTCATTTCAGAAATGAATCATCCACATTTTTTATCAGCACCAAATCACAATATGAAATCCTTTCAATAAGGTTCCTTTCACTGAGCTCATGGGGAACCCAAAGGTCGTTACGGCAGAGGTACCCGGCCTTCTTTAGATGATCAAAAACGGTTGATTTGTAGGCTCTCAACTCCACAGCTATCTCACGGACAGTAATTCATGGATTGTTTGTGATGGTTAGATACACGGCACGAGTCTTTCTTGCAGTTTGGGATTCCTTTCTTATCTTTTTAAAAAAAAACAGCATAATATGCCGAAAATTAACTAAATTGCACTCATATTGGTTGAACTATACTATTGAGCCTTAATAAAGACGAATTTAGTGTGTAAACATCGTTAATTCCATGAGGATTAAAGGCATACAAATTAACATCAGCTTCTTTGTGATTAATTTTTAGTAGAAAAAATAAAATGTAAATTTTTTTAAATCATTTTATTGGTATATACAACTGTATTAACAAAAAAAAAAAAATACATCAAGTAAATGTGATGTGATATATAATACAATGACATGATATACATGTAGAGAAGCTTCCCATTGGAAGTACTCTAAAAATATTCTAAACTAGAAGGTCCCGGGGCCATTTCCTTTTCAGGCGCCTCGGAGGATTATCCGGAATTGAAGAGGAAGAAAGGATTGAAACTAGTGGGTTAGAGTGAGAAAGGAGTTTGTCATGAAAGGATTGATACTTGGTCCGGGCCAAATCAGTAACAAAGGGAACATTAAGCTCTTTATGCATAAGTTTATTTTATTATTATATTATTATTATTTTACGAAGGATTTTGGATTGTAAGGATTGGATTCGGGAAGAATTTGATGGTTTAGTAGAGCCCCAAAGCTCTACTCCGTAAGTCCAGATTGGTCTTATAATAGTCATGTAGATGAGCCTTTTGTAGTTCAGAGGAAGGTTTGACCGTTTGTCTAGTAAGTGTTGAAGTAGCCTAAAGCGGCAAGCAAAGTGTAAATTTTATTTTAAAAATCTCTACGAACTTTTCGGACAACCCAATACTATTCAATTGAATGTTTTGATGACTGCACTCAGAATTAACTTCTCAATAAAATTATAATGATTAATCATATCTAATGGAAAGATATGTACTGATGGTGATTAATCCTTATTGGAGATTTACTCTCAGCAACTAATAACAAAAACAAAAATTGTACCTCTACAACCCTTGAAGGGTTTTGGGCTCAGTACATGTGGAGGTTTGTTATGTTTCTACGCCAACAGCCATGCAATGAGGTAATTAGGCCAAGATCACACTCAGTCGCCTGGGCCACTCCATATTGAGCAACTAATGCAACCATTAATCCCTTATTGCTAGTCCAAGAATATAATTTTGTATAATATTATAATATAATTATAAATTTATTTTAAAAATAAATTATTTAAAAGATTAAATTGGAATCCTCAAAAAACATCTCAATGATTTAATTCCTAATTGTTAGGTTTCGAAGGAATTGATTGTCCCACTTTTATTGGTGATTAACGAGTTGAAGCATGCTGAGAAAGAATTATACAAGAAGTTAGAGGCCAAAGATCTCCACCTTAAAGAATTTGAGTTGGAAAGATACCGAATTACGAGAAGTAAGTTTTTCTTTATTATTTTTATGTAATAATAACATTTCTGTTATCGGAATGATAATTTTATAGATGGAAGAATTGTTGACTTCAGAGAATGATATTATTTTTGGCCTTCAGACTTGTGTATAGTGTCCATAGAACTGCAACTTTCGGCAGATTGTTCGGAGTGTGATCCTAAAATTAATAGAAAATAGTAAATACAATTTTTTTTTTATTGTCAAACTATCTTCTGTCTGAAATTCCCAACATTCAGTTATTGATATTTATTATAGTGAAGTGAATTATAGTGAATGGTTGACTGTGTGTATATATGGGAGAAGTTAGTTCAGAGTGCAGTCAAAAGAACACACAATTAAGTATAAACTTAATTTACTGGTACTGAGATTTCGGCCTAAATTATAGGCCTTCTTCAGGGCTATAAAAAAAAATAAAAAAATAGCTATCAACCAGTAGTAGAATACAATATATAAAGATGATAAGTAAAAAAAATTATACTGATAATTAAAAACAAAGTGAAATAGTAGTTATGACAGTTGACAAATAAATAATATTAAAAATTAAAATTTCAAAAATACCGAATTTAAAAATTTTTACTTTATGAAAAATGTGAATGAGGTACAAATCTATGACCTACAAAATGTCCATACTTATATAAAATGTGAATGAGTTACAAATCTATGACCTACAAAATGTCCATACTTATATAAAATGTGAAACATTATTATATAAAATATAGTGAATACATATGTATACATATACCGGAAAAAAAAAAAAAAAAAAAAAAAAGATACATTGGAAACGTTGAGATGTTAGAAGTGGATAGGTTAAGAGGTGAGAGACATTTAAATCAGATAGAAATCACAACAATAAAGCAATACAGTAATTATGGCTCCCGGGGTGGGGAAATGATGAACGTCGACACCAGTAAATTAAGTTTATACTTAATTTGGTGTTCTTTTGACTGCACCCTGAACTAACTTATCCCATATATATATATGTTTAATATTTTTTAGAATAAATTATATTAACCAAATTGGAGGCTGATTTCTACTTCACCACTCTTTTATTGAAAATAATTGCACAACGTTTCGGCTACAATGCCATCTTCAGGTGCAATGGAACTAATTTGATGTCAGACATGAGGCTTTGGCTTGAGGGCATCTACTCACATTAGATCAAATTAGTTCCATTGCACCTGAAGATGGCATTGCAGTGCAATTATTTTCAATAAAAGAGTGATGAAGTAGAAATCAGCCTCCAAATTTATTCATAGAAATTGACCTTCACCTAAAATAATCTAAACCTTATAATGATATTAAATGTATAATGCCTAGTCTGGATTTCTTATTAACCGATCTTTATTTTCTTCCTTTTAGAAAATGTGATCACTTCTAAATTCAAAAAGGAAGAATTTAAAGAAGAATTAAAACATAATTTGGAAGACAGGATTAAATTTGGTCTTGAAAACGCTTCTTCCATTTTTATAGAAGGTCTGAATGAGGTGTATCCAGCTTTTCGAAAGTATTACTATTTTCAAAACTATTGTAAATATTTTTTTAGTTATCAGTATCCAATTAGAGATGTGCAATTACTCAAAATGAAATTGCTTAATATTTTATTTAAATTATGAGACCGCTGAAGTACTCAGCTGAGTACTTTCTATTTTCCCCATGAGCTCAGAATTATTTTATTATATTTTGAGTATTTGCCGATTTTACTTAATAAGGCTGTCAGGATAAGCTTCATTACGTACTGTATTATTTCGAATTTTGAGGCCCATTTATATGCCATTTAGTCCATTTGTTGGTTTTATTATTTTCAATAATGAACCTTTATAATCGAAAAAAAAAAAAAAAAAAATATCTCCTTAAAATTTGAGGACTAACATTTCACTATACGTTGAACCCAAACAACAAATGGAAAAAAAAAATTGTCCACTTTCCGCGGCTTTTCTCCAAAACTACTGGACCAATGTTTTTGAAATTTGGCACAAAAATACCAGAGCATCCTTAGGTAATCCTAACACCTGGGCGTTGATGTCAGCAGTTAGTTTTTAGATTAAAAATGAATTAATTCAATTACTCAGTTCTTTTTGAAAATAGAGAAATGAATTGTTACTGTTTTTTAACCAAAAAACCACAAATAATTATAAAAAAGAGAAAAAATTGGAACTTTACCCATAAATACGCCTATAACTCAGTTATTTTTAAGATAGAGAAAAATAATGTTTTAGAATCAATAAAGCACAATAAACAGAAAAAAAAAAATATATATCTATCTATTCAATTCACAAATTATAAGAGATGTAATTCTCCTAAAACTCGGTTATTATTAAAGATAGAGAAAAAAGGGAAAAGATTTTCGAGATCAAGACACTGTGATGAACAAAGAAAAATGAAAAAAAAAATTAATCTTATATGGTCAAGCAACAACTTATAAGAGATGTGATTCCTTGATAACTCGATTATTATTGATGATAGAGAAAAAATTTAAGGTGTTCTGAAATCGGGAATTTTTAATTGAATGAAAATGGTAAAGAAGTCGAGTATAAATGCTTCGGGTTTATTATTTTTAATAATAAACATAACCTTTCAAATGGACCAAAAGAAAAAAAAAAAAAATCCCTCAAAATTTGAGGAAGTTTTAAGATATGTAGAACCCAAATTATGAATAATAAAAAAATCCTGTTGTCTACCGTCAAGATAGAGAATTAATAAACCAATACCAGAATTATATATCCTGTAAAACAAAAAAATAATCATTGAAATTTATTCAGAAATAGCAGAGATATAGCATTTTGAAATTATCGGTGATTTTAGGCCATTTCCCTTTGATCAATTTATTGATTTTCATATTAGTCAATTGCCTGCAAACAGTTATACCCTAATATAGTTTTTTTTGGAAATAATTTGCAGCATTTTTTTTTCGTGGTTTTAAGTTCAATTAATTTTTAAAATCAGTATAAATATTTGACATAGAGTTCCATTATTATTTTTCCGTTGTGAGGAAAAATATAGTATTCTGTAATTTAAGATTGCACTTGCTGATAACTTGAATATTTTATCAATGTCAATGTCTTGTTATAAAGTATATTAACTTGTATGCAAGGTAAATTGGCCATCAGAACTTTAAATTCTTTAGGGAATATTATTTTCTGTTAAACATCGATAATCCTCGCGCGGATCTCATTACCGCGTATGGGGAGCGTCCCACGGGTGGCGGATGTGGGGATGGTCGGTGGAATTTCCTCGGAAGCTCCTCCCGGCTAAGTCCGATGGACTCGCTGACCAACAATGAGAGCGGCCCCCCAGGCTTGCTGGAGGGTGTGACGTAGGTTCGAACGCCCTACTCAATATTTTAGTTCACAAAATATCACCAAAAGTCATGGATTCCTCTGAGGTAAAACGCTCATTATCCGGAGGTAAACTAGTCCCCCGTTCGGGTCTCCGGGTGGGGACTGCTTCAGGGGAATCATGGCGCAAGATGAAAATTAGAGATCTAACAATAGGGACGTGGAACGTTAGAAGTTTAAATACGGCAGGTGAGTTAAAGTCGGTCGCGAATGAAGTTAAGGGGTACCATTTAGATATCGTTGCATTACAAGAGGTTCGCTGGCCAGGGGAGGGTTCGTTAACAGAAGGAAAGTATACTATTTGGTACGGGGGGAGCGTTAATTATTGTCTAGGTACCGGGTTTCTGATTAGGAATAGATTTCTTTCCGCATTACGGGACGTACAGTTCTTTAGTGAAAGAATATCGGTTGCTATATTTCAAGGGCGTTGGTTTAAAATCGCGTTTATAAACATTCATTCTCCCACCGAAGACAGTGATGATGAAGTAAAATGCGAATTTTATGATAAACTAGAGTCGGTTTACGATAAGTTACCGCGAAATTACATTAAGATAATACTAGGCGACGCGAACGCAAAGGTTGGAAGGGAAGAAGTATATCGTCCTACAATCGGTAAAGAAAGTTTGCACGAATATAGTAATGATAATGGGATCCGACTAATAAACTTTGCCATTTCGAAAAACCTAGTAATCAAAAGCACTACATTCAAACGTAAGGATATTCATAAGTATACGTGGACATCACTGGATGGACAAACACGGAATCAAATCGATTATGTTTTAATACAAAACAGATGGCAAAGTAGCATAATTAACGTGAGATCGTATCGGGGTGCAGAATGCGGTTCTGATCATGAATTAGTAATCGCGAAACTCCGACAAAAACTAAATACAAAAAAGAGAACACCAAACTATATTCGTCCCGAGAATTTTGATTTAGTTAAATTGAACAACCTCGAAATTAGAAAACAATTCGCGATAGAAGTAAAAAATCGGTTCGAAGCTTTGGAATCTTCAGACGAGGAACACAAAGATGTAAACAAACTATGGGAAGGGATCAGGGATAATATTAAAGAGGTCGGTAATTTATGTCTTGGAAAAATCGAAAATAAAAAGAACAAACCTTGGTTCGACAGGGATTGTCAAAATATGTGCGAAAAAAGAAAAACCGCTAAACTGAATTCCTTAAATAATCCAAGCGATAATAATGTGGCTTATTTTCGGTTAGTAAAGAATGAAACTTCAAAACTCTTAAAAAATAAGAAAAGAGAGTATCTTAAAGGCAAAATAATAGAAATAGAAAAACACAGAAACGAAAATAACGTAAGAGAGATGTACAAAGGTATAAACAAATCGCGTAAAAGATTTGAACCTCTATTGAATGCGGTTAAAGATGCAAATAACAATATAATTGCGGATCCTTCTGAGATATTAAATAAATTTAAACAACACTTTGACGGCATCTTAAATACGGAAAATAACAATCAATCTCCTCTCTCTGAATATCAGAGCGCTGAACCATGGATAGACGCACCGAGTAAAGAGGAAGTCGAAATGGCGATAGGAAAATTAAAACGTTATAAGGCCGCAGGAAATGATAATATCACGAGTGAATTAATCAAGGCGTGTGGAGAAGCGGGCGTTTCCAAAATACATTTTTTAGTTAAAAAGATCTGGGAAACTGAAAAAATGCCCGAAGAATGGAAAGAATCAATACTTATTCCGATTCACAAAAAAGGACCGAGGTCGGATTGTAACAACTATCGTGGGATCTCTCTTCTCCCAGTATGCTATAAAATATTCTCGTCAATTCTAACTAGTCAAATCACGGAATACGCTGAGGAAATTATCGGAGATTACCAATGTGGTTTTAGGCGGAATCGCTCGACTATTGACCAAATATTTTCCTTACGTCAAATATTAGAGAAAAAATTGGAATACAACGGTGTAGTCCATCAACTTTATATCGATTTTAAAAAGGCTTATGATTCAATAGACCGTCAGAAGCTATATAACATCATGATTGAACAGGGAATACCTAAAAAGTTAGTAAACCTAGTAGAGATGTGTTTGTCGGAAACATTCCATAAAGTTAGAATCGGTCAGAATTACTCCGAGAGATTTGAAGTGCGATCGGGTTTGAAACAGGGTGACTCCCTTTCACCTGTGTTATTTAATATAGCTTTAGAATATGTCATAGAAAAGGTGATGTGTACCGAGAAAGGCTTAAATATGGGTGACAAGATTCCGGTTTTGGGGTATGCCGATGATCTGGTACTGCTAGGTGAAGACACGGAAACCATACAACTAAATACAAGTGTGTTAATAAAAACCGGTAAAGAAATAGGACTCGAATTAAATACCGATAAGACGAAGTATATGATCAGTAGCAGAAACGGTGTCGATCTTGGTGATATTGATGTATCAGGTCATACTTTTGAACACGTAGAGAAATTCAAGTATTTAGGTTCAATTATAACTAGAAAAAATGAAATCCAGGAAGAAATAAAGTCCCGGTTAAAGGTGGGAAATGCGTGTTATTATTCAGTTGCTAAGTTACTTAGTTCGCGGCTTCTATCTAAAAACTTAAAGATTAGAATTTATAAAACTATTATTCTTCCAACGGTTCTTTACGGATGTGAAACGTGGCCGCTTACTTTAAAGGATGAACAGCGGCTTAAGGTTTTCGAAAATAAGGTATTGCGTAAAATATTTGGTCCAAAGAGAGATGAGGCCACTGGGGAGTTTAGAAGGTTGCATAACGCGGAATTGCGGAGTTTGTACCCTGTGAATATAATTGAGTTGATAGCATCGCGGAGACTCAAATGGGCGCGTAAAGTTGTTGGGCTTAGTGAGGAACGGATTCCGAGAAAGTTGGTATTCGCTGAACCGACTGGTAGGCGTCCGAAAGGTAGGCCGAAGCGTCGATGGGAGGATTGCATTAAGGCTGATCTCGGGGGCTTGGGCTTGACCGGTGAACATTGGACGAGTCTATGCAGGCGAAGTTTGGTGGTATCGGCATCGAACCTTCGGGTTCGGTAAGCCTATTATTATTATTATTATTAAACATCGATAATCAGAAGCATTAACCTTTTTTTTCTATCTGATATTCATATTCTACGTATCTTGAAAACGTGAAACGAAACAAATTTTGAGGTTGTTTTTTTATCCCATTTTTCTAGGTTGATTACAATGGTTCATTATTGAAAATAATTGTCCAAAAAAACAGCTTATTGAAATACCTGAGGAAAACAGGGTAGCTATTTAATAAAAAAAAAAAAAAAAGTTTTGGTTAAAATTTAAAATAAAAAGGTATTATTAAGATTTAATCAGTTAGTGTTAATTTCTAAAAAATATATTTAGTACTTTTAGAAATGAAATTTGATAATTATTACACTTATTTATGCAATAGGTTAGTACAACCGTCGTGTTCTAAAACTTGTGTATCGTCGCACTCCATTGAAGGGACAATTGGACCTGGAATTAAAGTAAGTCAGGTAGTTTAATATTTATTTTGTTTGTTTGTTTATTTAATATAAATTTATACTACTGTGCTAATTGGATGCTGCTACAGTGGGAGTCCTAAATTTTACCTATCCAAGTTTAATTAGGATATGAGTCTTTAACAAGTACATGACATCGCACAGGCTCGGGACCACCTTTTTACGTCCTCTCCGAAGGACAACCTTTTTCTTCTAATGTTTTCAAACCTACAAAATTGAAGGTACTTTAGAGGAAAAATGTTTGAAGTGTCGGCATCTATTTCAATAAGAACTTACTAACTTTAAATTCAATAAAACTTACATGATATTAAAGCCCATTAAATTTTACTTTGATATAGTGATTTTAATCAAAATTGTTTGAACCGTTTTTAGAAAATCGTAAAAAGGTGCAAAATGCATGGTGTAAAGTAGTACTTCCAGTCAGCTGATTTTGGTGAAATAGTTGTCTTAAATATGAAATTTCAGTTTTATACGACTTTTATTTTTCATATTAGACTTGGTTATTTAGACTCAGGTAACCATAAAAAATTTATTTTCGTTGAAAACTGGATTTTGAAAATTTTCACAGTCGCAATACTTTCTCTTATCATGCATATCACATAAAGATAAGTGAAAGTAAAAATAAATATTGACTGAATTTCAAAACTTATATGTATATATACTATAATTAGGTCTGTATCTATTTCCTGTTTGAAACCATTTTAAATCAGGTGTTTATATCTTTTAAAGAATTTAAAACATGTAATATTTTTTAGGAAGTAAAGGACAAACAAGCGAATACATCTATTAAAAGGAACCGAAATGAAAACGGAGAAAGTATTGTTTGCAAGAGGATTAAATCTACTAAGAAAATAATTTTGTAACTCAAATGTTGATCTCATTTTTTATCATCTAATTATAAAAGTATTTTATTAATTTTCGTGAAATAAATTTTAATATTTCTTTTACTTATCATTTTTAATTATTCATTTTCATTTCATTTAATTATTTTTAACAATTTTTTATTGAAGTAGAAAAAAGGAGTGGTATGTTGGCACTAAGTGTCTAGCAACAGGGAAAAGTCAGGAAATTTGTTCTTTGGTCAGAGAAAATGGTCCTTAAATTTAAATAACATCGTTCATCTTCACTCAGACAAAAGTTCCAATATGCCTACTTGTTGTGATGCTGCAAATATCATAAAGCGAGTTCAATATTTAATATCATAAAAGGACAGGAGGGCTGTGGAGAAGAGAAAAGTCAACCTTCAGGTGAAGGAATTGGAGGCAGAAAAAGCAAAGCTGATCCAAGAAGCTCTTTAGAAAGCTGAAGTTGGTTGCAGAAATTCAAACATTAAAGAAAAGCTTTTAAAGTTTATATAGATATATTGATTGTAAATAAATTTGTTGTCAGATTTGTAAATATTGGTTATTACTAACAGCAGTATTCAGGTGCATCTTATTTCATTGGTAAGTCAACTTGACAACTACAATTTCAGTTGGAGTCGGGTAGATATAGTTTAATCTTATAAAGTAATTAGTCATTATATATATTTTTAATCTAGTATACCATATTAATTATAATTATTCTTTGTTTTGTCGATTTTCCAGGTAAAAGACTTCTTACAATATGGAAAAGTCAGGAAATCTCTTTGAGTTGATTTGCTAGACACCCTGTTCCTTTAATGTGCACACTAAATACTGATTTGGCTTCCTGTAAAACTTAACTGCTTTGGTACAACACACACTGGCCTCAAAAGCAGGCACTCATATTCGTCACTTACCTATATATGATATACTGGCTGTTGCTCGCGACTTCATCTGTGTTAATTGAACTGTTTTTTATGATTTGTCTTTAGCACCTCGAGGCGGTATCACGTGTCCCATCTTTACGACCAGTTAAAATGGCTTTTCTCTCAAACCCGTAGACAATATTTCCTCAGATCATTCCTTTACCAAACCATCAACTCCCAGCACCCTCTTTGTTTTTACGATCTTCTGCAGTTCAAACCATCAATCCATTCACAAGAAACTAGATCCTGACATTCCAAACTTTATATCCCTTCCCACAGAACTAAAACATATAAACATTCCTTTCTATCCCGCTCCACCAGTTTTTGGAATTCTCTCCCATCAAACATCCATCGAGCAACCTCTCTCACCAATTTCAAATACCTTCTGTTTCAGTATCTTCTCACTTCCCATAATGACGCTAGCTGACAATAATAATTGTACTGTTAGATGATAATCAATGTTTTTAGTTTTTTACAAGTGTTTAAGTAAGTTGAAATAATTATACATTGTTTGTGGTATATTTTTTTTTTTTTTTTGTGCATTTTCGATTAGTCTTATCAAAAGTGTTAAATATTAATTAATTATATTGTCACCAAATGTATTTATTTCTTATCATTATTTTTATTTATTTATTATATTTTTACTTATGTTAATGTTAATGCCTGTTGGCAGCTTTTCTTTTCCCTCCGAATAGAATTTAAAATCGTTAGAAGTCATAAATTCAGAAAACCCATTTTCTAATGCTCTTTGATCGATAAAGTAAATAATAATAAATTCTTTATTTATTCTGGGACAAGTCCCTTCAGAATAATGTTACAGACAAATCAAATTGGAACTTCTATATCTTAGAATAATAAAAAAATAAACAAAAAACAACAGAAATAGCAAAGAAAATGAATAAATTAACAGGTAGCTTCTAATAATAATAATTTAGAAAAACAAATAAAACATACTAGACAAAAAATAAAATATTTACATATTCATATATACAGGGCTAATTAAAATAAATTTACAATGCTTGTGAAAAGTGTAACATAAAATACATAAATGTTTGAATACAATGCATAATAAGATATACTAAATAATTGTTTTTCTCTGCTCTATTTACTGATTTTTATTGAAATTTGCTGATTAATTGGGGTTATTTGAGAATTGGATAGACAAGAAGTATTTGAACTAATGGGATTTGAAGGCTGGAAGAGTATTGGAGTGACGGATATGAGAAGGAATAGAATTCCATAAGGACGAGGATCGGATAAGGAAAGATCTGTCGAAAGCTGCAGTTCGATGAGGTGTTATATACAGGTCCGAAGGTCGCGAACGGGTGTTGCAGGTGTGGACGTCGGATTTAAATGAAAATATATCTGAGATGTAAGATGGACGTTGAGATCGGAGAACTTGGTCAAGAAAGGATGCCAGGAGGTACTTAGAACGGTAGGAAGGTTAAAGCCAGTTTAACTCATCGTAGAATCGGGTTACAGAGGTATCCCTGGATATCCCAAAGATGAAACGTATCAGGCAGTTAGTGGTCTAAGTATCTAAAAAAAATGGTAATCAGTTGGCAAAGGTCCAGAAAGTTATGGATAGAGAAGAGAAATGCATTGTTGTTGCTTTGGCAAAGAATTTAGGTTCAAATTTCCTTAAGCTGATTTTTTTTTGCTGTAGTTTAGGAACACAGCTTTAGAGTTTTTTCACCTTTCCAATTAATTCTCATGGATAGTCGATTTGCTTACATTAAGTTTCCCTGTAAGTTCCTTCCACAACGTTTTTCTTTGTCTCCAGCCTGAAGTTTCCCAATCATAAAATGTTTTTAACCACTCAAACTGCCCTTGTCCAACCCTTTACTGATGTTTCTGGCCATTTGGGCCTCGTTCTGGCTGATTTTAAACTAGTAAAATAAAATTATTTGAAAATCAAGCTTTGACATCTTGGTAACAACTAAACAAAAGATTTTCATTATTTATTTATTGACTTATATACAAGAGAGCCATGGAGAATCAGTGTTAGTAGGGTTAAGTTTTTCCATACAAAGGGAATGGATTTATTACATAACATGTTAAATAAAAAGTAAATGAATAATTATATTTAGTAAATACTAAATAAGAAAAATAAAACAATTGAATAAAATATATATTTGTAAGAAAATAATATTCTAAATGGAGTATACTTTATTTAGAAAATAATATTCTAAATGAAGTATACTTTATTTGATGAAAATTAAGACATAATAAGTTTGGTCAAATGCACATACAAAATAAAGTGTTTTTAATATAAATTTCTTTAAATGACAATGATGTGATGCTATTTTAAATAGTACCTCATGTTTAAATACAGGCATATACAAGGAAGTAAAAATCACTCATAAAAAAATAAAATACATTGTTTAAGTTTTCAAGATATTTTAGGTCAAACATATTCTGCAGTAATATGTCATGACTTCTGGCATTAATATACTTACGGAGGTATCTCTTGGTATGGGTCTCCAGAAAGGAGCATTCCCCTGGTACTGGTGCAGTTTATTTCTGGCAATACTGTTCTGAAGCTGATTTCTCTTAAACTTCAGTAAACCTGTACAAGTGGCGAGTGTTTGCAGTTCTTACATATTAGTCAGAAACCTTCCAAATTTGTAACTTGGCTGAAGTGGAAGTGATTAGATTTCTATTTTTACAATGTTCACATCAAGAAGAATTCTATCTCCTTTCAGTGTGAGATGTATGTGTCTAGGGAAGTAGAAAAAATCTTTTATACCCTATTGAAAATTCAGCACATGGTGTTTTGTAGAGATCAAAATTTTAGTAAACTTTTGATTAGGCCATCTGCATGCTGTTAGTTCCTTAAATCCATCCATTTTTCATTTCCTTAGATAATACCTGTAAGCTAAGTCATGTGCTGAGCCCACTCCTTCCTCAGAACTGCCTTCATAATCGTGATGTGATGAAGTTTCTTTTCCTATGAATTTTTTTACTAACATTTCCGATAACAATAAGTTCCCATGAAGGTTTATTGAAGAGTATCCATCATTTATATTCAGGTCTTTCTCGGTTTTCATGTTTTCTAATTGCATAGGAATAGGAAACATGGAAGGATTTTGCTTAATACTTTCTCTTTCTAAAAATATATTTCTGGAGACCGGTTTACCATTGCCCACTAGATTATGAAACAGCTGCCAATAGTAGTTGTCCTTACGCTCACTAACAATGTGATCATAGCTTTGTGAGTCGGCTGCTATTGCAATATGTTCTTCATTATTTGGTTTTCTAAACTGCTCTTCCGGACTTATTGTGTTTACTGTATTCATAACATTTCTTCTTTTACGATTCATTAGCTGCGTATCAATTGAACGACTATTATCTATTTCACCGAAAAATTTAGTTAAGAAACTTTCTTGTAAATTATTTTTTATGTTTTTTAATAAGTAGCTTTTGTATTCCGTTTTGATATAGTTAAGGTTTATTTGCTTTGTTAATTGCCACGTGTCCTCCCTGAATCTTAGATTTGTGCCATCATTTCCCCATACGCCATCTTTTGCCCATTTATTCATCGGTTCAAAGCTCTGTGTGGTAACAATTAAGACGTAATTTCTAACCTTGTTTAGATAGTATCTTCCTCCTTTTCCGAGAATGCCGCCTCTCCCATTTTCTCCAGGACAGCCATCTTGCGCGGTTAGGTTTGCTCGAATCACTCCAGGTTCTGTTCCAACTTTATATAATAATACTCTTCCTCTATGTCCTCCGTAACCACCAATTCCACCATCACCTCCATTACCACCTTTTCCACCAACAAATTTTTGATCTTCTTTGTTGTAAAAAACAGTAATTAATGCACCATCATTTTCTGTACAGTCTGACGGACAATTATCACCATCAAACCCATTTGAACCATCACCTCCATCCTGTCCTCTACCACCTTTTCCTCCATTGGCTGAGATGCGCAGATATTCTGCATTGACGTAGTGTTCTCCTATTCCTATTAAACTACCAGCAGGACCCCCTGGTTTCCCAGGTTGTCCATCTGATCCGCTTTCACCGTAATTTCTTCCACTTCTAGCTTTGTGGGAGTAATCCATGCCTGCTTCTCCGTCTAATATTATGCTCTGAATTCCTTTAACTTCCCACACTGGAGCGATTATAGCCATTTGTATTTCCCTACCAGTTAGGTCTAAGCTAGTATCTATGAACACTTTGTGTAGTGCATAAACTTCAATAAATTTCACTGTCGGGTCTCTCAACGGTTCAACAAGATCACTCAACTTGACATTCACACCTTTTACCACAATTTTATCGATTTCAGGACTGCTAAATTCAATTTGGTTTTTCAGGGTCTCATCCAATACCTTTTTCAATAATTTCAATTTTGGATTGTCTAGTTTCATTTTTCCAGCATCATCACCTGCTTTAAAAAATTCCTTAATTTTCTCGAAGACTGGAGATTTAAATAAGTCTTTTAATTCGTTTATCTGTATTCTGCTATATATATTTTTGTTTGCCTGTATATCGAATTGTGATAGCCTTTGATAAACATTGTTCAAAACACCATAAAATGATTGAGTGTCACTAAGATACTCTACCAGATTTGATAAACCTGCAGCCAATAGTGATGATTTGTAGCTTGTTATCGATTGATTGCTGACTAGATTAAGAAATTTGATATAATTTGATTCTCTCTGTAACGTTTTGATATGATGATCAGGAATGCTAATGTTATAATTTTTAATGTTTTGATCAAATTGATTTATGAATATTTCAGGGGTTATTGAATTGTTTATAGCATCGGCCTGAATTTTTGAGAAAGATTCCTGTATTTTTGTAAATATGAAATTCAAATACTTAAGTTCATAGGTTTTATCTTCCTGGGCTATGCAAAATGCTTTTACCTCCTCCCCCATATTGTCTAATTCTTTTAAAATTGTTTTGTTAATTTCTTCTGCTAAGCCGCTGATATGGACTTTGGATTTTGCAGAAACTGTGTAGCCAAAATCTTTATCATTTGATTCTACAAATTGAATATTCTTATTAATTATGGTTTGTAATGAAATTTTGCCTTCTGTCATCAATGTAATATTACTGAGTAGTCCAGATTGATCTGGCTTTCGGAAAATTCCTATTCTTGTGTACTTTCCATTTTCTCCTGTTTTCAGAAAGATGTCAAAGAGTGATAAAACTTTCTCCCTTATGTTGCTGTTATTACCAGGTGATGCAGACAAAATCTCTGGATTCTCGCTAATGTCTCGCTTTGCCTGCTCTAGAAATTTACCAATGGCATTGATAACCTTCTCATCTGACACTAGCCTGCCACCGACATACCTGTTTTCTATTTTAGTGACTATAAGGGCTATGCTGTTTTTAAACTTTTCTATTTCCTTCATGAAATCGGTGGCGTGTTGAAGCATAAGGATGAAATGCTGCCTGTCCTCGCCTTTCGAGACCGAATTATGGGTTACTACAAAAACCATCTTTACCGATCTAGCAGAGTCTATTACCCTCTTGATGAAATATGTAGCAGCTATCTCATGGGCAGCGCTTCTTGTATCACTGAATCCTGGGCAGTCATAATAAACTGTTTTTGTCTTGCCATCTTCTACCAATTCAGGATAAATTGTTTGAGAAACAATTGTGGAGGTGCTACTGATTTTGTTTTTGTTATCAACAATCACGAATTGGCCTGTTCCTTCTTCTACTTCTTTGGACTGGAGCATGTGGTCATTTCCTGAAATATAATGAGTCAAGGTGCTCTTCCCAGACCCAGTGTTACCGAGCAATAGTACAATTTCTTTGTTTGGACTATATTTAATCTGTTTGTCTCCATTTTGCAGAAAATCATGAATATTTTTTATGAGTGTTGTATTAGTGTTATGCGATCCTGTTGTATTCATTTGTATTTTGATGGTTTAGACGATGAAAAATTTGGTTTGTAGGATTTGTTTAGTTTTTTCAAGAATGAGATGGTAGTTCTCTTCAAGTCAGTCCTTATCTATTCAGTGAGTGTTTTCTGATGATGTTGCCTGAAAATGTAAGTATTATCATTTTTTTATAAATTGTATGAGTACTATAAAAAGACATGCTTACAACGAATAGATACAATCAACAGTTGAATGATTTTTGTAAAAAATCTAAGACTTGAGAATAGTTTAAGTAAGAACAGTATTGTTTTAGCCTAAATTTATAATTAATTATAATTTTATTTATTTTTATTAAGATAACATATGTTCTTTTGTTTTTTATAATGTGCGTGGGTTTTATTATTGTTAAAAAAACATATGTTACTAGCGTGCGTGAACTTTTATTGTGTGTTGTTTTAAAAGAGAAAAACAATATCCCACCTTTTTTTGAAAATAATTGTTTTTCAAGAAATTGATCTTATTGCGTGAAGTCTCAGTGAAAGAAGCACCCAAGTGGTAAGTTTTCATCTTTCTCACCATTCTTATTTTATCCACCCAACAGTCTTACAGGGAAAGGTTGTTTTTCAATTTAGAAGAGCCCCTTACCCCAACACATTTTGGTCCAGTCCTGGCCGGATATTACCTCCGCTAATTTAGTTCGGTCCTCCAGGGTTTCGTTTTTCACTAATTCCTGGGTCGATTAATTTAAGAAATTTCGTGGTCATATTTTTTTTTATTGAATACTTACCCACATAGCCTAAAACAATGGCTCCTAAAAATAAAAATTCTGACAAACAGCTAGCTAATTTAGAGGAACAAATGTCTGATTTGGCCGATGACATAAAGACGACCACCTCCATCGGACTTAACCTACCCACCGTTCTTTCGCGAGGATCTCTGTTTTCCGCTCGGATGTCTTGCATTATAGCTACCTACGAGCAGTTTCATACGGCTTTTCTTGAAGGTAATTCTCTTGCGAAAAAATTAAATCTGCAAAGGGATGGTTTCAAAGCGCTGAAAGATGAAGTACGTGCTTCGTTCTACGAGACTTTATCTCTTAATATTACTAACGACACGGTAAGGTCAGATAGTGATAAGTCTATGACGTGTAGAGGTTCAGATGCTACCCTCGACCCCTCTTCCCCCTCACTCACGTTTGCCAGCCATTAGTATTCCATCATTTTCATTGGGAGACATTGGGAAATGGCAATACTTCAAAGAAACATTTACATCAATTATATGAAAAAGAGGACTTAGATGATGTACAGAAATTTTATTATCTTAAATCCGCGCTTAAAGGGTCGGCTTCACAGACTATTTCCGCCATATCAATATCCGGTGTAGGATATAGACAAGCCTGGGAAACTTTGCTTAAAAAGTACGATAGCAAGAGAATTCAAGCCACTTTTTACCTAACGAGGATTTAGAATTTTAAGCCGATTATTAAGGGTAACCTTTCTAATCTGGAAAACTTCTCGGCAATAGTTCTAGAAAGTGCTTCTGCGCTTCTCAAACTAGAAATAAACGGTCTTTCGGGGTTTATATTAAGTACATTAGCACTCGAATCCTTGATGGAAAAACCAGAGAAGCATTTAAGATGGAATATGGCTCTAAAACTGGACTTGAATTCGCGAATTTCATACAGCGTCAAGTTACAATCAGAGGCTCTTCTCACTAGTTCTGCACCAGAGGTAGTGCAACCGAAACATGGTTACGGTAAATACTCTGACAGATCTTAATGACCTCTGATTCATTAGTACAATCCAAGATATGTCTAGGGTAGTTGTTTAGGGCTTAGGATAATTAAATCACGAAGTTGGTTTCGGCTTTGTATTAAATACCTTCACAAATACACAACACAGTGACTAATCACAACACTATATCTAGACTCTCTGACTGTTACCTTCCAATACTACCAACATAACATTATATCACAGAGTTCAAAGTTTACCTCCACATCCAGTGTGTAATTAATCCCACCGCATTTGTGACTGTTATCATTTTAAGATGCTAACACTATTTGAGCGATCCGACCGTGCAGATTTTGTATCAATAGTGCTAGAGGGATCGTTAGGTCTCGTGTACATCGCTGTGCTACGTAACATCGGTTTAGGTTAAAGAGTATTTAAGAATATCAACCCTCTGATGGGAGATATCCCTCAGTCGGGGTTTGAACAAGGAAGATCTTATCTCAATGTCGAAATTGATTTCGCGGGCCCTTTCATCATTAAAGAATCTCAACGGCGAAGGTCGGCGCTATTAAAAGCTTATATATGTATCTTTGTTTGCTTCAGTACTAAATAAATAAATAAATGCTTTATTATCCTGGGACAAGTCCCTTTAGAATAAAAAATACAGAATTTACAAAATGTGCTTTGCAGTCTTAGAGTAAGTTAAATACATATTAACAAGTTAATAATGACTTATATAAAATTAGACATATTCAAATAAGAAGAAAACAAAAACAGTGACAAAAAAATAAATAATAATAATAATAAATTATTTACAATTTTATTGAGCCTGGGTATTCATTAAATGATTAAATATGCGTGATTTAAAGGTTGAAAGAGAGTTGGAGTGACGGATGGAAGGAGGGATAGAATTTCATAGGATTGAGGATCGAATGAGAAGGCCATTAATTTGGGAGTTGTCTCCCAACTGAGCACGGACGAACTTATGGCATGCTTCGATCAATTTATAGCTCGACGAGGTTTGCCTAGCAGGGTTTTCTCGGACAACACGACTAACTTTGTTGGTTCTTTAGGTCGTTTGAGGGAACTTTACAAATGGTGGAATTCTCGCGAGGTCATGAAAGGTACATAAAATTACTTCATAGCTAAGGAGGTGGAATAGCATTTTATACCCCCTCTTGCGCCCCACTTTGGTGGTCCATGGGAAGCAGGAATCAAATCCTTCAAATATCATCACGTACGACTTCTAGGCCTACAATCTCGTTCAAGGAGCTAACCACAATAGTCATCCGAATTAAAGCAATTCTTAACTCCCGAACCCTCCACCCATTATCATCATATCCGAATTATCATCAAGCACTCACCCCGGGAAATTTTCTAATAGGAGCACCCCTTGTCGCTCCACCAAAAAATAATCTGATGGAGGTTTCAAGGAACCACCTTTCCAGATGGCAGATTTGCAGCAATGACTTCTGGAAAAGATGGTGGATAGACTATCTAAATTGTTTTCAGCAAAAGATCAAATGGACAAAAAATACTGCCTCCATCGTTCCGTGAACATTAGTCTTGCTCAGAGATCCAAACTTGCCCCCTTTGCAATGGCCTACTGCCGGAGTGTTGGAGGTGTATCCCGACAAGAACGGAATTTTTAGGGTGGTTAAATTGAGGCTGGAGAAAGTGGAACTTGTAAGACCTGTTTCCCGCCTATCACCCATTCTTCCTGAAGAGAATCATTGAAATTTCTAATTTAAATTTTGGTGGGAAAATGTGTAAGATGTGGACTGGGCCACGAAAGCAGTGCTTGCACAAAACCAAGAGAAACAGCTGCAACCTGCGCCAACTGTAATGGCGCTCATCCCGCCAACTATAGGGGCTGCCAAACTTTGAAAGAACTTCGAAAACATCGCTCGAAGCAGTACGCTCCTCAGCGACCTCCAACAGTAAGACATGCACCGCCTGCCCTCAATGAGTTTCCACCTCTTCCACAACTAAATCCACCTCAGCCACCTCATCCAAGAACTGACCGGGAGCATCAGAGGCAGTTGAATCAACCAGCTCTAGCACCAGACCATCAAGATCAGAGACAGCCACAACAACCAGCTCAAGCCCAGTACCAACAGCACCAGAGACAGCCGCAACAACCATCGCAAAGCCCCACACCAACAGCTACCAGCTCAAGCGCCACACCAACGACACAGATATACAGGTATGAGTGGGGGCACTACCCTACCGGTCCCGCCGGTAGATAACTCCTCTGGCCAGTTATACAATATTATCAATAACTTAAACAATCTCATTCAGCCCCTCTTCGGTCTTCTTCAACAACTCTCTCAAACTACCCTTGCCCTTAGACAATTATATGCCCATTAATCAGATGACTGTAGGCTCCATGTCTATCATACTATGGAACGCAAACGGACTTAATCAACATAGGACAGAACTAGACATATATTTACACGAGAAACGAATTGACATAGCACTAATCACTGAAACACATTTTACACCAAAATCCAAATTTTACATTCATGATTACAAAATCTATAGAACTGACCATCCAGACAATACTTCACACGGAGGCACTGCTATTCTCATCAGATCAACACTAAAACACCATCCTTTGCAATTACCCATATCACCTGACATACAAGCTACAGCCATTTCACTATTCTCTGAACATCACAACATTACTCTTGCTGCTGTTTATTGCCCTCCGAGATATGTCCTGACTTCCACGATGTTTAGTAACTTCTTCAAACGTCTCGGCAGATGCTTTGTCGCAGGTGGCGATTATAATGCTAAAGACCCGACTTGGGGATCTAGATTATCAACCCCAAGAGGAAGAAATCTCAGGTATGTCCTTCACGAACTTTCATTAGACACGATATCACCACACTCACCTACTTACTGGCCAACATCTAGACGTAAGACACCAGATTTACTTGATTTTTTCATAACTAAAGGACTCCGCACTACACCTCACACAATAAGTACGAGCACAGATCTTTGCTCTGATCATTCTCTTTTGCATTTAGAACTATTTGAAGAACCACTTGTAGCTAAGAAACACACATCTCTCACAAATGGCATAATGGATTGGGATGCGTTCAGAAACTGTCTAAATACTGCTCTCTCCATTCCTTTGGCTATTAAAAATGAAGAAGAGCTTGAGGATGCTGTAGAATGCTTCACACAGAAGCTACAAGACGCTGCATGGTCCTCATCAATTCCTAGACGAAGAAAACATGAAAAGCTACCAATTTATTCACAGTACATAAGGGATTTGATCAGAGCAAAAAGAAGAGCCCGGAAAATATGGCAGACAGACCGACTTCCATCAGACAAACAAATTTACAACCGACTCAACAACGAACTCAAACGACAAATTGCAAAATTTAAAAGAACAACTTATGATAACTACATTAGTAACCTTTCGACTGATGATGGCAGCTTGTGGAGGCATACTAAAAACCTTACTAAGCATCGGGAAGTGCCTGCACCCCTCCGAAAAGAAGATGGCTCCTGGGCCATGGCTGACGGAGAAAAATCCGAACTGTTCGCCGAATATCTATCTTCTATCTTTACACCACACACAGAATTCAACAACATCGAACATGATAAAATTGTACTTAAAACTCTGGATGAACCTTTACAACTGACATTACCTCCTCCTTCCTTTACACCTGCTCAAGTCGCTGAACAAATCAGAAAGTTGCCTAAAAAGAAAGCCCCTGGACACGACTTAATTAACGCTGAGGTACTCCAGCAAATGCCCAGGAAAGCTCTAGTGTTTCTGACTTCAATCTATAACGCGATACTGAGGACAACCAAATTCCCGCTTCAATGGAAATACTCACATATTACAATGATTCACAAGACTAACAAGGACAAAAATACTCCCTCATCATACCGACCAATAAGCTTACTTCCGCTATGCTCCAAAATTTTCGAACATCTACTACATAAAAGACTTCTTGATGTACTAACTAACAACGACATCGTACCAGATCATCAATTTGGATTTAGAAGACATCACTCGACATTGCACCAACTACACAGAGTGACGGACTACATATCCACCGCACTAGAGCAGAAGTTATACACTACTGGCGTATTTCTCGACGTTGCTCAAGCCTTCGACAGAGTTTGGCACCAGGGGCTTCTCTTCAAACTCAAGACTATCCTTCCGCCTACTTACTACCTCATTATTCATTCTTTCCTTTCTCACAGATTTTTTCTCCGTTCGACAGGGATCAGAGCTATCTGCCATGAGATCTGTCGCAGCAGGAGTACCCCAAGGTGCAGTGCTCGCTCCGTTACTCTACATTCTTTACACTCATGACATACCTTACAGCCCCAATATTCTAACAGCGACTTATGCCGACGACACGGCGATCTTAACAAAACATAAAATTGCAACCCACGCCTCAGAGATCCTACAACAACATCTAATAAAATTACATGACTGGTTCAAACTCTGGAAAATCCGATTGAATAATGACAAATCACACCATATCACCTTTACTCTTCGACATGACACGAGTCCTCCCGTTTTCTTAGACAACACACAAATTCCACAGACGGACACTGTACATTATCTTGGTTTGACGTTTGACAGAAGAATGACTTGGGGCCCGCATATTAACCAAAAAAAGAAAACCCTTAACCAAAGACTGAGACTTCTTTACTCACTCTTTTCAAAACACTCGAAACTAAAACTTCGACAGAAATTAAACACCTATACTTACCTACTGAAACCTATTTGGACTTACGCATCACAGCTATATGGGACAGCTAAAAAGACTCACATTAACAAACTTCAAATCTTTCAGGCTAAAACGTTTAGAACAATTACAAAAGCACCGTGGTACGTTAGCAACATAACTTTACATACTGACCTTAAGATGCCAACCGTCAATGAGCACATACGGACACACTACAAACGTTTCCACGACAAACTACAAGGTCACCCTAACACACTAATCAATGACATGGCCACAACACTCATGCCAGGAAATGCCTACAGAAGGCTGAAGAGGAGTTGGATGAGAGACCTTCTCCTTTAGTAATATACACTAATTTCATGCCAGGAGTAGGTACCGCTGGGTGCTGCTCTCTCTCATGCCTATCACGCCATGTTTCTTAAAATTGACCGCACATTCACTGATTGTTCATTGTATTATTTACAGGTGTGAATAAAGATTTAAAGTTAAAAAAAAAAAAAAAAAAAAAAAAAAATTTTGGTGGGCGTTAAACATACCTTTGACTTTAGAATAGTTTAAATAAGAATAGTATTGTTTAAGCCCAAATTTATAATTAATTATAATTTTATTTATTTTTATCAAGATAACATATGTTCTTTTGTTTTTTATAATGTGCGTGGGTTTTATCATTGTTAAAAAACATATGTTACTAGCGTGCGTGAACTTTTATTGTGAGTTGTTTTTAAAAGAGAAAAACAATATCCCATCTTTTTTTGAAAATAACTGTTTTTCAAGAAATTGATCTTATTGCGTGAAGCCGAAGTGAAGGAAGCATCCAAGTGGTAAGTTGTCATCTTTCTCAACATTCTTATTTCAACCAATTAAATTTTGGTGGGCGTTAAACATACCTTTGACTTTAGAATAGTTTAAATAAGAATAGTATTGTTTAAGCCCAAATTTATAATTAATTATAAGTTTATTTATTTTTATCAAGATAACATATGTTCTTTTGTTTTTTATAATGTGCGTGGGTTTTATTAATGTTAAAAAAACATATGTTACTAGCGTGCGTGAACTTTTATTGTGAGTTGTTCTTAAAAGAGAAAAACAATATCCCACCTTTTTTTGAAAATAACTCTGTTTTTCAAGAAATTGATCTTATTGCGTGAAGCCGAAGTGAAGGAAGCATCCAAGTGGTAAGTTTTCATCTTTCTCACAATTCTTATTTTAACCAACCAACAGCCTTTCGGGGAAAGGTTTGTTTTTCAATTTAGAAGAGCCTCTTGCCCCAACAAGTATCATCATTTCTAATTAATTATAAGTATAATCAAAGCTAAAAGCTTCTAAAATGGTGGGGAAAATAATGGGGAATTAAAAAAAAAAAAAAAAAAAAAAATGACTGTTTTTCTACCACATATTTGTATTATTTATATCTATCTATATACATATATACATAGGGTATTGTTTCCTGAAGGTTCATCAATAAAATACATTGCAATTTAGCTTTTTTTTAAACGGGAAAAATAGATTTTCTGTAACCAAGTCGTCAAAATATTATTCCTGAAATATAAGTAATGAAATAGGCGTATAATATACCGCTGGAAAGCGCAAGAATTTAAAAAACTTAATATGCTATAAAAGAAAAAGTACGAGTTAATTTAAAGTTGTAAGCCCGTAAACATATGAACTCTCTATCTCTTTTCTCTATATATGAAATGATAACGTGATTTTGATTTCTGCTAACTCATTCTAAACCACAAGACGGATTTTTAATACGGTTTTCAAAATCATTTAGGGTATTGTTTCATGAAGGTTTACAAGTAAAATACATTGCAATTTAGCTTTTTTTTAAACGGGAAAAATAGATTTTCTGTAACCAAGTCGTCAAAAAATTATTCCTGAAATATAATTAGTAACATAGGCGTATATAGGCAGTTGGAAAGGGTAGGACTTTAGGAAAGTTAATATGCAACAAAAGAAATCGTACGTATATAAAGCTCATAAACTTTACGTAAATAAATATAAAATTGTTATAAACCAAATAAGATAGGAACGTATGTTGACCAATGTTGTGCTTTATCATATCCATCACTTAAGTTATGTTCAATTTATGAACAAAAATCTGGTGCGGGCAACACACGACTTTCACTTACCTCCATTTTCAAATACAGTTAGACATAAAAATTAGTGAAACAATTAGACAATTAATTAAATTGAATTTCTGTATGAACATGTGTTTATTTAAAAAATCGATTATATTATGATCTAAAATAACCAATTAGTTTCATCGGCTTTTCATCACTCTTTATGAACTTTATAAGGTTGTGTATAAGATAATATTTTTTCTTAAAAAATTAGCTTTCCAACGGTATATTATACATGTATATTACTGTTCTTATGTTCAAAAAACAAAAAATTAGATTAAAAAAATAGTTTTTCAGTTTTCTCCTTTAGTTGTTTATCAAATTCGCTCAACTTGCATGTTTAGCTGTTATTTATCAATGCTAATAAGATAATATAGTTATTTTTATAGAATCTACAAAATTAAAGGTAATTTAGAGAAAGAAAATTTAAAATATCGGCATTCAAACTCTGTCAGACTATTTCAATAAGAATGAAACCTACATAATGTTAAAGCCCATTAAATTTTATATCGAAATAGCGAGTTTAATCAATATCGTTGGAGCCGTTTTCCATAAAATCGTAAAAAGGTGCAAAATGCATGGTTATAAGTGGCTCTTCTGGTTAGTTGAATTTAATCAAAAATATTTGTAACGTCTCGGGCGTAGTGTGTTAAATATGAAATTTCAGTTTCATAGGACTTTTTCCTTTTGCCAGGGAGCTACGACACACGGACACACACACCTAGACCTTTTTGCGTGACTTGTTCATTTGGACTCAGGGGACCCTAAAACGAGTATTTCCGATTAAAACTAAAATTCGAAAATTTTCACGATCTCAGTACTTTCCCTTACTATAAATATCATATATAGACAAGTGAAAGTAAAAATGTAAACATATATGACCTATGTTGTACGTTATCATATCCATCACTTAAGTTATGTTCAATTGATAAACAAAAAGTATACTTGCAGCTGATACTTCTAAAATAGATATGGTTATTTTAACATCTGAAACAGATATGGTTATTACAACTAGTCTGATATAGAAACGGATACATACATGTTTTGATGCAGACCTTCTCTCGAATAATTCCGCTTCCTATGTACCAGCTATTTATGTTTCTTAGTTCATTGATAAAACGGGGGAAAACCTGGGGTTATCTTAGGTGCCCAATATTTTTTTTTAAATGCATATCTTTGGTGTCTTATCGGTTATTAATTCCGCTTGCAATGCTGCTCATAATAAGAAAGAATTATATTATTATTTTTCTTAAAGAGTAACGAATACGTTTGGATTTCTCTCTATTCGATTCCTGTGAAATAAGTAAATGAAAAGGCATTGAGATGAGTCGGGGCATGACAAAGATGTTGCGTAACACAATGGCAGGGAGCCAAGCATCAAGAAATCGCGCGTTGGAAAATTGCAGTTCTCTTCGAAAGTGACTAACTTAATATTTAATTTTAATCTAAATCATACTAAAACATCTCCTTTCATAACGTTAAAATCAAATCTAGATATGAATTAAAAAATAAACAAGTAAATTTGTTTAAAATAATAAATATTTTCTAGAATTATATAGTATCTATTCCAAATCATTGTATAAAATTTAAAGCGCATCCGACAGACGGAAAGAAACCTTTTGTTTGTTTATTTAATGTCCCTTTATGCTGCTGTGGCTAATCGGACGATTCCACTACAGTGGAACTCCTGAATTTTGCCTATCCCGGTTTAATAAGGATAGGGATCTTTAGCAAGTACCTGAGATATTACAGGCTCGGGACCACCTTTTAACGTCCCCTCCGAAGTACGGCATAACTAAGGATTCGTTACTCCCATTAAAAAATCCTAGGGCCACCTGGGGATTTAAATCCGGGACCTTAGGCATAGAAGGCTGATATGCCAAACATCATGCTACAGGTAACGCCCGAAATCTTTTGTTGTTGAAATAATGAATTAATGATTAAATGACCTAAGATTAAATGAATTGTCTTAAAATTTTGATGATTTGTACCACGTCCGGCTTAAGGATTGTAAAATTAAAGGATCACTTACAAATATTTATATTATTATTACACAAGAGATAAAAATAGGAATTCCTTTGCCCCAGACTGGACTTTGTGCTGTATCTCATCAAGTTAATCCTCTACCTGTTTATATTCCCTCCCGTTTATGGAGAAAAGGTTCAGTTAATCCTCTTCTTTTCTTTCTTCCTATCAGTAAATGGTTAGTTGTTAGCAAAGATTTATCTTATTGAAGATTTTATAACATTTAAGAGACTTTAGTTTTTACTTCTGAGTTTAGTAAGAACGTTGTGATGGCCAACAGAAGAGCATTGACCGAAGAGGAATCAATTCGTGCTGTTGTTTTGAGTGAAGAAGGGTTTTCTCAAAGGCATATTGCGCAACGGCTCCAGCGGTCACAATCCGTAATGTCCAGGGTGCTTAATAGGTACCGTCAAACTGGAGGGCATACAAGAAGTGTCGGACAAGGCCGTCCAAGGTCAACTTCCCACCGTGACGAGAGATTTTTGCTACTTGCATGCTCTTCATGATTGCTGATCAACTGGTAACAGTTTGCGTGGTCTCCTCCAGAAGTTCAGGAATGTGCAAATTTCAGAGCGAACCGTGAGAAGACGACTCAACGATTATGGATTGACCTCCCATCCTTCAGCTACCGGACCTCTTCTCTCCAGGGAACACCGGGTTGAGCGCTTGAGGTTTGCTCGGGAGTCGATTATTCAGCGATGAGTCAAGATTCTGTCTCCGATCTCCAGATGGACGGGAAAAGGTATGCAGAAGACGGGTAGAGAGGCATGTTCCATGCACTTTTTCTCCAAGGGTTGCGTTTGGTGGTGGGTCAGTGATGGTCTGGGGGAGGGGGGAGGAGAGGCATAAATTTAAACTCCCGTACAGAGTTGGTTCTTGTGAACCGTGGCTCTATAACTGCTGACAGGTACATTAGGGAGGTACTTGAGCCACATGTAATACCTTTCGCCAGAAATATCGCAGGTAACTTTATTTTTATGCATAATAATGCCCGACCTCACGTTGCTCGATCAGTGCAAAATTTCCTCAGACAAGAAGAAATTGACGTAATGGTTTGGCCAACCAGAAGTCCAGATATGAACCCAATAGAGCTTGTATGGGACATGCTTGGAAGACGTGTCCGCGCCCGAGACCCACAAAATTTGGCAGATTTAAGGGAAATGTTAGTGGAAGAGTGGAACAACATCCCAGAACAACATGTAAGACCCCTGGTCGCTGGAATGGGCAGGAGAATGGAAGCAATTATCATAGCTAGAGGTGGGAATACCAATTATTGATCGTTTTCCTCGAATTCTTCCTTTTTATTCAGTTTTGTTATTTCATTTCATTTCAAAGATTTACTTTTTCATTTTGAGACTGTAGGACATTTTTATTTTTTGATTTGTTTTCCTATTAAAATTTTCTAGAAAAGAATTTTTATTACCCTTATAATAAAGTGTGACTTTCAAAGAAAAAAGAATATTTTCAAAAATACCCTATACAGTTCAGTAATTTCAAAATTTTGAAGTGATCCTTTGATTTTGTCCGGCAGTGTAGTTGGTACAGTTCCACACTGTGCCTTTATTATGAGTCTGTATTCCTCTCCCTCCTTCACTAGGCCAAACATCCTTCTGAAGATTTTTCTTTCAAAAACATGTAGGCAATTAGTGTCGGCACGTAATAAGGGCCATGTTTCGGAGGCGTGTGTTAGTACCGTTGGATCAGTGTTTTATATAAACAGATTTTTGTTTTCCTTGATAACAAATGGCTTTTCAATGTTTTCGCAAGACCAAAATAGCATCTGTTTGCTGCGGTGATTCGCTTCTGTACCTCTGAACTGGGTCTATTATACGCGCACACTAAAGATCCTAGGTACACAAACTGTTTAACACGTTCAAATGTGTGCTCTCCCAAGATGATATTAGGTGGTGGTGGCAATAGAGGGTTGACAACCATATATTTGGTATTTGCTTGGTTTATTGTGAGACCCATATTCTGTCACCAGCTTCTAATGCAAAGAAGGCACATTTCAATTATATCTGAGATCAGGCAATAATATTCACATCATCTGCATATGCCCGGATTGGAGTAGATTTATTTAGTATAGTGCCATTAAAAGTAGGCATGGCAAAACAATCTCCTTGTCTCAGGCCTCTTGTGGTCGTCAATGCTTCCAAGAGGTCACCTTGCATTCTAGCTTGACACCTCGATTCCATCATCAATAACTCTGTAAGATGGATCATTTAAGTGGAATGCTCATTTCTTCCAATGCTTTATACAACCTTAGTCTGATGACACTGGCATAAGCACTTTTAAAGTCGATGAAAAGGTGATACTGTGTTTCCTCGTTCTTTCAAGTAGGGTACTCAAAGCGAAGATTTGATCAATGGTCGATCTTCCTCTCATGAAACCACACTGGTATTCTCCAATCTCCCCTTCTGCGTGCGGAAGAAGCCTCTGGTAGATGATGCTAGATAGGACCTTGTACGATAGTTTTTACATTCTGTTTGATCTCCCTTTTAATGGAGAGTTATGATAACACATGTATACCATTCATCCGGGAGAATCCTATTTATCCATCTGCTGTGGAGAAGATCGCGAATACGTTTGAGTAACTCGTTGCCTCCCGCCTTCAGAAGTTCTGATGCTATATTATCCGATCCTGGGGCTCTATTATTTTTTAGTTTTTGGATCGCATCCATCATTTCATCTTCTTCAGGTGGCTCGGTAAGTTCAGAGTTTACAAACGGAGTTTCATCTTCTTCTACAGGAAACTTGGAAGTACCTATATACTACAGGATACTTGGTCTTTGATTCCAATAGGCTAAAGTAGCTAGCCCACCTACTAAGGATGGTTTCTTTATTGGTTATTAGTAATTCATCCTTGGTTCTTGGCTTAAATTCCTTGCGTTGGGAATTTACGTCCCTATAAAAGGCCCTAGTATTTGCTTGCCATCTTAGGTCTTCGATCTCCTTCATCTTCTCCGATTCCTTCATCCTCTTCTTCCTTTTGTGGTTACGCTTCTTTTCTCGTATTCTGTCTTAATAATCTTTAACTGCCTGGCTGGTTCGATGCTTACCTACCATTTTCTTATAGGCCTCGTTTTTTTCTGTCTGTCGCTGCCTGGTATTCTAGGTCAAACCATCCAGACCTATTTTGGGTCTTTACTGTCCCTAACACCTTCTCTGCCGTTTGCTTGATGACCTCTTTAAAGTGATTCCATCTTCCGTTCACTATATCCTCAGTAGGACCGAGTTCTAAGGGTTTATCTAGTCTCGCAGTGAACTGTGCTTTGCAATCAGTATCCCCGGTGTTTATCCTTCCTATTCGAACTCCTTTCGTTTTATGAGCTTTACTAATTCTAGCTCGAATACGTGATAAGACCAGATAGTGATCGCTATCTACGTTCGATCCTCTATAAGTTCTCACTGCTTTGAGACCAGACCTATGTCTCCTACTAATGACAATATGGTCAATTTGGGTGCTGGTGTTGTTTCTTCACGTCATGGCGAGGGCTTTCCGCAAGCGCTTTTTCCAAGTAATGATAGAAATTATCCTTAGCTTGCTCGCCTGCCACCTCAGTCGGTGCGTGGATAGAGAATATGGAATCATTTCTAAATCTTATCCTGATTATCAGCACACATAACCGTTGGTTGGCAACCTTGAAATCCATGACGTGCTCCCGCATATTACCACTCCATACAAAGCCCGTTCCAAAGATATGCTGGTTCTGATGGCAGCTGTAATAGATGGTGTGATCTCTCTTCTCCATAACTCCTGAAGCTGTCCATCTTATCTCCTGTAGTGCAGCAATGTCAACCTTGTATTTTGAGAGCTCATCCACAAGCAATTTTAACACTCCAGGTTTGTATAATGTACGAACGTTCCATGTTGCCAAATTGAATTCCTTGAGAGCGCCGGGTCGATACCGCTGACTGTACAAATCCGAGGCAATTTTCTAGACGTTTCACAGCCACAAGATTTTTTTCCGAGGAAGGAGCAGCTGACCCCTACACCACAACCCCCAACCTGAAGGACCAGTTACCTGAATCCAGGTAAACGAAAACCAGAAAAGGAAAATAAAATCACCGAAATATTGGAGAAAAGAATTAAGAGCTTCTATGGTGAAGCTATCTAGAATAATTTATATAACAAGTTGGTTGCTGACAATGCCGCATTATTTTAGAATTTTACACGGATGAGCAAAGAAGACTTTGAAATTCTTACTTGAAAAGATCCCACCAATGAAAAAAAAAGTTGATACCAACTTTCGGGAAGCTATAAGACCTCGCGTGAGATTGGTAGTAACATT
This sequence comes from Piezodorus guildinii, assembly GCA_023052935.1. Taxonomy (NCBI): domain Eukaryota; kingdom Metazoa; phylum Arthropoda; class Insecta; order Hemiptera; family Pentatomidae; genus Piezodorus; species Piezodorus guildinii. Next base: position 145,259,206 of record CM041297.1, on the reverse strand, counting down.
GCGATATTCGGATACGCAATGTTATACGGGTGATAGTTATTCATCGCTAATATATCTTTTTCGAATATCTGAATATTTGACTTTGGTACGTCGACGTCCAATAGCCGCTCGTAGGCAAAGCACTTTCCTTTTTTGTTTGGAAATGAGCCACTCTTTTTGGCTTGCAGCTTTTTTGTTCTCGATGAAACGTAGACCCCAGTTTTTATTTTAATTTTTTTTTTAAATTCCATCACTGTAAAGTTATGCTTTACTATTTAAATACATTTTTAACATTAAAAATAAACCAATTATTTTACATTTATCACCGTATAATAATTATATTTACTACCTGATAGCTCTTTCAGTTTGTCGTTTTTTATTCTTACATCTCTGTATTCCGTGATTTTATTATTCCATAACTCGGGAAAGTTATGGTAATCCTCAATAAAAGCAGAAATTTGAGCGTTCGACCACTCCATGTTACCTACAACAAGTCGCACCGGCACGTCGAATGCGGCATTGTCGCATGCGTACGTGTTGCCTAAATTTCGCTTCAGTGGAATTCCTCCTTAAGAATATTGACTTTGTCTGTGTTGAGCAAGTGTGATCAAAAGCCTAGGCTTCACCAATATTTTATGCTTGAGTAATTTAAAATTTTAAATTACAGCATTTAGACAGGGACGACAGACACAGGACCACATTTTCTCCCTGAGAATGATCATAGAAAAAACTTGGGACCGGGGCAGGGGAGTCTATCTAGCATTTATTGACTTGAAGGCAGCTTTCGATTCAGTACTAAGACAGGAGATACGGGACACACTGATAACAAGAAGAGTACCAGCAAACCTGGTGAGCGCTATAAAATCACTGTACCAAGATCCAAAGGATATTGTGAGACTTAATGGCCAAATGTCACAGCCTTTCCACTTCTATAAAGGAGTTAAGCAGGAAGATAGTCCAAGTCCCCTGCTATTAATCCTTCTTATGGACGAGATATGGAAGGTGTGCAAAAGGAGGACCCCAAGAGCAGTGGTGGGCTATTAGAACCTAATACCAGTGCTGGCACAAGTCATATGCCGATGATATAGTCCTTATACCTGACTCCCAGGAGGCTCTTCAGTCATCATTAGTGGAATGAGAAGAGGGACTCATGGTTAAGAGGGCTGCATATAAACCCAACTAAAAGCAAAGTGATGAGTGTTGGAAGAGAAAATGCAGAGCCTGTGATTTTATGTAATGGAGAACCCCTAGAATCAACGAATAATTTATACGTACCTCGGGACCATTATAAGTAGTGATTGTAAAATAGATCAAGAGGTCCTAAATCGAGTGACGAAGGCCAATGGACTATACTACCAAATCTCTAAAACAATCATAGGCATGCTGGAAGTTAGTAGGGAGGCCAAAATTAGTTTATTTAAATCTGTGTTTCTCTCAGTGCGGCTGTACGGAGCGGAAAGCTGGACAACCCTCAGCAAGCATCTGAGTAAGATCACATCTGCTGAAATGAGATTCCTCAGAAGAATAGTTCGAAAGACAAGGAGGGATTGCATCAGGAATGAGAGAGTACGTGAGGATTTGGATGTCAGATCAGTCTGTGACATTCTGGAACAAAGGCAACTTAAATAGTATGGGAATGTCTGTAGAATGGACGACACCCGAAAAGCCAGGTGGTACTTGGAAGCCAGACCGGAAGGCAGACCCAGATCTATGTATAATGACTACATTGGAAAACTTGGAGCAGTAAGGGGACGTAACATCCTGGAGATGAGAAGACTTGCCAGGGACAGAAACCAGTGGGCTCAATGGACAGAGACTGCAACTCCACGCTTAACGGCATGCAGGAGTTAGAGGAAGAAGAAGTAATTTAAAATTATTTCTTAATGACATCTTGCGGACCCCATGAAGACCTCCAGATGTCCGCGGACCACTTCTTGTGAATCACTGGTCTAGTAAAATATTTTCTTCTCCGATTGGCTTTGAAATTCTTTCATATTTACACATTTTTGACGAAAAGAATTACGAAAAATCGTACAAAAACAACAAAGTTAAAGGTAATTTAGAGGAAAAATTAAAAAAAGTCCAACATCTAAGTCCTCTCAGACTATTTCTGGACCGTTAATTTTTGTGAAAACGTTACTGTAACCTCTATGGTAAATAATTGTTTTAAATATGCATTTTCAGTCTAGTACAAAATTTTGTTTTCGAGATAAACTTACTCCATACACACTGAGACTATTTTGCGGGACTAGAGCATTTGAACTCGAGGAACTCTAAACCGTGTAGTTCCATTAAAAACTCGGATTCTCAAATTTGCACTATAAAGCTAAGTGAAAGTAACAAGAACTTATTTAAATAACGATTACATTTTCTAAATAATTACTTGGATTTAGTAGTACTGGAACGACATATATTTGGAATAAGTTTAAAGGTTATTAAAAGAACAATTTTGAGAAATTCTGATGGCGGATTTCGATAAACCTAAACATTTATAAAACAATATGTCAACATATTAATTTCGTAAAACCTTTTCTATTGCACATTTTGGAAACCAATTACAAGGTTTTTTTTCCCCTTACTTGGAGATAACGGAGGATATGCGCTGTACTTTTTTCTGTAGTAACACAGGTTCTGATAATATGAAGATGTATAGTGTATGATCTGACTTATTTTTGAAAAAAGGTAAGAGACGAAATGACACACATCTTAAGTAATTCAGATTGGTCAAATTGGTAATCCGTATTCAGAAATATGTGAAGACCTGTTTAATATGTTAATCAATCCAATGGCGGATCTTGAAATGTATATATTTTTTATGGGGGGGAGCGGGAGAGTAACTTGTGCAAGGTGGTTAAAAGTATGTTTATTAAAATATCGATTTTTTTTTGTATTATTAATAAAAAAATATTTTTATAGAAGTCTTCTCAATTTTATAGCATCCAATATATTTCATGCTTTAAGGATTTTGGTCGAATGTTTTTGGCGCCTATTTCTTTTTTCTGGGGGTATAGCTTGTACTTTCAGGTTCTACCCTCGATTTTCTTTTTAAAGAAATTAGTAATCTTAGGAAACAATGAACTTTGAAGCCATTTTTAATGATGGGCTTGATGAGATTCTGTGTGTGATACGGGATTTGCCTAATTATTCGGTAAAAAATTGAAACAGGAGGAGTACAAAGCAGCCCAATATGACATTGATTATATTTTGTAAGAAAGCAGTATGTTCATAATTTAATATATTTTTTTCTTATACCATTGACGTTTTGCTTCTGATTTTCAGGTTTAGATTTCAAGATTATATTAAAGGCTTGCCTGCTCCAGGTGTTTCTTTATCTCCAAGTGATAGAATACTCATATACAATGCTAGGAGTATTTTAGAAGGCATATCTGTTGTTTTTAATGTTAAAATTGATTATATTCAAAGACTTTATTCAAGTGAGCAGACTAAGTATGTTGAAAAAATCAGTATTTTCAATACGTATAAGTTACTCATCGCAAGAATTCCTTTACAGATTATTTGAAGTATAGAGAAAAGCAATTGGTTCCTGACCCTATTAACAAAGCTGATATAAGGTTTTTTAAACTTTTAAACCACTAATTGATGTATTATATTAAATTGATTTTTAATATATTATCTCTCATTTCATTGCAGGAAACCTAAGGCAAAGACTGGTAAGGTTCTAATTAGTATAATTTGAAAATTAGGCTTTTAAAAGTATCATTTAATAAATTTTTATGTAAATGGTAAGGATATAGCACTTTTATAATTTCTAAGATATTGCAATGATTTTTTATACATATATAAGTTTTAGGCTAAGTATTATCCTTTTCTTTTCAAAGACTTCATCTGATTTATAGATTTAAATATTTATCAAGCTTTTGATATTCCTTTAAAAATTGTATCTCATTAGTTTTCTTTATCTATTTCCTCAGGGAAAAAAGGTGAATAGAGCACTAAACTGATGTTATTTGTCTCCTGGGTTTATATCCCAGTTTATTCTCACTAAATAAAATTAAGATGATAGTTATTAAGTATGGATACAGTTATAAAGATAATTGATAAGATGACAGTTATAAAGTATGGAAGTTAACAAAATTAAGATGATAATATTTCTATAAGAATATATAAAGAGAGACTAAGCAAAAGCTTAATCTTAATTTTGTTTATTTCCATGTGTTCTAATGTGTGTTTCTTTCTAATGACTGCAGTCCCAACCATCTTCCTCATCTTATTTCTCAACGATCAACAAAACTACATCATTTAAAAAATGTTAAGATTGTAATTATGCAGAAGCAGCCACTCGTCCATGATCAATAGCAATTATATAACTTAGAATGGTAAACTTGTCTGTGTAGAGCGTGCGTGATCAAAAGCGAAAGCTTTACAAATATTTTACGCTAAAGTAATTTAAAATTATTTCTCAATGACATCCTCTGGATTTAGTCTCTAGACCCCCAGAGGTCCACGGACCACTCGTTGGGAACTACTGATTTACTGCATTACACAATCATAAATTATAGTTTCTTTATTTATTTAATGTCACATTGCTGCTGAGGCTAATTGGACGATGCCACAGTGGGAGTCCTAAGTTTTGCCTATCCAGGTTTAATTAGGATAGGGATCTTTAACAAGTAACTGATATCACACAGCTCAGGACCACCTTTTTACATCCCCTCCAAAGGATGGCATAACTAAGAATTTTTTACTCACATTAAAACATCCAAATGTTAGGTTAGAACCCACAATCTTGGAGATAATAAGCTGTAATGCTAGCTATCACATCACAAATGAGACCCCTATTTAATTTTCATTCATATTAAAAAATGATCTTTCTATTATGTTCCTCAATTTAACTTTAAAAAACCCAAGGGCCACCTGTCAGGTTTGAATCTGTGATGTTGGGCATAGAAGGCTGTTATGCTAACCACTACACCTTAGGTGATCCTTATGAAAAGTCATAATATAATTTTGAATCGAACCTAATTTTAATTGTAATCCACTTTAATTTTTATATATTTCTATTATGTTCCTAATTTTTTTTTTTTTTTTTTTTTTGTAATTTTAGGAAGAACAATGAAGGTCCTTGATATCTCAAATGTTACCGAAACCGATCATCCTGAGGTAATTCATGGATAGGTTGAAGTGAAATATATTTAAAGTGTTATCATTTAAGTTTATGGGGTTCTCCTCAGTCTCCATTTCTTTTAAGGACATTATATATTAGATAACTGATTTTCTAAAATCTTAAGATTACCAACTATATATTATACATCTATAATACTATTCTTATTTCTAGAAATTTGTTTTCAAACTGGAAAAACTTTAAGATTATTTTATTTAATCTAAAAAAGGTGTTGCGGGCCACACACAACTTTCACTTACCTCTTTTTTTAATGTCGATTAAAGAATATTCAAACAAAGTTAGAGATAAGAATGTGGGAAACTATAAATGAACTAATTAAATTGAATTTATATTGAAACATGTGTTTTATTAAAAATTATTACTTTATTATCTAAAATAATCAGTTAGTTTTATCGGCTTTTCATCACTCTTTATTAACTTTTACAAGCTTGTGTATAAGATAATATTTTTTCTAAAATCTTTAGCTTTCCAACGGTATATTATACATCTATATTACTGCTCTTATGTTCAAAAACAAAAAAATGCATTAGAAAAATATGTTTTCAGTTTTCTCCATTAGTTGTTTATCAAATTCGCTCAACTTGCATATTTAGCTGTTAATTATCAATGCTAACAAGATGATAGAGTTATTTTTATAGATTCTACAGAATTAAAGATACTTTAGAGGAAGAAAAATTAAAATATCGCCATTTAAGCCCTGTCATACTATTTCAATCAGAATGAAACTAATATGATATTAAAGCCCATTAAATTTTACATCGATATAGGAAGTTTAATCAAAATCGTTTGAGCCGTTTTTGAGAAAATCGTAAAAAGATGCAAAATGCATGGTATAAAGTTACACTTATGGTCAGCTGATTTTGTAACATTTCGGGCGTATATTTCTCTTAAATATGAAATTTCAGTTTCATAGGACTTTTTGTTTTTGTCCGGGAGTTACCACACACAGACCTTTTTGCAGTCTCTGTATAAATCTGGTACAGCTCATGTTGACCAGTCAAGAAAACTGGAATGCTGTTTCAAATTATGCTGGGAGAGTCGGAAGAATACTGAGAACCGAGGAGCGAGCGAGAAGATGTCTAATACCGTCAAGTATGCAGTAGAGAAGTAGGCACTTAGCCATGCTGTCCACCGCGAAGTAATGCTTGCAAGCAGTTCCGCGATGTGTCATCGCAGAGAATGTAGGTGGTTTTTAGTGAGTAAGAATCTCACACTGTTGTGGATTCAGGAGCCCACTTCGTCTTATAAAAGATTTTCCCCTACAAAAAAAAAAAAAAAAAAAAAAAAAAAAAAAACCTTTTTGCGGACTTGGTTATTTGATTCAGGGTATTTCCGTTGAAAACTGGAATTCGAAAATTTTCACAATCGCAATACTTTCCCTTACTATATATATAGTAAGTGAAAGTAAAAATAGCTGAGATTAAAGTCCCTTAAATTATACAATTTTTATTAAAAACCTTACAGCTGTTTTAGTGAAATTTTTAAAAATGTTTATAATTGATGACCCAAAAAAAAATTGATATCTCCCTTATATATACACTTGTAACTACGATATTTTCGAAGATAGAAAAAAAAATCATTATTGTTTTTTAACCAAGACGGCGAATAATTATATAAAAGAGAAAAAAAGAAAAGAAAAAAATTGAAAAATTGAAATCTCGCTTATAAATACGCTTGTAACTACGTTATTTTTGAAGATAGAAAAAACATTTATTACTGTTTTTTAATAATTATATAAAAGAGAAAAAAGAAAAGAAAAAAATTGATATTTTTCACAAAAATACGCTTATAACTCACTGTGAAAACGAGTCCTATAAAACTGAAATTTTATATTTGAGATAGCTATACACCTGAGATGTTACAGAAACTTTTTCATCAAAATCAGCTAACCAGAAGAAACACTTCATACCAAGCATTTTGCACCTTTTTACAATTTTCTCAAAAATGGCTTTAACGACTTTGTTTAAACTTGCTATATTGATATAGAATTTAATGGGTTTCAATTTGATGTAGGTTTTATTCTGATTGAATAGTTTTTTATAAAAATCTGGTGCGAGCAACACACGACTTTCACTTAACGCCGTAGTCAAAATTGATTAAAGAATTTTCAACTACAGTTAGAGATAAAAATGAGTGAAACTAATAAAGATTTAATTAAATTGAATTTCTATAGAAACATGTGTCATATTAAAAAATCTGTATATTATTATGTAAAATAATCAGTTAGTTTTATCGGCTTTTCATCACTCGTTATTAACTTTTTCTACTTTCTGTATAAAATAATAGTTTTTCTAAAATCTTTAGCTTTCCAACGGTATATTATACATGTATATTACTATTATGTTAAAAAACAAAAAATATTTTTGCATTTTTCTCCTTTAGTTGGATATCGAATTCGTTCAACTTATATATTTACCTGTTTTTTATCAATGATAAAAAGGATATATGGTTGTTTTTATAGAATCTACAAAATTAAAGGTACTTTAGAGGAAAAAAAAAAATTAAAATATCGGCATTTAACCTCTGTCAGACTATTCAATGTACTTCTATTTAATTTATTTTCTTTTTTATGTATTTTTTGAAATGTGTAGGACCAATATATATTATTAATATATATCATTTGAAAATAGCCAGCCGTTAGAGCCGAAACATAATATATTTATCACAATTAATTGTAATTTGATGATGAATCTCCCTTACGGTTAAATTTCTGTTGATTGTTGATAAAGATGTTATAAAGATAAACATTTTTCTTCCTCCACTTTATTTATTTTTTTAGTGTATAGGATCAATATTATAATTGATAAATATTATTTGAAAATGACCGTGATAAGTGCCGAAATGTAATACATTGACGTCAACTAATTATAGGTTTATAATGTTACATTTATGAATATTAATCTGATGTGATAAAAGTGACCATTTTTATTTACCATAATAAAATTAAAATTATTATTACCGTTTCCCAGATATGTACAACAATAATATACACTAGGGATAAAAAAAACTTGCGCACTTAAATTTGTTCAAATATCTTTTTGTTAAACCAAAATTTGTATTGAGAACGCATTTTTTTTGTTTAATTAAAATGTAAAGAAGTCAATTTTTATTTTTTATGATATTTCGTTATTTTTTTACTATTAATTTTTTTTCTTTTGTATTATGTCTTTATCGCTAGTGTAGTTTGAAAATAGTTTATTTTAGTAAATACTAATAAAACTGTTTATTAAATTAAATTAGGCATTCTTATGTTTTAGATACCAATGATTCGGGATGCTGGTCCTGACTCATCTTTCACTGATTTAGTAAGTTATCTTTCATTTTTAATTTATTTTATTGGTTTACGATGAATATTCGATTTATGATTTTCTTTTCATTCCTAGGCTGCTCCTGTCCCACCTTCCTCAGTTGACGGTGCTGCATTATTCGAACGGTAAACTAACAAATACTTATTTTATTTTATTGGATGTTGAATAATTGTGATGTTAATTTCGAAAAGATGCTGTATCCATTCAAGGAAATTTTACAGGAAGCGCAAAAACAAATTTTTAATTACTAGTTATTCAACTAATTTATTTGATTGTTTTCATATTAACATCTAGAGTTGTTTTTTGTTTATTTATTTAACGTCACTTTATGCTGCTGTGGCTAATCGGACGATGCTACAGTGGGAGTCCTAAATTTTGCCTATCCAGGTTTAATTAGGATAGGGATCTTTAACGAGTAACTGACATCGCACAGGCTCGTGACCACTGTTTAACCAGTGTCTGTGCCTCTGAAGGATGGCAAGGATTTTTTAATACCTTAAAAAAATCCTATGGCCATCTGCCGGGGTTTGAACCCGCCACCTTTGTCGTAGTAGTCTGTAATGCTAGCCACTACACCTCAGGTGACCTTTATGTCATGTTATAATATAATTTTGAATACAACCTTATTTGATTTTCTGATATTTATATTAAGTTAAGAAAATTTATTTGTTATTAATAGTCCAATTATTTATTAATTTAATATCACTTTGAATAATCAGACAATGTTGCAGTGGTAGTGTTAAATTTTGCCAACTTAGGTTTAATTAGGATATGGATCCTTAATAAGAACCTGACATCAGACAGGTTCGGGACTACCATATTATGTCACCTCCGCAGCACAGTATAATCAAGGATTTATTATTCTCATATATATTGTAATATACCCATTTTTTTTTTTTTTTTATAAATTATACAATTATTTATTTATTTATTATTTAAATATTATGTTAGGCAGGCTAACAATTAGATACAAAATAGAATACAAATAAAAATTAATAGCTCCGATTTGAATGTTTGTTTCTAAACATAACATCCATTTTGGATGTAAGGGACACCCCAGGTAATAGCCCAGGTAGAAAAAAGATACCTGGTTATAGATAGTTAAGTTCGAGTTATGACCTGAGAGAGGAGGAGCTGCTGCTGAATATGAAGAGGGATCATGGTTAGCCTGCCTGCATATTGTTTGTGAGTTATTATTATAATTTAAAAGTTAAATAATAAAAATGTGCCTGATTGTCAAGAACCCATACCATACCCTGTGAGTAAAATGAGTAATAATTAAGTAAATATTGTGTGAATTAATTTTTATTAAAAGTATATTTTTAAAAATAAGTATATTATAATATACCAGGGGCATATACCAGATGTAGAAGTACGAAACTGGATTTTTTTTTGTAAAAATTCCAAGTCTGTTATTTGAAAATTGTAAAAAATAAAATCTCCATTGGAATTTATACATTTTTCCCACCTCTTCGGCAGGCTCTGAATGCCATGCCAAAAAAACAAACAAAAAAAACAATTCTTGCAAGGAATTAGTCCGGGTGGCGGTCATTAAATGAAACAACTAAATAGTTTCAACTATTTATTGTTTGCCAACGTTTCGACCACCTTTGTGGGTCATCATCAGGGCTAAAAAGATACAAAAGAATACAATTTCAATGACATTACATACAATATTATATGACCTATTTAGCTAGAGAACGTCGGTATTAAAATATAACAGAAGAACTGTATATGTAAAAATAACTTAATTAAAATACAGTGACTATAGTACAATAATGAAAGTGTTATACAGAAAAAAATGTTCACTAAACAAAATTTACACAGATATCAATAATTTACATGAAATATGATACATAAATTTTGTATTGTATCAATTGAATGCCTTGATTGTATCTGTGAACCAATTTGCTGTGTGTGATTGGGCATTATCATGAAGAAAAATTAGTGTATGTTGCCTTTTTGCATATTTCGGTCGTTTTTCATGTATTGCTCATTTGCTGTTGGTAGCGATCAGTGTTAACGGTTTCACCAGGTTTTAGTAGCTCATAGTATATTATACCCTTTTGAACTCACCAAACGCACAGCATTGTTTTCTTTCCAAAACGATTTAGTCTTGCAGTGGATGTTGATGGTTCGCCTGGATTCACTCATGATTTACAATGCTTAGGATTCTGAAAATATATATCTACTTTTCATCAGCTGTCACTATTTGATGAAGAAATTATTTTCTTTTACATCTGACTAGCAGCCATTTGACAAGTTTTTCGATTTTCTTGCTGTTTTTCATTCATTTCATGTTGTACCCATTTTTCCACTTCCTGAATCTTTCCCATAGCTTTCAGATGAAGAGATACTGCTTTTTGCATCACATTTAATTGTTCCACGAGTTCTTGACTCTGAGTATCGTCTTCATCCAATAAGGCATGCAAGTCCTTGTCATCAAATTTTTTCAGTGGTTTCCCACGCTCCTCATTTATCACGTCAAAATCACCACTTATAAATTTTTTAAACCACTCAAAGCATTGAGTTTTGCCTGGAGCATGTTCACCGTATGCTTAGACAAGCGTTATAGAAAAATATAACAGTGTTTGAAACTTAGGTTAATGTGTGTTGACAAACTTCATCAGCTGTTAGAGGGAGAAGATGGCACTATTGAAGCGATCTTACGGTCTTTAAACTTATAGTGAGCACAATCTATAGGGAAATTCCGGTTTCATACTTCTACACTTGGTACATTAGCAGTAGTTGTGAGAATACCTTGTTAAGTCGTTATGACCTCAAGCTTTTGGCTCATTACATAATTTTTTATTAATATACAGACTCTAAATGAGTCAAATGGTAGAAAATGAAGGATGTTACTCTCAAAATAGATCGTGAGTCTAAAGAATTAAGTTTAACATTCAAAGAAAACTTGTTTAATTTTATTTTTTAAACAGGGATTAACTTTTCCTTATGTCTGAAGAAAGTTGGAATAAGTAAATTGATAAAGAGAATTTTTTTATGAAAATTAATTATGAAGTGACAGTGGTTGACTGTGTGTATATATGGGGGAAGTTGGTTCAGGGTGCAGTCAATAGAACACACAATTAAGTATAAACTTAATTTATTGGTGCTGAAGTTTCAGCCTAAATTATAGGCCTTCTTCAGGGCTATAAGAAAAAAACAAAACAAAGATAACAACCAGTAGTGGAATACAATATATAAAGATTATAAAAAAAATAAATTATACTGATAAATACAAACAGAGTGAAATAGTAGTTATGACAATTGATAAATATAATAAAAATTAAACAAAAGGGGGGAAAGAAATTTTAATAAAAGGTGAATAGATAATATAAAATTGAAATTTAAATTAGCAATTTAAAAATTTTGATTTTCTTTAACAGTATGAAAAAATGTGAAACATTATAAAGTTAAAAAATACTTTTAACAGTAAAAGAAAAAGAGTTATAAATCTATGACGTAAAAAATGTCAATACTTTCATAAAGTGTGAAGCATTGTTCTATTGACTGCACCCTCAATCAACTTCTCACAGAAAATTAATTATACATTTTAATTGATTTATAGATGTGAAAGATATTTAAAAAAATTTATATTAATTGCTTTATTTTCCTTTTTTAGTGATTCACAATTGCTTTCTTCACTGGCCGATGCTTCTAAACTTCCTGTAAGTGAACACAAATATATTAATTTCAATTCAGTGTAGCCTTAACATTTTCATCACAGTGTTATATCTGTCTGGTTGACTTAGTCCAAATGGTTGCATACCAGTTCCCTGATTCAAGTGCCATGGCATTCAATATGTTAAATTAAAATATATTATTTATATGTAAATACAAAGTTAATTTCTCTCCGTTATGTATAAAAAATCAAAACAATAAATTAATGTTTACATGAAATATATTTACATATAGACCTTCCCAATGGGAGATTAGAGTGTTTTGGGAGGAGACTAGCTGAACCTAAAACTTGAGTTGCTGCTGGCCCTTAGTTTTCCACAACTTCCTGTCTTGTGCATATCTCATCCATAGAGAACCATCGTTTTTCCTCACTTCGTCGGCCCAGCGTTTGCGTTGTCGGCCTCTGCGTCTTTTCTTATCTATAGGGATCCATTCGGCAGCTCGCTTTGCCCAGCTATCTTCTGTTTTCCGCATGAGATGTCCTGCCCATGTCCACTTCATTTTTCTAGTATGAGCAATAGCGTCTGAGACATTTGTTAGTTTTCTTATTCTATTAGAGTTAAATTTGTCCCGCAGGAAGATTCCAAGCATAATCCGCTCCATTCTTCGTTGACAGACGTTTATTTTTCGTTCCTGATTCTTTGTCAGCGACCATTTCTGGCTTCCATATGTAAGTACTGGGACGATACAGCTGTTGAAAGCTAGTGCTTATTTCAAAGTAAGGTATAGTAAATATACTGGGTTGGCAAATAAGTGTTTCGGGGCGAAATAAAACTCATTGTATTAGAGGCATAAAATTTATTTTAATATACAGTATATTGACTATTATTTAATATCTGTGGCGGTCGTGAATAAGTGGTTGTCAAAAGTCAAAATCTTTCATTTTACAGGTGAGCGACTTAAAGTTTTACGTAATACCAAAATAGAGTTGTTAATTACAGCTTTCTTTTCACCTAAACTTTCTTCCACCAAGAAATTTCTTTAAACAATTTAACATGACGTGGGAGAAGGTCTAAGGGAGGGATACATGAAGTTAACTCATTTTTGATATAACTCGAGTTATCTATTTTTTCACGACCGCCACAGATATAATTTTTTCCCGAATTTCTACTAACAGCATAATGTCATGTTCATAGAATGTCTGTAGATTATTTTTAAAATTTGATCTAAGTGGTTGTTTGTCTCCTTCCTTTTGGAATTTCAACAATGGCATTTTAAGTACATTATGGTGCAAAAAATCGATAACGAGCAACAGACTATTAAATTGGCATAGCAATCATAGTACGGGACAAAAAATTAATACAGCAAATAATATGATCAATAGAGCAAAGATACTAACTGATGACAACCACATGGATAAGGTAAAAACAATAATATTTGGCATACTAAAACAAAATTGGTATCCGACGAAAATGGTCAAAAAATTATGGTACAAAAATAAAATGAAGGAAGACAATAGTACCAATGGACAAAATATTGACATTAAAAATTTACAGGATAATAATAAAAAAATTCAAGATGGTATAATAGATGTAAAAAATAATAATATTAAAAAAAATTAACTAAATCTGATACGAATTATTTTAAAATAGATAACAAAATAAAACCAAAAGAAAAAGATACCAAAATAAATGAGCCAGAAAATAATAAAGAATGCAACAAAATTCACAATACATATCCTAAAAAATATTATTCAGTAACGCTATATAAAAAATCTAACTAGTAAAGTAGAAAAAAACATTTAAAAAATATGATATAACCGAAATTAAATTCGGGAAAAAAACTATAAATAAAATTGAAAAACTTTATACTAAAACTAAGGACGAAATACCAATACAAAAGATGACAAATGTCATATATAAAATAGATTGTAAAAATTGTGCAAATAAATCATATTATGGACAAACGTCGCAGTGGCTCCATAAGAGAGTACAGCAACATAAACAAAACTGTAACTCGAAATGCACAAAATCAAAATTGGCTACAGGTTTGTCACAACACTGCGATAAACATAAACATATTTTTGATTTTGATAATATCTCGGTCCTACATAAGGAAGAAAACATAAATAAAAGGAGAATCATAGAATCAATTTATATAACAAAAAATTTAGAAAAATCAGTTAACCACCAAACAGACGTAGACAACCTAAACACCTTTTATGCAAGTACTATCGACAGAGTAAATATATAAATCCTTTGACATCCCCACCCCAAGTTCAGTAGCGCACGAGAACACCTAAAAGGCGGCCGAAAAAGTTGGAAAAAATGTTTTCTTTTCTTTTTTGAATAAATAAATCCCTTTTTCAATTGATGATGAAAAATAATATGATATGTTTGAATACAGGTTTTTTTTTGAAAAATGATATTTTACAAAAATTATGACGACGCTGCTGAAAAGCGGTGAAATGAAAAGATAATTAAGATGGATATGCATGGTAGGTGACATAATTATTAAAAATAATTTATTATGTGTTGTAATTGAATTGTTGAAAATGTATAAATGCAATGAAACTTTAATTGATTACAGAAGCTTGATAATGGCCCTAGAGGCTGAAACGTCGCGATGACTGGATTAAATAAATTGTTTTAAAAAAAATATATCCAAGAATTTCTTTTGTAAAACGGCCTAATATTTATCGAACAAAGGAATTTCTTTTCATTTATGGAGTTCTGCAGAGACCAGAATAAGTGGTATTCACTTGAAGCTAGGTCTGGTGAATAGGAAGGGTGGGGCAAAAGGTCCCATAAGGCTCCATAATTCATTACAAATGACCAATGTGTGGAGCGCCTTGCATTGTCTTGGTGGAAAACAACATCTTTCCGATTTGTCAGTTATGGGCATTTATATTGTTACGGGCTACGGGGTGTGAGAAATGAACTACTCCAGTTTACAAATTACAAATATTCATTAAATACAGAATTTGCTAATACAAAGGGATTACTAACCACTATAGTTACAATAATAATTGAATTACTAGCTTAACTACTAAACAGTCTACATATAAAATCAAGTATTCCTAGCAAATAAACTACTTACGTAAATTTATACAATCTGCTAGACTTATTCTAAAACATACAACTATAAATTATATATAAACTATAGTCTTCTAATTTCCCACCGACCGGTTATCACAATACTGACACACAGTTTCACTACACTGTCACGGATTGTTCACTGTCACTGTTCACTGATACTTGTTGAGCCGGATTAAGACTGACTTCTCAGGCGTAGTGGACCGGTATTTGTACCATTACAGAAGAGCCTAGACACGGCAGGCAGGTAGAAGCCGAGAGGCGGATGGGCTGTTCTAGGTACTTGGAGGACCGTCCAGGTCCAGAAGTCTCTAGCCAAATCCGGACCCCTCTAGGCGTGGTTTACCTTTCATTTCTTGACCGTAGCAATATTTAATTCTTCTTCTTTTTCTTTCTCTCCTTCCCTGTGCTTTTCAGTGTGGAGGAGCCTCAAGCCTCGGTTCACAGCAAGCAACTTCATCTGTTTTTGTTTTCCCTCATTCCAGACCTAGCCATTGGATATGCTCCAAATAACTCCTTCTAGGTCTGCCTTGTGGTCTTCTTCCTGTTGCCTTGCCTCCATACATTTTCTTGGCACTCTGTCTTTCCCCATTCTACATACATGCCCATAACATCAGAGTTGTCGATGTTCTATGACTGTTTCACTGAGGGGATCTGGAGCTCTTCTCTTGTTCTTTCATTTCTTATTTTGTTTCTCCAAGTTTTCCTGATATTCTTCACAGAAATAGCATTTCATATTTAATTGATTGATCCAATTTTGTCAATTGTTTTTCCTGAAGGCAATAGCTTATAGAAAATAACACCCTTAAAATCCTCCAACATATAGAAAGCATTATCTTTGGATGCAATCCTGGTTTTGAAATTCTTCTAGGAGCCTTTCTTCTAGTTCCTTAAGATTTTCTACTGACTACATCATCGTAAAATATCCATATGTCTCTTGTTACCAACCTTTTCAATAATGGGACATTTTGTTGCTGTTTCCGTAGTGAATCGCAAACAGAAATTCGTGTTGCCTAGTTGACTTTAGTTAGTGAGTGAAGGAGCTAAACATTAGACCTGGAAACAAAGCCGAGCTTGTACAAATGGTTTTCTACGTTAGTGTGTGATAGATGTAGGACCGTAGCAATCTCTCGTGAAAATTGCTCGTTACAATTTCATTTGGACAACCAGATTGTTGAGCATCATTGATGTCTAAATTCCCTGAATGAAATATGGCAAACTAATTTTGACAGATGCGTTCATTTAAAGCGTCACCCACATAAAAACTGCAAATTTTTTTATGAACTTTAGCATAACATGCTTATTAAAAACAATACAACAAAATATGCCGAAGATTAATGATATTTTCTTCCATATTCACTGTGCTACAGCAAACACAACGCTAAGCTAGTTTGTACAAGAGTTAACAGATATGGTTGTAGTAAACAGGAAAAACGATCCAGCTCAAGAATTAATTCATCAGATAAGAATTGTGTCACAGTGACATAAAAATATACAGAAAAACTGAAAGGACTTATCTGAATAAAATTGGAGGCTGATATATAACTTCACTAATCTTTTATTAAATATTTGCCATCTTCAGGTGCCAAAGAACAATTTTATCTGCAAGTACAAAATATCGTCTAATTAAAAATAATTAATATCTTAATTATATCATGAAAATTCTATAACAATATAAAATGTTTAATCATATATATAAAATTTATGAAGTAAAAATGTTATTAATCTATAATAAGTTTAACGTTATATTCCTTAAAATATATAAAAAACAAGATGTTACAGCAACTTTTTCATTAAAATTGGCTAACCAGAAGAACCACTTTATACCATGCATTTTGCACTTTTTTACAATTTTCTCAAAAACGCCTCATACGATTTTGATTAAACTCGCTATATCGATGTAAAATTTAATGGGCTTTAATATCATGTAAGTTTAATTCTGATTGAAATAGTCTGTCAGGGCTTAAACACTGATATTTTCAATTTTCTTCCTCTAAACTACCTGTAAATATTTCGAGACCTGGGGCTTTCCAGGTTACTCTTAATATTAAATATTTTGTATTCCATTTAAAAACAATGTAGTGGACTGTATTTAAATGGAATATATGATAGAATAATATATGGGAATATGATTACATCTGTATTTAGAGTTACAAGTAAATATGATGACTAATAATGTTATAACAAATTTTGAATTAGGTTAGATTTGTCTATTATTACATATCTGCCTGAAGCAGGGGTGGGGTGGTCTCTCCTCTTGAGTCATTCCTCTGTTCCTGGGCCGGCCGGCGCCTAATCTAATCCTCCATTATGATGGGGATGATACTTGAGAGAAATAAGAAGAAGTTTGCTTCGGTAGATGTGCTTTTCTTTCTGGCTTTCTTGCTGTTGTCTTACTCGCGGAGGATTCTGGTCTCAGTCCGAGTACCTACATGTGCTGCCAGATGGCCCTGTATGCGCTTGGTTGTATTGCTGCATACAAGATGCCATATCTTGAAATGGACTAAGGGCTGTGTTCCCTTAACAAACCGCCTACTTAAATTGATCGCAGGTGAACGACAATTTATGATTGAATTTGTAATGCAAATTAAATTAAATGGTATGACTAGATTATGATTCCATGACACAAAAAATTAAATCTTGTTACACTAACAAACCCTTTCTTAAAAATATATAAATAAAAAATGGCTTTAAATAATGTTAATTTCAGTTACATCAATGGTTCTGTTTGTTTGTTTATTTATTTAACATCACTTTATGTTAATATGGCTAATCGGACGATGCTACAGTGGGAGTCCTAAATTTTGCCTATCCAGGTTTTATTAGGATAGGGATCTTTAACGAGTACCTGACATCGCACAGGCTCGGGACCACCTTTTAACGTCCCCTCCGAAGGATGGCATAACTAAGGATTTTTTACTCCCATTAAAAAATCCTAGGACCACCTGTGGGTTTGAACCCCTGACCTTTGGCATAGGAGGCTGTTATGCTAACCACCTAGCTACAAGTGATCCCATATCAACGTTTCTTATTTGAATGGTTATGAAGATAAGTAAAATGAAAAGTTAAGCCTTGATACTTGGTTAGATAAAAGGTAAAGTAAGAAAACGAATATTAATCTAATATTAAAATGAAAACTGAGTACGACAATCCTACGAACGGCACAAAAAAACAAAAATGGAATCTTGGTAAAAAAAACTTATTCTAATGCTGAATCAGCCCTAATGAATAGGATACGTCAATGACGTGCAAGTAGATGGAGTGTACGAATGAGCATCATGCATAGTGTGACGCTGTCTTTTGCTTAGTACATTTATCTCGAACTAATGGCTGAAGTTCGACCCGTCGAAAAAGTGTTCGACCTGAATGATATTCCGGCTGATACCACTGCAACGTTGACTGTGATGAACTTTGCAACTCGGATTTATGAGTTCTAAACGAGTCTTTGAAAGAATGCTATTACAGAGGATTTTCAGAGGAATTTATGTGAACGGCCAATGGAGCAGGCGTACTAACAAAGAAGTGTACGAAATGTTTGGGGAGCCTGATATAGTTTCCTGGATGAAGATAAACAGACTCAGATGGGCCGGGGATGTGGCGAGAATGAGTAGCAATGATCCTATTAAGAGATTGCTCGAGGGAAAGCTGGACCGTAGCAGAGGAAGAGGACGACCAAGACTGCGATGGTCGGATGCTGTGGCTCAAGATGCGAGGAATATCTTGAACGTCCGTGACTGGAGGGCAACTGCATTAGATAGAGCCACCTGGCGAAGGCTCCTTGAGGAGGCTAAGACCCACATAGGTTTGTAATGCCATTAAATAATAATAAAAAAATTAACGAATCAGGAAGGTGCCGAAATGATGTGAGGTCATGTAGATTGCTTATAGACCCAAACATGATGTTAGATCCCGCTGAAGTTGAAGACTGGTAGTTGTTTCTTTTGTTATTATGATGGAAATGACGGTTTTGGGTCCTAAAGCAGTTATAGTGAAATCGGTTGTTTTCCACCCTGGTTCAGAATCCCTTTGTTGCAACTGGCTCAATGCTGCTTTTCGATTCTGTGCCATGTCATTGGATTGGAAATCCTGGCGATTTATGGACTTCAGGTAAGCGGCGCACCTTAATGTGTTTGTGGTTAGGTTTTCGATCAAATTCATGAACTATATGATGGCTTCCAATGTTGAGTTCTGATCCAGCAAAGAGCGAAATAGTTTGATGAGGTGTTTGGGCCTTTATACTGCCTAGGCCAAGAGATCCGACACGCCGGAATGGTACAGAGCTCCTGTGATCATTAGAGGATATAGATCCACCTCAATCAGCATATCCACGGCACTTGGAAAATGGAAACGATGGTCTGCAAGTTGGTGACGTGATAGCTTTGTCGCTATTTCTTGAGCAATAGGCATATATGGCAAAGGTGGAGCTATTTTGTCAACTATCAGGGCTTCTGCAGACAATTCTTCCTGGCTGTGGAGTGGTTTCACGGTGCACATCACGGAACCAGACAGTCTGAGATGAATGAACCACCAAGTCCAGTAATGCGACCGCTAAACTTATTTATAACGCAGCCCATTTGTGAGGCCATGGAACGGGTTACGAAAGTTTATTGACTTCCAGAATCCAAGATTGCTCGTCATCATGTGCCCTTGCTGGCTGATGATGAAGAGCTGTACAGTACCAAGGAACATAGTGCTAGTGGAAGTAGGAGCTGATCCGAACCCTATGAAGGTTTCTCCTTCTTGCTTGTTGTCAGAATTTTGGTTCTGATCTGAAGTTGAACCATCATAGCCAATAAGGCTGTGATGCCTGCATTTGCAAAATCTGCAACTCCATTTGGACTTGCATTCTGAAGCTGAGTGCCCCTCACGAAGATTTTTGCAGCACTGAAGGCTTTGGACGAATGCGAGCCTCTCCTGATATAGCAAATTGCTGAACCTGAAACAATAAGGCAAGAGATGGTTGTTCTGGCAAACCAGGCAGGTGGAATGCCTTTTAAAAGTCTGACGGTTTGGTGATTTATAGCCTTCACTGCTTGAAGGTGAAGTTTCTCTATATCCCGTCTTCGAATATGAATGCAGAACAGCTTTGTATTTAGGAGAGCCTCTAGATGGAAATCGCTGATGACGATGTGCTGTCGTGGTCTCTTCATTTGTTCTTGAAGGCGAAGAGATGAGATCCCTCGACATTATGATGGCGGTTTTGCGCTTCCTAACGAATTCTACAACCTCATCTGTTGTCGGATATGTGCTGCTAGAGGAACACGATACTTATATTCAAATATTTTAACTTTTCTTCCTCTTAAGTACCTTTAATTTTGTATATTATATAAAAATAAACATATCATCTTATTACCATTGATAAAAAACAGTAAATATATAAGTTGAAAGAATTCGGTATCCAACTAAACGAGAAAACTGCAAAAATATTTTTTTAATTTTTTGTTTTTGAACTTAAGAACAGTAATATACCATTGGAATGCTAAAGATCTGAGAAAAAATATTATCTTATACATACTATTGTAAAAGTTAACGGAGAGTGATGAAAAGCCGATAAAACAAACGATTGTTATAGATAATAAATTATTTAATAAAACACATGTTTCTATTAAAATATAATTTAAATAATTCTTTAACATTGTTTTTCGTTTGTTAAAAAATTCTTGAATTGATATAAATAATAGAGGTAAGTGATAGTCGTGTTGCGTGCACCAGATTTTTCACTTTTAAAAACCTAGTACCATTTGCCAGTTTCAACATTAAATTTCAGTTATTCAATGCTTCGCGGATTAAAGTTGACTCCTAGAGCCTGGTTCTTTTTTTTTTATTTCTGTTTCCCCAACAAAGCCATTTCTAGAACATAATAGAGTTTCGGTAGAGGTATTTTGCTTGCAATGTACATAATATAGGGTGTACCTCACTAGAAATCTAAATATATATATATATATAATATATATATATATATATATATATATATATATAATATATATATATATATATATTTTATATAATATTTATATTTATATAATATTTTAGAATTTAAGGAGGTGGAGGGGTCCTTGTCATTAATACCTGTATGAAGCAAAAATATTTTGTTTGGAACCATTGTTGAACTATTGTATCTATGGATATGAAGAAGAATACAATGCTGTGTAATCGGCGTATAAGGACCTCATTACAGATGGGTTGGTCGGTAGGCAGGAAATGAACAAATTAAATAGTATTGGAGATATTTTTATAATATTTTCATTTTATTTTAAATTATTATGGCATTAATTTATCAAATGAGTAATTTTTGTTTTCTAATTTTAGGAAGACCTAGAATTGCGTCTTTCTCACAGTTTGAAGGACGTGACTCCACGTTTGCCCTCAGAGTCAGCTCTCGACATCGGCCAACCAGACACATCATTGCTTATGGCTCCACTACCTCATCAGCAGTTGGGCAAAGTGTCCCTCGCACTTAGTGAGCAGCCAAAAGATATGGAGGTCTCTACAGTTCAAAGACCTGTCGTGATACCATCTTATGATCCATTGCGAGAGGTAATTTGCTGTTTTTGTTGAATCTTAAATCAAATATTGTCCTTTCATGAATTTGTATCCTGTACTTTGTTAATCCTAATCATATGTATGAAATTACTGGTTCCTTGAAAATCCCTTCGATGATATACATATATATTTTTTTACCCCAATTTTTGTAATTTAAACCTCTCATACAATAGAATTCCTATAATTCTTATTACAAGAACTCATTCCCTTATAGGAATTGTCTGTCCATCAAGGATATTGTCAATTAGAAGTAAAAAGTTAAATATAAATTTTTAGTGGAAAAAATTAGTCCGGGTGGCAGTCAGTGAATAAAACAATTAAATAGTTTCAACTACTTATTTTCAATTACTATTATTTATTTTGTGAATTTTTCAGTCCAATGCCTTAAATTATGAGAATTTCATAGGACACTGTCATGTTTTTTATTTGAAACAAATAACTAAACTGTGGCATTTTTTTGAGTCGAAAGGGATAAACAAGCTTAGAGAATACCTATAATTTGAAGTATTGGTAAATATTAAAATATTTACAGACCTAAGATATCTTGAATTTTGAAATAAGTTTTTTTTTTATACACTCTATTATTTTCTGCTGTGAATATTTATTATGAATAGATGAAAAATAAAAAAAAAAAAAAAAAAATTCTTAAATATAAAATTGTATTATTATACTAAGTTTGCATGTACAAAAATATAAATATAGATAGATAGAAAAAAATATAGAATTAAACAATATATAAATACTAAAAAATTATCATAGTGGATATAATTAGTTGACTGTTGAGAATTACTGGAAGGAATTAGTACGGGTGGCAATCAGTGAATGAAACAATTAAGTAGTTTTAACTATTTATTTTCTGCCAACGTTTCAGCCACCATTGTGGATCATCATCAGGGTCTATTGTGGGCGAATGATGTGTTTTCCATTCGCCCATAACCTGATGATGGCATGGCCCACAACAGGGGTTGAAATGTTGGCAGATAATAAGTAGTTGAAACTATATAGTTGTTTAATTTACTGACCGCCACCCGTACTAATTCCTTCCAGTAATTCTCAACGGTCAACTAATTAATTATATCCACTATGATAAATTTTTAGTATTTATATATTGTTTAATTCTATATTTGTGCATTCAAACTTAAAATAATAATAAAATTTTATATTTAAGAATTTTTTTTTTTTTTTTTGTGCTTTTTTGTCTATTTATAATAAATATTCAGAGCAGAAAATAATGGAGTGTATAAAGAAAATTAAAAAAAACCTTATTTTAAAATTCAAGATATCATAGTCCCTGGGCCTCGCGGTGTAATCTTCTGGGAGGTTACACTCACATTTCGTGATGTATTTTCTAGTGTAGGGTCATCACTCCCTACGCCTAATTTTGTGAGTGGCCACCATTTGGCTGACGGGTCTCACATACCCGGGGGGGAGTGTCTGTGAGTGAATCCCCATTTAATTACATTCTTATAAAAGCCCCCTTGGGACTGGGATTTGAACTCACAACTTTAGCATGAGAGACTAGCGCGCTAGCCACTCAGCCACGGGCTCCCCATTTAATATGATATAGAAATATAAAATTTAAATTCTTTTAAAGAATTACAGAAAATTTATTAAAAATTTACATGAATTTGCCTTTTATTACACCTTATTTATTTTAGAAATTTTAAAATATCTGTAGAAATACAAATCGTTCTAATATTAGCTAAAAAAAAAAAAGTATATAATATAATAATAAAAATTCATAAACAAATTTATTTGAAACATTTAGCTTTAGTTTTTATTTAATGTTGTAGAGGATATATGGTACTAAAATACTATGACAAAATTTGATAGATCAATGTTATATTGATTTAAAGATTTGATGGGATATTTTTTAACAATAATTTAGTCAAAATCCTAAAATATCCGTCATATTTTATAATTTGTCTATTCTTTGTTTCATTGGACTAAAAAAATAAATATTCTCAGGATAAAATAAATTATTTTGTTGAATTAAATTTGTCGATTTAATCCTGAGTAAGTCAATTATAAACGCAGAAACATTTATAGAGGTAGGCTGTAGGTCATTTCTTTCGATTTGAATGCTCATCTGTAGAAAGAAGAAAGAAAGAAACTTTATTTATTTACAATGTACACTCCTTACAAATATGTTTGGTTTCATGATTTCAGTGGACCTTTTTTCATGATAACAGAGTTTCAATCATCCTTTGAATTTACTAATGATCATACAATATTTTGTTTAAGACAGTAGGAAAAGTAACACGAAAAAAAACCTACACAATATAAATTACAATAATAATTTATAAGTTCATGTATGATTCTTTTGTGCGTGTAGCGCTTTAGTGATGTTTTGTTGTAATTACCAATTTCTAGTTTTAATGGGTTTTCAGAAGCTGTGTTTTTATCAAAATAGTTTTTGGTTACTGTGTAGATATACTGTTTTAATGTTGGAAGATTTAGTTCAAAGAGCATTTTTGAAATTTTAGTATCTCGTGGGTAGTTGTTGATGATTCGCATATATGTATTTTATATTGTTTCTATTTTTTTATAATTGGTATTGCAAGTTGAGCTCCAGACGGGCGATACATAACAGATCTGGGCACGTATGACTGTTTTATATAGTAGAAGTTTGTTCTGAGTGCTCATCTGTAGAATAAATTGGTCAAATACAAAACAATTTATTAAATTAGCAACTTTGAAAAATATTTAATAATTTAATGCGAGTGATTTTTTCACTCCCATTGATAAAGGACATCATATACTCATAAATTGAAAAAAAAAAGTTTTAATTTATCTTTTGAGTGGATCAAGAGTTATAGAATTTAGGCCACAAAATCGTGATTTTTCCCATTGTACTGAGCTTATAAGTAGCCGGTGCGGTCTGGAGGAGACTTCCTCTTAAATCGGCTTGGCTCAATGTGTTGAATATGATGGGGAAGGTGTCCTTGATCAGCACACTGCGTGGCAATGGTTTGAAAAATTTAGTAGTGGAGATATGACATAGAAAAGGAAGAAGGGCTCTGGATGACCATTAATGGATATTGTTGAGGTTCTCATCAACTTGCCTGGAAGTGTGGTATGTCGAAAGATACTGTTAGTCGCCATATACACAAGTACTCATCAACTTGCCTGGAAGTGTGGTATGTCGAAAGATACTGTTAGTCGCCATATACACAAGTACTCATCAACTTGCCTGGAAGTGTGGTATGTCGAAAGATACTGTTAGTCGCCATATACACAAGTACTCATCAACTTGTCTGGAAGTGTGGTATGTCGAAAGATACTGTTAGTCGCCATATACACAAGTACTCATCAACTTGTCTGGAAGTGTGGTATGTCGAAAGATACTGTTAGTCGCCATATACACAAGTACTCATCAACTTGCCTGGAAGTGTGGTATGTCGAAAGATACTGTTAGTCGCCATATACACAAGTACTCATCAACTTGCCTGGAAGTGTGGTATGTCGAAAGATACTGTTAGTCGCCATATACACAAGTACTCATCAACTTGTCTGGAAGTGTGGTATGTCGAAAGATACTGTTAGTCGCCATATACTCTCCACGTGGAAGATGAAAAATATCCTGCTTTGATCAACCAAAAAGGAATATAAATTTCAACAAAATAATGCTTCCCGTCGAACCAAAGAAAAGTTTGAAGAACTTGATGGGTTCGTACTCATGCCTCATTCACCGTATAGCCCTGACCTCACACCATTGGATTACTACTTTATCACAGATGGTTAAAAAATAATACATATTATCGAGGAGACCAAAGTGCACTGTATTTAAATGTATTCATGGGAGATTTTCCTATGGACCAGCATATTCAATATAATTGGTAATACAAAACTGTTAAACTTGTAACGTAGAGAAACGGTTTGATCACGTTTTGGTTTATTATTTTAAATAATGAACATTTGTAATTGACCGAAAAATAAAAAAAATAACCCCAATCCTAAATTTGATAACTTTCGTTTCAAGATGTGTAGAATCAGATAGAAAAAAAAATTGTAACCAAAAAACCGTAAATAATTTTATAAAAGTGAAAAAAGAAAAGAAAAAAATTGAAATTTTTTACATAAATACGCTTATACCTCAGTTATTTTTGAAGATAGAGGAAAGTGTGTATAGAGGTTTAGAATCAGTAAAGCGCGGTAAACAAAAATAAAGGAAAAATTAAAAAATTGAAATCTCGCTTATATATACGCTTGTAACTCAGTTATTTTCGAAGATAGAGAAAAAATGTATTATTGTTTTTTAACCAAAAACCGCGAATAATTATATTAACGAGAAAAAAGAAAAGAATAAAAATTTAAAATTTTCACATAAATACGATTATAACTCAGTTATTTTTGAAGATAGAGAAAAGCGTGTATAGAGTTTTAGAAACAGTAAAGCGCGATAAAAAAAAAAAAAAATCATATGTATATTCAAGCAACAAATTATTATAGATGTAATTACACCAAAAAATCAGTTATTATTGAAGATAGAGAAAAATCCAAAAGATTTTCGAGATCAAGACAATGCGATAAACAAAATGCAAAAAAAAAAAATTAAAAAATCATCTTATATGGTCAAAACACAACTTATAAGAGATGTGATTCCTTGATAACTCGGTTATTATTGCTGATAAAAATAAAATCTAAGGTCTTATGGAATCAGGAAATTTTATATGAATTATTTGAATGAAAATCGAAAGAAAAAAAAGGAAATAGTAACGCAGTCCTGTATAAATGCTTTTTTTTATTATTTTCAATAATATACCTTTGTAATCGACCAAAAAAAAAATTACCTCCGCTCAAAATTTGAGAGCTTACGTTTCAAGATGCATAGAATCCGAATAATGAATAAAAAAAATCCGTTTCTCCTAATTAATAAATACCAACTTTTTTTGCTTTTAGTGCCATTTGATAGAGAATTCAATTTTGGTCTAAATGAAAAAGAATCATTGGTTGACAACTAGCTTAGATATTGCGTTTTTAAATCAGTGGTAGTGTTATGATATGATGATTACTTATATGCCTATTAACAGTCATATGAACAGTTATACCCTGATATTGTTATTTGGAAATAATAAACCATTGTGTAATAATCTCCAGTGTTTTATTTTAAAGCTCCAAATATGTTTTGCTTACAGAAGTATTATTAAGCTCTCATTTCATTTTATATTGAGCTTATTGATATTTAAAATTTGTATTATCTCAGCTATATTTCTAAATTACAGAAACTCGAAAAGATCCTCGATAACATTGGTGTTGTTCCGGATAAAGTGAAACCTAAGAGAAAAAATGTGAAGTATAAGTATCGACCCAGGCCGATAATGACTACCGAAGAATATAGGAAGTGGCTGGGGCGAAAGAGACGTTATGTGGTGAGTATGAGATGAATAAATAGTTCTAATGTACAATCATATCTCCTACATTGCTGGTAAAGGTTTAAAATGCCTTTGGGCATGTAAAAATGCAATTAATAATGTTTGGGGTCTCAAACCCCTAATTGTCTATTGGCTTTACACAATGGCCATTAGACCAATGCTCACATACTCCGTCATATGGTAGCCTAGGGCTCATATACAGAGAAATAAAATTGTACTTTGTGAATTGCAAAGGCTTGCCTTTGTTTGTTTTTTTTTTTTTTTAAGCTGGTATGGGTTTTGCACCACGACCAAGTCGGTCTATTGTGCGCCATAGAGTCATACAGTGGTTGTTTTAAAACATGAATTTTGTTGCAACAGCAAATTTCAAAAGGTTATTAGGATTAACAAGTTTATTGTTCATAGGATGTTTTAGGCGGACTTCATCAAATAGAGTGAACCTAAACTTTGCTAGCCTGTCACAGTAGCAGATTATGTGGAACGATGTTTCGTCTTGCTGTCCACATAGTCTACATAAAGGGTATTAGAGATACCTAGTTTAAACATGTGGTAATTAAGTTTTCCGTGTCCTGTGTAGATAGCAGTTATGGTTTTTAGGCATGACCTACTCATACTAAGTAGACACTTCCTTCTGCTAATGCTAGGAGCATCTAAAAATTTGAGTGAGTATTTAAGTCCTTTATTTAACCAAAGTTGTTTAAATTTGATCAAGTAGGATTGTTTAATAGTCCTAAAGGCAGAACTTAAGCTGATTCCACTTAGGGGTTCTGGTGTGATGGGAATTATTGCTGATCCCTTCCTAGCTAGTTCATCAGCTCTCTCATTTCCACTGAAACCAGTGTGTCCAGGTACCCATTCGATGCTAACGATATTATTCCTTGCAAGATTATTTAGGGTCAGATTGCATGCCTCAACGACTTTTGAGGTAGTTGGGTAATTGTTCAAGGCCCTAAGTGCCGCCTGACTATCAGTATAGATGCATATCTTTTTGCCGCTAGTATTCTCAGCACATAAGTCAGTTGCACAATGGAGAATAGCAAGAAGTTCAGCTTAAAAAACCGTTGTATGTTTGCCTAGTGGAATGATAGCTCCAGAGTTCGGTTTGTCTTTCCTCCAGACCCCCGCAACTGAGCCACTGTCCATTAGTGAGCCATCAGTGTAGCAGTTTATACCATGCCTTACAACAGGAGCAATTAAGACTACTCTAACTGCTGGGATGGAGACAATGTTGAACATTATGTCTGTAAACTTAGAGGTGGAAGCCCAAGGGCTAAGAACTATCTATCACTTTGCAAAATTAGGCAAGTGTTCCAATAAGTTTACCTACCAAGGATATTGTAAATTGCTTCGCAGGCTCGATGAAAACAATATCCTGGCGATGCCCTTGGACTTACAAATCCGGAAGTTTATCAGTGCCAGTTACAGTGTCACTATTGATAAATCAAGGAAACACAGACCTAATCATGGTATAAACTGCTACACTGATGGCTCTCTAATGGACAGTGGCTCAGGTGCGGGGGTCTGGAGGAAAGACATACTGAACTCTGGAGCTATCATTCCACTAGGCAAACATACAACGGTTTTTCAAGCTGAACTTTGCTATTCTCCATTGTGCAACTGACTTATGTGTCGAGAATACTAGTGGAAAAAACATCAGTATTTATACTGATAGTCAGGCAATCACACAACAATCTCAAAAGTCGTTGGGGCTTGCAATCTGAGCCTTAAGAATCTTGCTAGGAACAACAGCGTTAGCATTGAATGGGTACCTGGACACACTGGTTTCAGTGGAAATGAGAGAGCTGATGAACTAGCTAGGAAGAGCTCAGCAACAATTCCCATCACACCAGAACCCATATGTGGTATTAATTTAAGTTCTGCCTTTAAGACTATTAGACAATCCTATTTAACCAAATTTAAACAACTCTGGCTAAACAAGGGACTAAAACACTCACTTAAATTTCTAGACGGTATTAATAGAAGGAACTGTCTACTTAGTATGAGTAGGTCTTGCTTAAAAACCATTACTGCTATTTACACAGGACACTATAAACTCAACTACCACATGTTCAAACTTGGTATTTCTAATACCCTTTATGTAGACTATGTGGACAGCAAGACGAAACATCGTTCCACATAATCTGCTACTGTGACAGGCTAGCAAATTTAAGGTTCACTCTATTTGGTGAAGTCCGTCTAAAACATCCTATGAACAATAAACTTGTTAATCCTAATAACCTTTTGAAATTTGCTATTGCAACAAAATTCATGTTTTAAAAAAGCAGACGCACAGCCAGTTTAAAAAAAAAAAAAAAGAATTAATAAGTAAAAATTGGAAGTGGCTGGAGCGAAAAAAACGTTTTGTGGTGAGTATGAGATGAATAAATAGTTTTAATGTATCCATATTATTTTATTTTTGGATTTCACAGGCAAATCCTATTAAGAAATTATAAAAGCTTACATTTAATACAGCCTGCCTAACACAATAATCAAATAATCAATAAATAAATACCCTAATATTAAAAAAATGGGTATATTACAGTACAGTATATTAGTACCTTTACCTGGTTTATGTATCACAACAACGTTTGCATTAACATAATTTAAATTTAGACTTACCTTTATTAACTTCTATCAGAAATCACTTGCTGGTATTTATTCTTATTCTTTATTTCATATTCTACCTTAAATCCTCCTTAAAAAAAAAAATTGAATCTTTTGGGTTTTCTGGAAAATAGCATGGGATTTTGGTTTACAAAGAAAAAGATCAATCAATCAAATTAAATAACAACTTCTTATTTAATCAAAATAGCCTCCAATACTATCATTACATTTCTGCCAATGTGTTAGCAACTTTTCTATACCCTCAGAATAGAATTTCCCGTTGATAAGTTCCAAAAACTTGTTTTTTTTTGTCATATAAATAGTGGTCCAGATCTCTAAAAAAATGTTGAGTTTCATATTAAAGCTCCAACAGTTTTTGTGATGTAACACATGAGACATATGGCTGGTCCTCGTCATGCAACACAATAGGCCACTCAAGCTAGACCAATGATGACTTCATTATTTCTGATGCTTTACATTTATTTGTTTAAGAATTTGGTATTGATGGTTCTCCAGGATTTAGAAAGCTATAGTGTATTAAACCCAATAAATAGTAACCATCACTTTTTTTTCAACAAGTTGGGGGGTGGGGGCTATAGAAACTGTTGTGAAATGAAAGGTAATTTTAATCTGGGAATAATAGTCCCCTAAGAAAAACAAGAAAAGTACAATATAAATGATAATTGTCTGGTCGTTTAAGACTTCAGTTTAACAATAAAAGACGGATTTTGTGACAATGAATAGTTATCATCTATAGCTTTTAAATCTATACTAATATTATAAGCTAATTTACCCACTTCTTGGAGAATTGCCAACTTTGTTTTTAAATCAATGAATTTTCTCTTTGACATAGTGTAGGCTGTGATTGTAATAATGAATCACTATTATCAATAATAATAAACAGATTTACGATAGTCTTTGAATAAATTTTTTTTTTTTTAATCATGCATACATTTTTTTTTTAAGGATCCTGTTGAGTACTACAGCAAAAAAGATAAGAAATCATCTGAGGAAAGGCAAGAGAAGGACACGCGGTTCTCTGAGTTTCCTTTTCTTGAGCACTATATAAAGAACTCTGCTCCTTTCAAAGTAAACAAATTCTCTTTATTATGAATTTTATATTCTTCTGTTAAACAGTTTATTCAGATTGGGATATATTGCTATTACTTTAAGATGTTCTGTACTAGTGCTTTGTTTATGACAGTCTCCTTTTCTAAGGCAAGAAGAGGTTCCAGAAACACAGTGTATACTAACCACATGAAAGCAAAATCATTTGACCAGTAAGAGCAGAGATACCAAATATTTAACATATATATTATAAAAAAAAAAAACTGTACCACTACAACTTATGAAGGGTCTTGGGCTCAGTACATATAGAGATTTGTACTGTTACTAAGCCAACGACCGTGCAATGAGGTGATTAGGCCGATACCACACTCAGCTGTCCGGTTTTTCCCCAATTTAGGTATCCACTTTAGTGACACAAATTATAGTAAAAATATCAAGATGCATAATAAATAATTGCGAAGTCCACCTTATCTAATCATTTGAGCAATATGTAAAATTAGTTGAATATTCCATTTAATTGTAAAACATGCAAACATTAATCTACTATTCATGTTAGGAATTACTTCTGAATTTATAAAATTATAAAAAATAAACTTTAGTTTATTGTATATTTTTCAATGACATATAAACCAAATTTCATTACAATACATTACTTGTTCCTAAGGTTTTATGCATATTATCACGATCCCAGTGTGTCCGTTTTTGCGATAAGTAATGTCCAGTTACTGGTAGGAAGCGTGCGGAATGGTGCCGAGTGCAAAGGGTTAAATTAGTTGATAATAAATGAATAATTCCATATTCATTTCCCAGTATTCTTAATACATAACACTAGACTCAAAGGCTAATTGTAACATAACAGAATTTTTTGTAATAAATATTTGCTCTTGCCTGATGTATGGTTAAGGTCATTTCATTGTTGAATTATTTTTTCAGATCCCAAGGCCAATCATGCCTACCTATTTGAGGTAAATATTTCTTTATTATTTTTTTGATTTATATTTTATTGAATTTTACTACTCTATATTAACACAAATACAATAAGTAAAAGTGTTGAATTATAATAAAGGGCGCAAAAGACTTGTGAAGAAACTACCCAGCGGTAGTACTTCGATGTTTATTTAAGTAAGTAGATCCCAATGCCATCTTCTTTTCAATCGCCTCGGAGGGTTGTCAGGAATATGTAGGTTGATAGGTTGCGGACAAGAGGGTTTATATGGGTAGGGAGTTTGGAATTAAAAGTGGTATATCTGGTACGAGAAAGGTCTGCAACAAATGGGATATTAAGGTCGTTATGGATGATTTTATTTGTGACGAAATAAGGAGCATTTAGGATTTTGGATTGTAAGGATTGGGTGCGGGAGGAATTAGATGGCTTAGTAGAGCCCCAAAGCTTGATTCATCTGGACATATGGTCTGATGAAAAAAAAAAAAAATGAGCATTTTGTAATGAATTGGAAGTTTTGAACTTTTGTTGAGTAAGTGTTGTAGTAATCGGTATCTGCGGGCAGTTTCTTGTCATTTTAGTCTTGTGTGAGGATTCCATGTAAGACATTTGTCAAGATGGAGTCCTAGGTATCAATTTTGTTCAACAGGAATGAGTGGGGTATTATTACAGGATACAGTAGGGCAGGAGGTCATCGGTTTGCGACGAAGGGTTAAGGTAATTTGGTGGGATTTTTTAGGATTTATTTTAATCCTCCAGTTCTGATACCATTTCTCAATGGCTGTGATGTGGTACTGAAGAGTCATCCGCATAAGTTGTGAGGACAATGCTAGGATGGAGTGGGATATCAGCTGTATATATCGTATAAAGGATGGGACCTAAGATACTACCCTGAGGTACACCTGCAGACTGAGAAAATATGGAAGAGTAGGAAAGGTTATGATTTACTTGAAAGGTTCTATTAGTGAGGTAGGAGGTAAATATTTAAAATAGAATTGTGGATGTAATTAGTTGACCGTTGAGAATTAGTGGAGGGAATTAGTCTGGGTGGCGGTCATTAAATGAAACAACTAAATAGTTTCAACTATTTATTGTTTGCCAACGTTTCGACCCCCCTTTGTGGGTCATCATCAGGGCGCATGGTGGGTGAATAGGAACTCACTCACTTGTGGATGTAATTAGTTGACCGTTGAGAATTCCTTCCAGCACTTAAAATAGAATTATTTTAAGATGTAAATAGCAATAGTTCAATTAATTGTTAACCTAAACTAATACCTAAAGCAATATAACATTTTCAAGTCAAACTTTACCAGAAGTTGACACTTGCTGGAAACTAATTAAAAAAATTTCCATTATTCATATTTTTCTACCTTTTGATACTTTCATCAGAAAATTGTAACATTCAAGAGGACATGATTGAACTTATTAGCTGATGAAAATTAACTAAGATTTGCAATTAAAGAAATGAACAATAAAAAAATATATATACAGGTTAAAAGTATGAAACGGGAATTTTTAGTAAAAATTGCTCGCCTGTTATTTGAAAATTATAAAAAATATTTTATTCAAAATAGTCTCCATTGGAATTTATACATTTTCCCCACCTCTCCGGCAAGTTATGAATGCCACTCCAAAAAAACAATTCTTCATTTGAATAGAACAGGTTGTCGAGCCATTTTCATACGAATCAAAGCGTTGTTTGGCGAGTGCATGTCCCAATGTTTCGAATATATGGTGATCAGATGCAGCCAAGTCTGGAAAATAAGCCGCATGCGCTAGTATTTCCCTATTGAACGCCCCTTTATTGTATCCACCATGACCTGTTTTGCTGTGTGTGAGGGGTCATTATCATGAAGAAAAATGATTTTATGTTGCCTTTTTGTATATTCCATACGTTTTTCATGTATTGCTTGATTCAAATCGATTATTTAATGTTGGTAGCGATCAGTGTTAATGGTTTTGCCAGGTTTTAGTAGCTCATAATATATTTTACCCTTTTGATTCCAAAAAACGCACAGCATTGTTTTCTTTCCAAAATCGATTTGGTCTTGCAGTGGATGTTGATCGTTCACCTGGATTCACCCACTGGATTAATTACGATGCTTAGGATTCTGAAAAGCTGGAGCCTGTGGCTGAATGGCTTAACACACTAGTCTCCCATGCTACAGGCTGTAAGTTCGAATCCCAGTCCTGACGGGGCTTTTATAAGGATGTAATTAAATTGGGATTCACTCACAGCCTCTCCCCCGGGTATGTGAGACCCATCAGCCAAATGGTGGCCACTCACAAAATTAGGCATAGGAAGTGGTGACCCTACACTACAAAATGCATCGAGAAAGGTGAGTGTAATCTCTCTGGAGATTACACCGCGAGGCCCAGGGCCTACAAACGGCCTGTCCTGCCACTGGAAGAAGAAGGATTCTGAAAATATATCCACTTTTCATCACCTGTCACTATTCAATGAAAAAATGATTTTCTTTTACATCTGACGAGCATTTGAGTTTTTCAATTTTCTTGTTGTCTTTCATTCATTTGATGTGGTACCCATTTTCCCACTTTCTGAATCTTTCCCATATCTTTCAGATGAAGAGATACTGCTTTTTTTGTCACATTTAATTGTTCTGCAAGTTCTTGTTGAATATTATCTTCATCCAATAAGGCATGCAAGTCCTTGTCTTCAAACATTTTTGGTGGTTTCTCATGCTCCTCGTTTCTCATGTCAAAATCACCACTTTAAAATGTTTTAAACCTCTCAAAGCATTGAGTTTTGCTAAGAGCATGTTGACGGTATGCTTTGACAAGCATTCTATGCGATTCTGCAGCAGTTTTCTTCAAATGATAGCAGAAAACCAATGCTGTCTACAAATCATAGTTCTTAGGCATGAGACTCGACATGTTTGAGGTTATAGAAAAATATACCAGTGTATGAAACTTAAGTTATTGTGTGTTGACAAACTTCGTCAACTGTTAAAGGAAGAAAATGATGTTACAGAAGCGATCTTGCGTTCTTTAAACTGATAGCGAGCACCATCTATAGGTAAATTCCTGTTTCATACTTCTACATCTGGTAAATATGCCTTCCCCCTCTCCCGCTACTTTCATGAACTCTCACAATACCTCGCTCTCACTAATTTTCACCTACCTCTTCTACTGTGTAGCGCAGTCTTAATTTAAAAAGGGGATATGCTTGGAGCACCTACTTACCAAAAAAGGTGCTAGATACATATCATACGCCATATATATCTAAATACGCTCGAGAGCAACGACTCTCACGGGTTTTTAATCTTGGGGGGCGGGGTGGCCGAGCGTGTTAGCGTGCGTTGCCTAGCAACAGATAACAGAAAAGTGAAAACCAAATAATTACGAGTTCGACTCTTGTGCTGGGGGACTTTATCTCGGCATATATCTCCCGCCCTCACCCTCTGGCCCGAGAGAACCCCCTAAAGCCTTCAAAGGCGAGGTAGGGGTGGACCAAAAAAAAAAAAAAAAAAAAAAAAAAAAAAAAAAAAAAAAAAAAAAACTCACAGGTTTTAGACGCTTGTCTTAAAAATGGCTGTAAGGTTGTGATAGATTTATAACAAACAACTAATTTGGTTAAAAATAAAGATAAATAATAATTAACTTAAATATTGGAGGTATCTAAGAAGATGAAATAAATCTGTACTATATCACAAAATACTCAAGTAAAATAACATAACTTTGTCAATTTATTAAACTTCAAAAGGTTGAGTCAGCTATGTAAAAGTTTTAATTTGTTATGTAACAATTTAATTTGATTTGGAAAAGGTTTAATCCTGTTAGGAAATGTTATATATTAGGTAAGGAATCAGTCTGTATAGAATAAAAAATTGATAACAATTGGTTTACGAAATTGGTATTTTGACGTATTTATATTTTAGTCGTTATTTTATCAAAATTCATCATTTGATTTCATCTAAAAACATATAAGATCCTTAAAATTGTAGTTATTTTTAATAGTTACTCAATACACATTTAATTTCATTCTGAATCATATTAAAAAAACGTTTCCTTCCATAACATAAAAATTAAGTGATCAATATAGTAAAAAAATAATTATTGATTTTGTATGCTATATTAATCAAATAACTTGATTCAATAACAAAGTAACGAGAGGTCTTTGTGTTTTCCGTGAAATGGATATCGTACTTTTTGAAATTGGCCATCTTCTAGATTATAGTGTAGTGTAATGTATTTCCTTTTATTATTATTTACTATTGTTATTAGTCACTATTAATTTTTTTTTTTTTTCTAATTTTACAGATACCTACCTCGGATACAGTGTGGTAAGTTATTGTTTGTTTGTTTGTTTCTTTATTTAACATTCCTTTATGCTACTGTGGCTAATCGAACAATGCTAGAGTGGGATTTCTAAATTTTGCAAATCCAGGTTTAATTAGGATAGGGATCTTTAACGAGTACCTGACATTGCACAGGCTCAGGACTTTTTAACGACTCCTCTGAAAGACGGCATAACTAAGGATTTTTTACTCTCATTAAAAAACCTTAGGGCTAACTACAGATTTGAACCCGGGACCCCTACCGTTTCCGTCTGGGAGTTACCACACACACACAGACCTTTTTGCGGGACTTGGTTATTTGGACTCAGGGGACCCTAAAATGTGAATTTCTGTTGAAAACTGGAATTCGAAAAATTTTACGATCGCAATACTTTCCCTTACTCTATATAGTAAGTGAAAATAATAAATTGTTAAAGAATTAATTATTTTGAATTTCAAAAGAAACATGTGTTTTATTAAATAATCTATTATATATGTAATTACAAAAATCAGTTAGTTTTATCGGCTTTTCACCACTCTTTATTAACCTTTAAAATTCTATGTATTAGATAATATATTTTCTAAAATCTTTAGCTATCCAACAGTATATTATACATCTATATTACTAGTCTTGTGTTCAGAAACATAAAAAAATATGTTAGCACTTTTCTCCTTTGGTTGTTTATCAAATTCCCTCAACTTCCAGTTTTAGCCGTTATTTATCTATGCTACTAAGATGATATACCTAATATTTGGAAATATACAAAATCAAAGGTACTTTAAAGGAAGAAATTTTAAAATATCTGCATTTAAGCCCTGTCAGACTATTTCAATCAGAATGAAACTTACATGATATTAAAGCCCATTAAATTTTAAATCAATATATATAGTTTAATCAAAATCGTTGGAGCCGTTTTTGAGGAAATCGTAAAAAGGTACAAAATGCATGGTATAAAGTGGCTCTTCTGGTCAGCTGATTTTGATGAAAAAGTTGCAGTAACATCTCGGGCGTATAGTTGTCTTAAATGTGAAATTTCAGTTTCATAAGACTTTTCATTTTCTCCCGGGAGTTACCAGACTCAGACCTTTTTTCGGGACTTGGTTATTTGGACTCAGGGGACCCTAAAAGGTGTATTTCTGTCGAAAACTGTAATTCGAAAAATACTGTACTACAACCCATGAAGGTCTTGGGCTCAGTACATATAGAGATTCGTACTGTTTATAGGAGTAACAGTGGTCAGCAATGAGGTGACTAGACTGAGATTTTGTTGGTACCCAATTTTTAGAGGCTGGGTCTGCCCCAGGAGCTTCTCCAAACCCAAGGATCGCCCGCCTGCCAAAATAACAGAATAAATAATATTCTGCCACAGCCTGGATTTGAACCCTGGACCCATAAAACAGTAGACTAGTGCTCTATCCACTAGACCATGCCGCTCTCCTTAATTTTATTCAAAAGTTCTTAAATTGATTTTAACAATGGAGGTTTGCAAAAGTTGTGTGTTGCGAGCAACAGATTTTTTTTTAAGTGTGAGGAAGTTGCTGCTTCACACTTTTTTTAATATGTGATTTTTTTATCTTAGTTATGTGTGAGATCAATGAAATGTGTTGTGTGCACATAATTTGTTTAAGATTTTGATTGATATGATATTACAGATTCCATGGGTAGAATTCCACTTTTTGATTTTCCAATTCTTGAGGACAGCGATGATGATGAGTCTCCTCAGAGAAGAAGATTTTACGGAAATTTCTTAAGAGAAGGTTTTGAACAGCGGTTTCACATCTTGCCTTCCGCTGATTCTCGTGCGGAAGAATCCGTCAGGCCAGCTTCTAGAGTCGACGAAATTCGTAATATTTCATTGCGGATGTCTACTCTGTCATTGGACTTCACTTCAAGACCCTCTATGGTAAACTTCTTGTCTGATAATTTTATTTATACATTAATTAATAAGAATAGTAAACCCTAAAATTTGATGGTGATGCCAACAATGTTTAGGGTAGTCCCATAGTCCAGTAGTTCCCTACAAGATTTTTGTGGACTCATTCATTCACAACTAAAAATTTTTGTGGACTCATTCATTCACAACTAAACATTTTTATGGGCTCATTCATTCACAACTAAACATTTTTGTTGACTCATTCATTCACTTCTAAAAATTTTTGGGGACTCATTCATTCACAACTATACATTTTTGTGGACTCATTCATTCAATCATTTCAATGCCAATGGCAAGGAACTCCAATTCAAAAAGTATAAATCCTAAATATTAGATATGTACAGTGCCGGTAAAAAGTTAGAGACCATCTATGGTTTACATCAATTAATCTGTTTGAATTTTGTTGTTGTGTGGTATTTGGATTTATCTCTTTGTTTATTATGTGAGTTTAAAAAAAAAAAAAAACCTGTACCACTACAACCCATGAAGGGTCTTGGGCTCAGTACATATAGAGATTCGTACTGTTTCTAGACCAACGGCAGTGCAATGAGGTGATTAGGCCTTAATCACGCTCAGCCGCCAGGTTTTTCCCCAATTAATTTGGGTACCCACTTTATAGAGGCTGGGTCTGCCCCAGGAGGGTCTCCATACCCTAGGGTCGCTCCCCGACTGAATTAACAGAATAAATAATATTCTGCCACAGCTGGGATTCGAACCCAGGACCCGGAGCACAGCAGACTAGTGCTCTATCCACTAGACCACGCCGCTCCCTTTTATTATGTGAGTTGCACTTCGTAATTCAACAAACAATTCATTATTTTTAACCATTCTTTAATGACAAAAACGAAAATTACCTCTACAGTGAACTTCTTCAGGGTGTCTAGCAACAGGGAAAAGTCAGGGATTTTAAATACGTATGAAAAAGTCAGGAAATTTGTTCTTTGGTCAGGGATAATGGTCTCTAAATAACATTGTTTCTTCTTTACTCAGACAAACGTTCCAATGTGCCTACTTGTTGTGATGCTGCAAATATCATAAAACGAGTTCAATATTTAATATCATAAATAAAAGGACAGGAGGGCTGTGGAGAAGAGAAAAGTCAACCTTCAGGTGAAGGAATTGGAGGCAAAACTGCTCCATGAAGCTCTTCAGAAAGCTGAAGATTTGGCTGCAGAGATTCAAACAATAAAGCTCTTAAAGTTTATATCGATGTGTTGATTGTAAATAAATTTGTAGTCAGATTTGTAAATATTGATTATTACTAACAGCAGTATTCAAGGTTATCATAATTCATTGTTAAGTCAACTTAAACAACTACAATTTCAGCTGATGTCGGGTAGATATAATTGAATCTTATCATAAAGTAATTAGTCATTATATATATATATATATATATATATATATATATATATATATATATATATATATATATATATATATATATATATATATATATATAGCATTTCCAAGTCAATTGTAACCTTTTCCAAGTCAAATGTAACTTTTTCCATTTCAAATGTAACCTTTTCCAAGTCAAATGTAACCCTTTCCATTTGAAATATCACCTTTTCCATTTCAAATGTTACCTTTTCCAAATCAATTGTCACCTTTTTCTTCACTTCTAGCCTTAAATATTCCGTTTTATTTATTGAAAAATAATTAGTTTAATTAAAATTATGACTTTTTTAATAAATTTGGCATATCCTATCACCATTTTTTTTTGTTTTTTAGATATTTGATATCAAGTTCTGTTTTTTACGAGCTATTATTTTAAATAATTAATTATCGTCTATTTAGTTTTAAGATAGTTATTGATTTTGAGTTTTTAGAGGGGAGGGATAGTTTTTAATTAAAATACGCCTAAGCGATAAAAAATAAAGCTCAAAAAACGTAATCATAACCACCCGAAACAACAGTAAGTAATCCCTATATCAATAAAAATATTAAAAGTGAATTCGAGATAAATGTGTGGGAGTGATAAAAAAAAAAAAAACTCAAAAAACGTAATTATTGGACCCGAAAACACAATTATAGATCCTTGTAACAATAAAAAACATAAAAAGTAAATTTTAGTTAAAATAAGTGAGAGCGATAAAAAATACAGCTCAAAAAACGTAATCATAACCACCCGAAAGCACATTGAGTAATCCCTATATCAATAAAAAACATTAAAATTAAATTTGTGATAAATGCGTGGGAGTGATAAAAAAATAAAACTCAAAAAACGTAATTATAAGACCCGAAAACACAATTATCAACTCCTATATCAGTTAAAAACATTGAAAGTTAATGCGAGTTAACATGCACGCGAGCGATAAAAATACAGCTCGAAAAACGTAATTATAATACCCGAAAACACATTAATTATTCCTAAAAACTATTCCTCCCCTCTAAAAACTCAAAATCAATAACTATCTTAAAACTAAATAGACTATAATTAATTATTTAAAATATTAGCTCGTAAAAAACAGAACTTGATATAAAATATCTAAAAAACAAAAAAAATGGCGATAGGATATGCCAAATTTATTAAAAAAAGTCATAGTTTTAATTAAACTAATTATTTTTCAATAAATAAAACGGAATATTTAAGGCTAGAAGTGAAGAAAAAGGTGACAATTGATTTGGAAAAGGTAACATTAGAAATGGAAAGGGTTACATTTGACTTGGAAAAGGTTACAATTGACTTGGAAATGCTATATTTTATATATATATATATATATATATATATATATATATATATATATATATATATATATATATATATATTTAATTTAGTATACCATATTAATATTAATTATTCTTTGTTTTGTAGATTTTCACTGAGATTTGACTAGGTAAAAGACTTCTTACGATATTGAAAAATCAGAGAATCTTTTTGAGCTGATTTGCTAGACATCCTGTTCTTACAAGTTTAGTAGTCGAGAAATCAATAAATCAAACAAAGAATAAAATGTATCTTCTCAATTCCCTTACGGGATTACTAGACTTTACATAAAATCTCCAGACACAAAAATTACATTATTCATTCTTTTTTTTAATTTTTATCACTTCAGAAGTCTCAGTAATAATTAGATTTTATTAAATTATTTCTTGTTATTTACGATAATTACAAACCTTTCTTACACCTAATTAGCAAATTTCTTTATAAATACAAATAATAATAAGATACCTATAGTTTATTTAGGTATTCTTAGAGGTTATTCATGATTGTTTATGTTTATATACATGTATATATTTTATATTTTTCATGGGCTACCTCGTAACATGCGAAATACCACTACTACCGAAACTCTGTATACCAGAAATGGCCTAGAGGGAAAAATAGAAAAGAAGAAAAATGAACCAGCCTCTAGGAATTTACTTCAATCCACAAAACATCGGATTATAAAAATTAAAAATTAATACAAGATTGATATTTCATCAAAGAATGATAAAGAAGTCAACTATCACTCTTTATCTTATGTAAAGAGCATCTGTCTTTTAAGTTCATTATTTTTGAAATGTTAAAAATGATCAATTTTAAGTACTAATAGAAGGCATTAGTATGGGTGGCGGTCAGTGAATGAAACAATTAAGTAGTTTCAACCATTTATTTTCTGCCAACACCATTTATTTCCACTATGATCAATTTTAAGGTAGTGATAGGGTACCTGGACACACTGGTTTCAGTGGGAATGAGAGAGCTGATGAACTAGCTAGGAAGGGAGCAGCAACAATTCCCATTACACCAGAACTCCTATGTGGAATCAGTTCAAGTTCTGCCTTTAGGGCTATTAAACAAACTTATTTAATCAAATTTAAACAACTCTGGTTAAATAAGAGACTTAAACACTCACTTAAATTTTTGGACGGCCCTAGAATTAGTAGAAGGAAATGTCTACTTAGTGTGAGTAGGCCTTGCTTAAAAACCATTACTGCTATTTACACAGGACACGGTTAACTCAACTACCACATGTTCAAACTTGGAATCTCTAATACCCTTTATGTAGACAGGAAGATGAAACATCTTTCCATATAATCTGCTGCTGTGGCAGGCTTTCAAGGTTAAGGTTCACAATTGAGACATTGATTTCCAAAAGGTACTAAAGGACATTTTTTACGAAATTGATTTTTTTACATATTTGTAATCTCCTCATTTAGTTTTATCTAAATATTCTATTTGATGTTATCTGATGAATTCTCAAGTCCTTAAAACACACGATTTAGAAACGCGGTCATTTTCTAAAAGTACTAATTACGCATTTATTTTCGTTCCAAATCATTCTAAAAAAATCATTTCATAACTTTAATATGATGTTATTATTATAGTAAAAAAATAATTCTAAACTTTAAGGCAAAAAGACCCAAATTAGCTAGTTTAATAATATAGTAATGAGAGATTTTCGCGCTTCCTGTAAAATTTGCTAGAATGGATATAGTACCTTTTGGAAATCAACGTCTCAATTGTTGGTGATGTCCGCTTAAAACACCCGGTGAATAACAAACTAGTTGATCCCAATAGCCTCTTGAAGTTTGCTTTTGCAACAAAACTCATGTTTTAAAATCACAAATTGATTTGATGGCGCACAATAGATCTATTTGGTCGTGGTGCAAGTTTATGCCAGCTTTAAAAAAAAAAAAAAAAGGTAGTGATTGTGCAATAGGAGCCACTCATCAATGATTGCCTGACTAGCAATTTTATCATTTAGAAGATTCAATATGTCTGTGTTGTGTATGTAAGATTAAAAACCGAGGCTTCACAAATGTTTTAAAGTAATTTAAACTTATTTCCCAATGACATCTCACGGACCCCTTGGAGATTGTCTTTCGGCCACCAGGGGTCTGCGTACCACCTGTTGGGAACCGCTGACATAGTCCAACAAACAGTGTTTAATTTTTTTTTTTTTAATTGTTGTTAGGAATATTTATTAATTCATTCTTTGTTGTTTGTTATCAGTATTTTATCAATAAATATTCAGAATGGATAATTCATACCGTTTATTATTTTCTTTCAGCAACAACATTTTGAAGAGGCTCCATTGCCGCCCAACCTGGAAGATATACAACCAACTCCTTTTCCACAAATACGTGAAGATAATGGCGGAGAAAATGTTTATACAGGCGGTGTTCCATTGAGGTCATTCAATCATTTAGAAATATTTTATTTAAATCTATATTCAACTAACTCAATGCAAAGTAATGAATAGAGCATAATCATATAACAATTTTTACTTTACAATTATTAACAACTAGCTGTACCTCGCGGCTTTTCACGCGACTATTCCATTTTTTCTAATTGCTGCAAATTAAGAAAGGTATTTATAATAACTGTGCTAGGAGAGGTTATATAATATAAATATACCTGAGATAGCTGAGAGTTATATTTTTAACTATGTCTATGTATGACAAATAAATGATTATTGTTGATTGTCAGATATTAATTTTATTCCGTTTAATCTACAATAACATACCACTAGCAAGTAGCCATACCCGTGATTATCTAATACTGACATTATCGCTTTAAAACATTATCATTCCATAAGATCGTAAGTTCTATGTAACATAAAAGCTTATTATTTCCACTCAGTGTACCCTTCCAACTGAATAAGCTCGCATTTTTTTAGAATTCAAAACTAAGTTTTATTATCTTTTCAAAAATTAAACATTTTTCAGGCTATTGATCATATTTAAAACCATTAAACCATGTTCAGATTAAGAAGATTTTGCTTCTAGATAGTTACAAATGTGATTGTCATTCAAATGAGTTTTTGAGGATGCGTATAGTTTTTGAGTTGTTCGAAAACCAATTTTGTTTTACGTTATAGAAAATATTTTTTTTTAATCACTTGGAGGACGAATTTTCCCAAATCCAGCCTTATTGCACATCTAGATGGTAAGAGGAACCTTCAGGAAAAAAGTTCAGCTTCACAACCATAGTCATTTTTGAGAAACCACGATGACCAGAAAATCGAGTGAAATTGGACTTTCTTTTATAAATATAGATTATTACTTTCACTTACCTATATATGAAATAGAAAGAAAATAAACTTTATTTACATATTTACAAATTGACAAAATATTTACAAATGATTTCGGATGAGATATCCTTACAATCAGCAAAATTTTTTGTTCATTTGGTAATTATAATCTGATTAGCCTTAATGACTAAATATGTGGTAAAATTAGACTGAGATTGTATATGGTTGTAGGAAAAATTATTCAAAAAACCTACAAATAAAAATGGATAAAATAATTGACAATATAAAATTAGAAATTAAAACAAACTAACTTAACAGCACATGTTTAGTTCTTTTATGAGTGTAGCGTTTCAGTGAAGTTTTATTATAATTATCGATTTCCTTTATTAATGGATTTTTTGAGACTGGTGTTTTACTGAAGTAAGAAGCCGTTTGATTATGGACAAGTTGTTTGACTGTAGGAAACTGCAAGTCTTGGAGCATAGATGATATTTTAGTGTAGCGGGCGGGGATAATTGTTAATTATCCGCATTGATAGATTTAGAATTCTTTCAAGTTTTTGGTAATTAGTCAAACAGGATGAGCTCCGGAATGGTGAGACGTATATAATTTTTGTTTTATCCAAATGTGAAGAATATTATTTACAGACAACCACACCCCATCAACTTATCTATGAATTAGTTTAAAGAACTATGAAATGGATGGGGGAAAAAATTAAATTGGTTGACAAAATAATGAAATTAGTTGACAAAATTTATAAAATGAGCTAGGAATGCTTTATTAAATTTAATATTTGAGAATAAGCTAGTGATAAGTTTTGT
Organism: Piezodorus guildinii; assembly: GCA_023052935.1. NCBI lineage: Eukaryota > Metazoa > Arthropoda > Insecta > Hemiptera > Pentatomidae > Piezodorus > Piezodorus guildinii. The sequence continues at coordinate 145,214,511 of CM041297.1, read as the reverse complement.
TTGTCAATCTTTTGGTTAACAGGAAGGGGTTCTAGTTGTATGTAAATGCATTCTGTAATGAGTCACTTGTCACGATTGGGAACAGTGACAAGAATGGATGATTTATCAAAATCAAAGAAATGGTTGAGGGTTAAGAAATGTTCTGAAAGTTTTGAAGCAGTAGAATTTGTTGAGGAAATTGTATATTTGTGTCGGGTGATGCAATCTTTGAGAAGGTTTTTGGTTTCACCAATATAGGCAGAGTTGCAATTAGGAGTTCCGCAAGGGACTAAACAATTTTTGAACGATGGTCTGTTGGTATACTGTCTTTAAGTCGGCTGTAAATATTGGAGAGTTTGTTGTGGGATTTGAAAGCAAGTCTGAGGTTTGGATTGAAGGATTTTAATGATTTTTTAATTTTTTTCTGAAAGAGAGGGAATGTAAAGAAATGTAACGTAGGGATCTATATGAGGGAGTTAGACTGGGTAATGATGGAGTAGAAAGAGAGGTTGATTGAGTTTGAGACTGATTCCTGTGGTTATTGATAAGTTTGTTTATTATCTCGGGAGGGAATTGTCTTTATGCGGTTAATGTTGATGTTGTGGAAATGGGGATCGGAAAGGAAAAGGCTTCGGTGTATAAAAGATCGATTTAAAACCAAAAGACTGACAAACAAAACTTATTACTAGCTTATTCTCAAGACAAAATTTGTAAGTTGGTTAGAAAAAATTATGTATTTCACTGAAAAAAGCTGTATAAGTCTCTTATTACTGATAATATTTATTAACTTTGATTAGCTTGGATGAACTTCTTCTTAAAATAACTGACATATGTGCTCAAAAGGATACTACAGTAATCAGATTCACAGAATTATGCGATATTTCTAAGACGAAGCTTGAAGCAGCCAAAGTTTTTGTAAACCTAATAGGTATGTAAAATAAATCTTGTAATAATTTATAATTAATATCTTTTATAGGATTATATATATATATATATATATATATATATATATATATATATATATATATATATATATATATATATATATATATATATATTGTGAAGAATTACATTCCTCATTACATTCAATTTACTAAGGTATGAATACTTCACAATATATAAGTTTAAATTGGAAAAAATATAACAAATTTTTTTTTTTTAAACTTTGTGCTATTGCAATTCACACATTTTTTCCTATTTATAGATAAATCGTAGATCTTTTGAGGTGGTTCAATTTATTTAGGTTTTTAAGGGCATTCAAATTGTAAGTAGTCAATTTTATTTCGCATATGGTGCTTTTAAGAAGCAGTGTTGCCAGGTTTTGTAGTATTTTGAAAGATGAGAGATGGTTCAGATGGTGGAGAATATATTATTACAGGGGGGAAAAAAAAAAAAATCAAAACTAATATTAATGATGGAGTTTAGTTGACCGTTGAGAAATTAGATGAGGAAGATGGTTGGGGGTGCGGTCATTAGAGAGAAACACACATTAAAACAAAGTGCTATTTTAACTAAATTAAGTCCACTTCTTAAGACACCATCAAAGGAAGAAAATTCAAAATATCAGAATTTAAGCCCTGTCAGACTATTTCAATTAGAATGAAACCTACATGGTGTTAAAGCCCATTAAATTTTACATTGATATAGTGAGTTTAATCAAGATCGTTAGATCCGTTTTTGACAAAAAAAGTAAAAAGGTGCGAAATGCATGGGGGTAAAGTGGGTCTTCTGGTTAGCTGATTTTGATGAACAAGTTTCTGTAACATCTTGAGTATGAAATTTCAGTTTGCTGGATTTACCACGTACGGACACAAACACACACACACACACGCAGACCTTTTTGCGGGACTTGGTCATTTGGACTCAGGGGATCCTATATTACTGGAATTCGAAAATTTCCACATGATCGCAATACTTTCCTTATTATATATTTCATATATAGATAAGTGAAAATAAAAATCTATATAAGGCAGTAGACATAAAAAATAATATGCAAATAGTATTATATCCCTATGACTATTTTGAATTATATAAATCTATAGGGAAGAAATTGAATATGGGTGCAGTCAACAAAACATATAATCTAGTAGAAAACTTAATTTTATTGTGCCAACCTTTTGCCCTAAATTTTAGGCCTTCTTCGAGGCCAAAAAAACAAAAGATAACCACACGTTGTAGTGTAAAATATATAAAGATGATAAGTATACAATATATAAAGATGATATTTTATTATACAACTGTTTGTTATCTTTTGTTTTATTGCACTGAAGAAGGCCTGAAATTTAGTCCGAAACATGGGCACAATAAATTAAGTTTTCTACATAATTTAGTGTTTTGTTGACTGTATCTGGAATCAATTTCTCTCTTATATATACACACAGTAATTTTTTTCACCCACAAATAGTTATTTATGATACTTCAACTTTAAAAATAAAAAATCCTTTGGTTCAATCGTTACAGTATTTTTCTTTTTTTAATTGTTATTTGGTCACTAGAAGAATTCATTTCTAATTATTGTATTATATAATTTTTATTAATGTTTAATTGGTTTATCTTTCATTAATTCTTGGCCAGATATAGATCGTTTATTATTTCAAAGCTAATGTTATTCTTAAAATATTGGGTTGTGTCACATGAAATGTCCGTTTTCAAGGTAAAGGATTTTTATTAAAAATACGATATGAAAACAAGATAATTTTATTCGAAGTATTTACCTTCTTTTTCTAAAAATTTTTCCCAACGTGACACCAACTTTTTTATCCCCTGAAAAACTTTTTTAAAATCTGAAAACGCACTTTTCACTTGATGATCATTTTCAAAAAGTTTTCTTTTGACGAAGTTGTCTAAATTCTTGAACAGGTGGTAATCTGTTGGAGACAAGTCGAGAGAATATGGTGGATGCGGAAGAACTTTGTAGCCCAGTTCTTTCAATTTTTGCACGGTATGTTTTGAAACATGGGGTCTTGCTGCCGCACAGTGAGATCATGAGGTACCAATGTATCGAGCTTTTTTACTTTTCCAATACACTTTAAATGTCTGGAAACAGTAGATGCACTTGCATTTAGTTGTGCTGAGAGTCCTTTAACTCTTTGATAGGGGTTTCCTTCTACTGTATGTTTAAGGACATCGTTGTCTAATACGGACGGAGGTCTTCCTCGGGGCAAGTTTTCCAAGTCGGTATCCCCAGCTGAAAACTTAGCGAACCAACGGCGAATGGTCTGTTCATTAACACTTCCTTCCCCAAACGCCTTGCAAATATTTCTAGCGGCCTCAGCTTGTGAATGGCCGAGTTTAAACTCGTACAAAAATATTACTTGAAAATCGTGTGTTTCCATGTTCATATTTGGAGGTATACTAAAAAGTGAGTAACTGATTGGGAAGCTAATGTTTATAATGCAAAGGTAGAGGATTAGTAACTGTTTACTTTAAATATGTAAACATTCGGAAGAAAACAACAGAGACTTGCAAAATCCTTAATGTATTTCAGAAACTATAAAAACAGGAATTTCATGCGAAACAACCCAATATTATACTTTTTTTTTGAAATTGTACTTACTACTCATGCTTTGTTAATTAAAAATTATTTTGTTTTTTTAGAATTATGGAAGGAAAAATTGGTAAGCCTTCATCAGACTAGCCCGCATCCCAGTGATATTTTTATGACAATGACTCGTTGATATCTCTAGCAGAAATTAATTTTAAATTTCAGAAATTTATAATTTTAAAAATTTTAATTTATTTAAGTTTTCATTTACAGATTGATTATTTTTCTACTTGTTTATGTTAACAAAGTTTAGTATTATATCCACTTACATTATAGAATATATTTATTATAAATTGATAATTTTTCTATTTTGATATGTTAAAAAAATTTGGTGTTATGTCTATTTATATTATAAAATAGATTTATTACAGATTGATTATTTTTCTACTTTGATTTATTAACAAAATGTATTATTATATAATTTTACATTATAGAATATATTTCTTTACGTGGACCATTTACTAATGTATTTTATTAAAAATATATTATTTTGTTATTCTTCATTATTTATTATATTTTTGAAAATATATTTTTGTGTTCTGAATTTTGAGTTTGTTCTGGACGAATATTATATATTGTTTATATTTATTATTATCCTTCAATAAATATCTTTCTATTTACTCATTAATCCCCGAGGTGATATTTATTTATGGTTATGGTATGTATTTCAAAATATTTATGTGTTTTATATTCTCTACAAAAGGGATGTGTAATATGATAGTCTATAATTTATATATAATAAAATGTAGTGTTATATCTATTTATATTATAAAATAGATTTATTACAGATTGAATATTCTTCTACTTTGATTTATTAACAAAATTTAGTATTATATACTCTTACATTATAGAATATATTTATTTCATGGACCATTTATTAATGTATTTTATAAAAAAATATATTATTTTGTAATTCTTCATTATTTATTATATTTTTGAAAATTAATTGAATAAAGAAAATTATGTTTTTGTGTTCTAAATTTTGAGTTTGTTTTAGATGAATGTTATATGATATGTAATGAACAATAGTTTTTATTCTGGGACATTTTGTCATCTAAGAACAATTAAAGTGAACAGAGGAAATTCAATTTGTCTAGCTGCATTTGATACATAATCATTTAGTCAGACAGTAAAGTATTTAAAGTTATTATAAATTAAAGATACAAATAAAAACAGATAACAACATCGAATGAGTTTAGTTAAGTCAGGATTTATCACATATGTGCGGAACATTGATTTTTGAGGAGGTGGATAAATAATTGGTGTTAAAAAGTGTTTAGGGATGACACTATGCGGCGGGAGATGGGTAGAGTTCCAAATTATGGTAGCATGGATGATGAAGGACTTTTCGAAGGATGATGTTCTATGGGAGGATAGGTATAGATCGGTATGTTGGGATCTTGTATTTAGGGTATGCACGGAAGAGAGCGAAGTAAGGAGGTCAAAGAGGGATCCGGGATAGAGCCACCTTTGACCAGAATACCAGTGAGAGGTGTGTGACTTATTGTATAATAATAATAATAATAGGCTTACCGAACCCGAAGGTTCGATGCCGATACCACCAAACTTCACCTGCAAAGACTCGTCCAATGTTCACCGGTCAATCTCAAGCCCCCCCTACCAGTCGGTTCAGCGAATACCAACTTTCTCGGAATCCGTTCCTCACTAAGCCCAACAACTTTACGCGCCCATTTGAGTCTCCGCGATGCTATCAACTCAATTATATTCACAGGGTACAAACTCCGCAATTCCGCGTTGTGCAACCTTCTAAACTCCCCAGTGGTCTCATCTCTCTTCGGACCAAATATTTTACGCAGTACCTTTGTAGCAGCGGTGTCACATGACGCCGAAGCGGTTAAGTAAAGTTGGTTTGCTAATATAATGCAGCATTGATTTTTATATAAATTTAATATCTCCACATTTCCAATTATTGTCTTCAGTTTAATTATTCATTATTTTTCTTATTATTATTGTTCTAATTATAAATTTATTTTAGCAAACCAACTATTACCTTCCTCAGAATGATATAGAATTTTGGTGTTCGTACTCGTTATTGTAAAAAAAATATTTTATTTATTCAAAAGTTACAAAATATCGATAATAACACTTTAAAAGACAATAATGACAATCTTGATAATAACAATATGGCTATACTAGATCTGACATAGATCACGTACCGTAATTACTGCGAGGACTTGAAGAGAGTGAGTGTCCCCTGGGAGAAGGGACAGGGTATATAAAGGTTAATAGGACTGCTGAATAAGATTCAAGGAATATGGTGTGATCTGCAGGTGCACTATGGCCTCATGGTGGCGTGACTCCTCCGTCCTTATGAGAGTGAAGCCCACTGAACTCTAAATTTAAGGATTTGGGACGGTTTGTCTATTCTGTAAATATTGAAACCAAGCTCTGGCTCTGCCATCAAAACATTCAGGTGGTTGAGGATGGGTACTTGGATTATCATTTGAAGGATTAGAACACAGTAATTCCAGTTTACAATACTGACGATAAAGATTATAGCATAAAAGATATAAACATATTACATAAAATATATAAGAAATAAATTGGGATACAGTTATATCATAAGGTTCTAATTCTTCTATTTCTATATTACTTAAGTCTATTTGTTGTAATTCCTCAAAAGTAAAATTTGTTGATACAATAGTTTTATTATTAACAGAATGATAGGAAATAAAAGGAATATTTACATTGTCAACATAAGAAAGTGGTACATTTATATTTACAAATTTCTCTTTTTCATTAAGATTAAGGAGGCTAGTAGATGGTAGGTGATACATTTGTGTGTTTGTTACACTAGTTGTTACATTGCTAATATTAAAGGTTAAATATTGGTGTAATGTGGGTATAAGTTTGATTATAGGGTTTGTTCTTATTTCTACAGCTTTACAATCATTTAATTCTATATTCTTACATAATTCTAAAATACATTTGTCCTTAATCTCTATCATGTCTTTACAGTAATGATGATTATTGAATTTAATACAATTTCCATTGTAAAACGAATTTTTAAATCTAATGATTAGTTGTTCTTTAATCTTTAGAGTAATGACTTTATTATTCCTTGTAACTGGATATGACATAGCATAATAAGTTGTTTTTGGCAATGATTTCAAAGGGATTTTAATAAAATAATAAATTAATCCTGTATCTGATAGGGAACAAAATGTGGAGCTAAGTAACCAGTTTAATTCTACATTTTCTGTGATTGGTTCTCCGAACGGTATGCTTAATTGTTCTAGTTCTCTAGTCGTTAATATGCTTGGATGGGTAATTCCTAATTTACATTGTTCTAAGGAAAATTCTATATCATTTAATTGATTTTCTACTAAATCTAATACGGCTAATAAATCATGATACATTAACTTAGTAAGAGCTAAATCTGTAAAATTATTTATTTTTTCTATACTATCCTTATATTTATTTAAAACAATTATTTCTTTATTAAGTTTAGATGTTAATTCTTTATTTAATCCTAATCTAACATTTTCATTATGCTCTATGTGATACATATTTCTCTCGATTTTATTTAAAATATTATCATACTTTTCTTTGTCATCGGCGTCCATATTGCCGGTGAGCCAACTAATAGCATTGCCTAGTCCGTTAATTAAACCTCTTTTTGATCGGTTATTCCGATTTATATTTACAATATGATTAATTTTTTCTAATATCTTGTTATATTTTTGTTCAATAATATTATGCAAAGTTTTATATTCATTACTAATTGTTAATACGTCAATGCTAATCTTAAGGGTTTGAATTTCTCTTGTTAAATTTGTAAGATTCTTATAATGTAAAAATGTGTACCAATCTTCAATTATAAAAGATGGATTAATTTGTACGATGGATGCTCCTGGTCCGTCAGATAAATCTTGTATTAGCAGGGTCTGTATCTGAACCGTAAGCGCTGCGATCAGAAGACACTTGAAACAATTCGTCGTCGAACTCAAAGTCATCTTGGCTGACTCCTGTAACATTAGACGTTTCTATTTCTTTTATGACATTTTCAATATCTTCATCAGTTATTTCTGGGTTTTTTTGACTTGTACTAGGTTTATTATTATTATTATTTGATTTCTTTTTCTTAGTGACCTTTTTCGGTCGTTTGACTTGATCAGGGTGGAGTTTTTTCTTTCTACCTTTATTTCTATTTTGAAATCTTTTATCAACATACTTTCCTTTTTCGTATTTAGGATCTATTTTCTTTTTCTGTTGTCTCTTTATATACACATCTTCCGGGATTTCTATGTCTTCTCTATTTTCATTTAACTTGCCTATTTTTCTCTCTTTATTTTGTTCTATACCTTTCTTAGTTATTTCGAAAAGCTGCTTCATTTTCCGATGGTACTCATGAACAAGATATTCTTTTATTTCCGGGGATTCATTATAAGTTTCATTAGTGATACCGAAAGTTATTTCGTTAGGGGTCATTTTAAGATCTTGATTAAGGGAATTATTATATGCTGTCGTTGCTTGCTCTAACTTATCTTCCTCTTTATCATCTTTGTTTTCTATGTTTATAAGTCTTAAAATTTCTAATAACGAAGAGCTTGCTCGATTAAGCAATCCAAGAGAGTTAGGGTGATTGGGGGTAGTATAATGTAATTCAATATTTAAGTAGTTTAGAAAATCTTTAAACAAGTTATTGTCGAATTCTCTTCCGTTGTCACATGATATTTTTTGGGGTTTTGGAAAATATGCTAAATATTTTTTCAATACTTTCATGCTTTCTATGGCATTATAACTCGTTGCGTAATGAGAAAATATTCTTTTGGAAAAAGTATCTACTATTAAATAAATGTAATAATTACTCATGTGTAAGGTATCAATCATTAAATCTGTAAAGGGTTTCTCAGGTGTGGGAGTAATTTTAAATTTTTGTTTTATAGGTCTTCTATCGTATTTGCCTTTTCCACATGTGTCACATTTGTTTATAATTTCTGTGATATGATCTTTCATATTGGGCCAATAAAATTTGGTTTTCAAAACTAAATATGTTTCATTTATACCTCTGTGGCATGTCTTGGCGATATGATAATCAAGGATAAGTAATTTCTGGTCTTCCGTGTTCTTTACATCTGGCAATAGTTTATAATATCTTTTAATTCTATTTGTGGGAAATTTTTCTCTAATGAGTGATGCAACTTTATTAAATAATGCATTATACCAATTATTTTCACTTTCTATAGAATCTGATATGGGTGAGCAGTATATGCCGTAAGTTATATTTGGTCTTAAGATTTCTAAAAGTTTTTCTTCTATTTCAAAATCTTTTTCATGATAAGGCCAAGTAAATTCAATTGTTGTTCTTTGCTTATTATTGAATATTGTTTCGCGTTGAATTTTCGCGTGTCCCTTTTTTATTATTATTTGATTTTTCTCAACATTTACTGGTCTAGATTTATCATCAACTATTAAGATTCTGTTATCGGAGGATTCTGTGGAGTGCTGCGTTGCTAAAGAAGATATATCATCTTGAATTATTTCTTGGTGTTCACCATTATTATTTTCTTCTATGTTTTCATCATTATTAATTCCTTCTAAGTTTTCATTGTTAGCTTCTTCTTGGGTTTCTTCTATTCCCATTTCTTGTAATAAATCTACGATTTCTTGTGAATAGTTATTAGGAGAATTTTCTGTATGAAAAATATCAAATTCTGGTTCTTTTAATTTCCTTTCTTCAATAGGGTAACGGGATAAATGATCGGCGACTTTATTAGCCTTTCCTTCAATGTATTTTATGTCATATTCGAAATCTTCTAACAATAATTTCCATCTAATTAATCTGGCGTTCTGTGTTTTACACGTTCTTAAATATTCTAAAGGTTTGTGATCTGAATATATGAAAAATTTTCTACCGTATAAGTAGGGTCGAAAATGATTGCAAGCCCAAATAATGGCTAAACATTCCTTTTCCGTTGTTGAGTAATTTTGTTCTGCTTTATTAAGTGTTCTGGATGCAAAACATACAGGGAGTTCTTTTCCATCTTTCTTCTGTGCTAATACTGCACCAATGGCGAAATTACTTGCGTCAGTTGTTAAGAAAAAGTCCTGATTGAAATCTGGAATTTGCAAAATGGGGCTACTACATACAAGTTGTTTCAATTTCTCAAAAGCGTTTTTATATAACTCTGGTTTGATTTCTTTTTGATCTTTTCGAAGACATCTCGTTAATGGGGAAGCTATCTTTGCGTAATTTGGTATCATTTTCCTATAGAAACCAGTTAATCCTAAAAAGCTTTTAATTTCTTTTTCATTTTTAGGGAGTTTAAAATCTTTTACTGCTTTTATCTTTTCTGGATTAGGTTCTATGCCGCGTTCGCTGATAATATGTCCGAGGAATAACAATTCTTTCTTGCAAAATTCTGTCTTATCGAGCTGAATCTTTAAGTTATGTTTTTCTAACTTTTTAAGAGTTTCTTCTAAATGTTTCCAATGATCTTTGTAATTTTCAGAAAAAATTATAATATCGTCCATATAGACTAAAACGTTAATAGAATCTGAAAAAATGATATTCATGGCTCTTTGAAACGTTGCTGGGGCATTACTGAGTCCAAATGGCATGCGAAGGAATTCAAAGTGGCCTTGATCTGTAGAAAATGCTGTTTTTGGGATAGAACTTTCTTCGACTTTTATTTGATGGAAGCCTGAGCAAAGGTCCATTGCTGTAAATATCGTCGCTTTTCCTAATTTGCCTAAAAGGTCTTCAATATTAGGAATGGGGAATTTATCCGGGGTTGTTTCTCGATTTAATTTCCTGTAATCAATCACCATTCGTATTTTTCTTTTTCCTGATGCGTCTGGCTTTTTCGGGACAATCCAAACGGGAGAATTGTAAGGGGAATTGCTGGGTCTTATTATTTTGGATTCTAACATCTTTTTAATTTCTTCCTTAATATTTTCTTTGAATTGGTGGGGATATCTGTAATTTTTCGAATATATCGGGTCTTCGGTTTTTGTTTTAATCTTATGCTCCAATAAATCAGTGGCTGAAAGGGGATCATTTTCAGTCTTAAATACTGATGGATATTTCGATAACAATTTAATTAAATTTGATTTTTCTTGAGGAGGTATATGGTCGGTTCTGATTAGTTGGGGGATTTGTTTTATTATTTCATGGTTTCCTTTTTTATTAGAATCTGTTAATTCTACTTCTTCTTTTTGCAAATAGTATAAAGGTAAATATATGGTTTCGTTAACTTTACTGTCGATTATTATATTTTGATCATAGATGCCAGGTTTAATTTTAATCTTATCATCTTCATAGTCAATAAAATATAGATTTTTATTTTGTTCTACTTTTATCTGATTTTCGCCTTCTTTCAAAACTAATTTTAAAACTTCGTCTTCCATAATAAAATCAAACTCTGTATAGCGAGTTTTTATTTTGTTGGTTTCGAAATCGATATTAAATTTCATTTCCCTCATTGTCTCATTTCCTAGTAGTATTTCGTAATTGGGACTGAAATTAAATAGATAAAATTTTATTTTTTCGGGGTTTTTAAGAAAATTATTTCTGCAATAAACTGAAATAGATTCCGTGCCAAGTTCTTCTCCGGTTGCTGTTTTTATTGTAAAATTTTCTTTTTCTCTTTCAACATCTGGTGGTACAATGTCTGGTCTTATATAATTCTTCCAAGATCCGGTATCAATAAGCCATTTACGATTCGCGTGGTCTTTAACATAAGGCAGTTGGCTTTTATTCTCTTCTTTTATGTGTTTTGATTGTCTGGCGGGCCTTTCTCTAAAAAAGAATTATTTGGATCTAATTTTTCTAATTTCTCTCTTAATTCTCTGATTTCTTGGTCTTTCGGGTCTTCTTGCTGAATTTGGAAATTAGGCTGTTTCGGTTTATTCCCGAATGCGCTAACTGTTCTCATGGATACAGTTGGATTTTCATCTTTCTTATTATTATTATAATTTTGATTCCGGTATCGACCTGAACCGTTGAAATACCTTTGTTGTTCTTGACGGGGCCATTGTTGGTAATAATTATTATTATTATTATTCTGCCGGTAGTCTTGTGGAGGTTCTTGTTGTCGATATTGATGCTCTTGTCTTTGATTATGTGGGTTATACGGGTTATTGGGATTTTGCCAATTATTAAATCGTTTGTGATGTTTTTTATCGAACTTTTTCTTATGGTCGAAGCCTCTTTTGTAATCATGTTCTCCGGGTCTTCTCATATTTCCCGAATTTATGAGGTCATCGAAGAGTAGATGGTTCTCATTCTGAATTAAATTTCTCAAATCATCTAATGTTCTTAACTTTTCTGCTTTAGTCATAAGATATGTTCTTATGTGAAGGGGCATGTTAGTGTAAAAAAAATAAAGAATACTTTTCTCTAATGCGCTAATAATTGTTTCTCTATTTGGTGTGTTTTCTATCCGATGTTTAGAAATTATTAAAGTGCGGATCTTATCAATTCTTTGAAGGAAATCAAGAGGGTGTTCCTTATGATGTATTTTGTTATTAAATAATTCATGCGATAATTGTTCAATTGAGCGGCTGTCTCTGAAGGTTCTTTCGAGATAATTTAGTAATTCTTCAACACGACTAAATTCGCACGTTGTATTTATATAATCAGCTTCATCCGTAAGTTTTGCTAAAAGTTTACTTAATAATCTTTGTTCGTTTAGTTCCTTAAACGAGTTGTCCGGTTTACACACGATTTGGTAAACTTGTCTACAAACTGTCACGAATTTTAACAGATTGTGTGGATTTCCATTAAAATTAGGGATATGATCGTAGTCTGCCGATTTAATTTGAAAGCTTGCCATATTTGTAGTTAATATTAAATTATTTACTCGCAGGATTAAAGAATTTAAATAATCATCAGACATAAAATTACAATAGTAAAGGAAATTAACTTACAAAAATTGAGTACGCTGTCAAAATAATCTTCGACGGGGTGTGAAGATCTGTCCTTGAGCTGGATACCTGACGACAGTGAAGTCCGGCCAAGGTTGAGTGCAGATAAGAGACTTTGCCTGCGTTGCGAGATGCTCGGGGTGAGTGAACTCGTCCAGAATCTGAAGATCTCGAAGTTGGTAGTCCTCGGTAGGTAAGCCAAAATCTTGAGTCTTCACAGGTGAGGAATCCTAGGCGGTAGTCCTAATTCTGGATTTGCGGAAAAAGTTCGGATCTGCGGAAACTCGGTTCTTAAAACTGCGATAAAAATATGCAGTCCCTGTTCGGGCGCCAATTTTGGTGTTCGTACTCGTTATTGTAAAAAAAATATTTTATTTATTCAAAAGTTACAAAATATCGATAATAACACTTTAAAAGACAATAATGACAATCTTGATAATAACAATATGGCTATACTAGATCTGACATAGATCACGTACCGTAATTACTGCGAGGACTTGAAGAGAGTGAGTGTCCCCTGGGAGAAGGGACAGGGTATATAAAGGTTAATAGGACTGCTGAATAAGATTCAAGGAATATGGTGTGATCTGCAGGTGCACTATGGCCTCATGGTGGCGTGACTTAGTATTTTTGATAATTGTTATCAAGTGATAGAAACATATGGTGGATTTTGGCGGTTGGAAAAAAAGAGATAAGGAGGTGATACTCGTATTAAATAAAGTGTGTTTTGTATGAAACTGTGTACGTTATTAAATTATTAGCAACACGCTAAAGTGGTGACCCCGACGTGATTTTCTACATGCTGTAAGTAGCACTTGACTTTTTAACAATGTATTCAGAATTCGATCTACTTACATTAGATGACGAAAATGAGGGAAATAAAGGTCTGGTCCTTGCACCACAGCAGGTTGAAGCTACTTCGGCCGCAACTGTTAAAGCCCAGCTCCCTATCTTTTATAAGAACGATCCGGAGATTTTTTTCATTCAATGTGAGACAGTTTTTGCTCTCCACAATATAAAAGCTCCGCTAACACGTTTCAGATTCGTAATTTCACAAATAGATCGAGATGCCGTGAGGGACGTGATAGATTTGGTTAGATCTCCACCTAATGAAAACGCCTACGAAGTTTTAAAGGAAAGACTAATGGCAAGTTTTGGCGAATCTGAGCATGTCCGAATCCGAAAATTATTAGAGAACCAGCGTCTGGGAGATCGGAAACCATCGCATTTTTTGAGAGAGTTGCAGCGATTAGGGGGTAGCATGGTATCGGATGACCTACTCAAGTCGATTTGGCTGAGAGGGCTACCTGATAACATGCAGGTGGCACTAGCGACAACGGAGCAACGGGATCTCACGAAACTTAGTCATATAGCCGACCGTATTTCAGAGATTTATGATCCTGCAGTTTGTGAGGTAGCTGAGATGAGAACCTCTCGACCTACTGATACGAGTGGAAAGTTACTAGCAGCCATAGAAGAACTTACGAAACGAATAGCAGCTCTGGAAATGAGGAGAGAACAACATACCTTACCCGAAACTTCTTCAACTGGACCTCGCAGTAGAAGTAATAGTAAAGGTCGTCAACTCTGCTATTATCATGATAAATTCCGTGCCAAGGCTACTAAATGTCGATCACCCTGCGATTGGAAATCCTCTACTCCGACGAATAAGCATCAGGAAAACTAGATGTAGCGACGGTAGGGGCGGAACCCGTTGCTATGATCTCTCACCGCCGCCTATTCGTAATAGACCGTCAATCTCGAAGTCGATATTTGGTGGATACCGGAGCCACGTTATCTGTTTTACCAGCGAAGAAGGAGAAGAAGGCAAAATACAGCGACTTCGTCTTATATGCAGCCAACGGGACCGCGATTCCAACCTTCGGGGAACAACTCGTCTCTTTGGATTTAGGTCTGAGGCGAAAATTGACCTGGCGATTTATTTTAGCGGACGTAGGACAGCCTATAATAGGGGCAGACTTTCTGTACCATTACCAGATCATGGTCGATCTAGCGGGTCGTCAATTGGTTGATAAAATAACGGGCCTAACTTCAAAAGGAATGCCAGCAAATGTATCGGAACCTACCATTTACTCCGTTCCCAGCGGAGAATGGTATTTCGAACTGCTGCAAAAATACAGTGCCATCACGCGTCCCACAAATTATTTAAAGAAGCCTAGCCACTCAATCGTCCATCATATCGAAACTCGCGGCGCTCCGGTAACTGCGAAAGCGCGGAGGTTAGCCCCAGACCGCTATGCTGCTGCGAAACGCGAATTTGAGGAAATGATGAAGGAAGGCATTTGTCGACCATCAAATAGTTCTTGGGCGAGTCCACTGCATATCGTTCCGAAGAAAGATGGAGGAATTAGACCCTGTGGAGACTATCGGCGCTTAAATGAAAAGACTATCCCTGACCGTTACGCAGTTCCAAATATTGCCGATTGCAATATTAACCTGTTTGGAAAACATATATTCAGTAAGTTGGATCTGAACAGGACCTATTACCAAATTCCTGTAGCCGACGAAGACATTGCTAAAACCGCAGTAATCACCCCTTTCGGACTCATCGAATTTCTGCGCATGAGCTTTGGACTTCGGAACGCTGCTCAGACGTTTCAGCGTTTCCTCGATGAAGTTCTCCGAGGACTTGATTTCGTATTTCCGTTTATCGACGATATCTGCATCGGATCTAGAGACCAAGAAGAGCACAAGGTACACCTTGAGGAAGTCTTTCGGCGATTAGAGAAGCATGGACTCACCATCAACTTGGCTAAGAGCGTGTTCGCCAAGGAAGAAATCGAATTTCTGGGTCATCGAGTGAACCGGCATGGCATAACTGTCCTTCCCGCTAAGGTAGAAGCCATCATGAATTACCCACGCCCATCGAACGTCAGTGAACTTCGACGATTTCTTGGGATGGTTAATTTCTACAGGAGATGCATACCTCACGCGGCGGAACTTCAGGGTCCTCTGAATAAATACATGTGCGGAGCAAAGAAAAAGGACAAGACACCTATCGTATGGAACGAGACGAGCATCAAGGCCTTCGAAAGTTGCAGAGAAGCTATTCTTAATGCTGCGATACTTGCTCATCCCAAGCCGAACTCTGAGTTGGTGTTGGCTTGTGATGCCTCTAGTATCGCCATGGGCGCAGTTCTCCAACAGAAGGATGAAGGAACTTGGAAACCTCTTGGATTTTTCTCCCGGAACTTCACCTCGGCGCAACGCAACTACACAACCTACGATAGAGAACTTCTCGCAATCGACCAGGCCATAAGACATTTCCTTCCATACATCGAGGGGCGACATTTCGTAATATGGACTGACCATAAACCGCTCACATACGCGTTTCAGCAGAAACCTGAAACTTCCACCCCGTTTCGTATCAGACACGTAAACTATATAAGTCAGTTTACCACCGACATCCGACACATTCCAGGAACTGAAAACGATGTTGCCGATGCTTTTTCCAGGGTGGAAGAGATCCATGGCCCTGATGGAATTGAGGCGATCGCGGAAGCTCAGGCTAACGATACGACCATTCAAGAGCTATTCAAGAATCCCAGCCTGAAACTTAAATGGATTGAGTTTCCTAACCATGCAAGACCTATCCTCTGCGAAATGTCGACGTCGAAAGCACGACCGTACCTGCCTGAGAGTACTCGTCATTCCGCATTTCGTCATCTTCATGGATTGAGTCATCCTGGGATTCGCGGTTCACGTAGACTAGTGAAACAGCGATATTTTTGGCCGAACCAGAACATAGATATTGGGAAGTGGTCTCGAGCCTGCATCGCCTGCCAGCGATCCAAGGTGCAACGCCATACAATAGCACCACCTGGAATGTTTCCATTAGTAGGTCGGTTTGAACATATCCACATGGATATTATAGGACCTCTTCCTTCTTCAGATGGTATGAGATATTGCTTGACCATAGTCGATAGATACACTAGATGGCCGGAAGCACAACCTATCGAAGATATCTCCGCAACCACCTGCGCTAAAGCTTTGTGTTTCTCGTGGATTTCACGCTTCGGAGTACCCGCTAGGATCACCACAGATCAAGGGCGACAGTTTGAGTCCAATCTGTTCCTCGAGTTATCCAAGGCTCTAGGATTCCAGCGTATAAGGACTACCTCATACCATCCCCAGGCGAATGGATGTGTCGAACGCTGGCATCGCACTCTGAAGACGGCCCTCACAGCACAACTGGATGGGAATCACTGGACGACCAAGCTGCCTATGGTACTTCTCGGCCTGCGCTCATCACTCCGTGATGACAATGCTACTAGTGCAGCCGAGATGACATACGGCCAACCCCTCCGGCTACCAGGCGAACTCATAGTACAGTCCAGGCAAACTCCGAGCACCGAGAGTTTTGTACAAAACCTTAGAGAGCATATGGCACAGTTAAGGCCAGCGATACACAGGTCTTCGACAGCCAAGACATTTGTGCATCGAGACCTTCAAACCTGCACTCAGTTTTTATGAGGGATGACAAAGTAAATAAACCGTTGACACCCCCTTACACCGGTCCACACCAAGTTCTCAGCAGAAGTGAGAAGACCTTTTCCGTGCAGCTGCCTTCAGGACCACGAACAGTCACTATTGACAGACTGAAACCAGCGTATCTGTTGCAGGACGATGAAGGATCTGGTAGTAGCAACTCACAACCAAAAGCAACAACTGCTACCTCGGATGCACCAGCGTTAAATGACTCCGACTTAGAAGAACAGGAAGACCAAGCCCCTACGGAGCAACGGACCCGTCGTGGACGTATCCTGAAGCTTCCTCTGCGCTTCTGCGACGAAGTCATTGGAGGGAGATGATGTAGCAGCGGTGTCACATGACGCCGAAGCGGTTAAGTAAAGTTGGTTTGCTAATGTAATGCAGCATTGATTTTTATATAAATTTAATATCTCCAAATTTCCAATTATTGTCTTCAGTTTAATTATTCATTATTTTTCTTATTATTATTGTTCTAATTATAAATTTATTTTAGCAAACCAACTATTACCTTCCTCAGAATGATATAGTATTTTTGATAATTGTTATCAAGTGATAGAAACATATGGTGGATTTTGGCGGTTGGAAAAAAAGAGATAAGGAGGTGATACTCGTATTAAATAAAGTGTGTTTTCTATGAAACTGTGTACGTTATTAAATTATTAGCAACACGCTAAACCTTATTCTCGAAAACCTTAAGCCGTTGTTCATCCTTCAAAGTAAGCGGCCACGTTTCGCATCCGTAAAGAACCGTTGGAAGAATAATAGTTTTATAAATTCTAACCTTTAAGTTTTTAGACAGAAGCCGCGAGCTAAGTAATTTAGCAACTGAATAATAACACGCATTTCCCACCTTTAACCGGGACTTTATTTCTTCCTGGATTTCATTTTTTCTTGTTATCATTGAACCTAAATACTTGAATTTCTCTACGTGTTCAAAAGTATGACCTGAAATATTAATATCATCAAGATCGCCACCATTTCTGCAACTAATCATATATTTCGTCTTATCGGTATTTAATTCGAGACCTATTTGTTTACAGGTTTTTATTAACACACTTGTATTTAGTTGTATGGTTTCCGTGTCTTCCCCTAGTAGTACCAAATCATCGGCATACCCCAAAACCGGAATCTTGTCACCCATATTTAAGCCTTTCTCGGTACACATCACCTTTTCTATAACATATTCTAAGGCTATATTAAACAAAACAGGTGAAAGGGAGTCACCCTGTTTCAAACCCGATCGCACCTCAAATCTTTCGGAGTAATTATGACCGATTCTAACTTTATGGAATGTTTCCGACAAACACATCTCTACTAGGTTTACTAACTTTTTAGGTATCCCCTGTTCAATCATGATGTTATATAGCTTCTGACGGTCTATGGAATCATAAGCCTTTTTAAAATCTATATAAAGTTGATGGACTACACCGTTGTATTCCAGCTTCTTCTCTAATATTTGACGTAAGGAAAATATTTGATCAATAGTCGAGCGATTCCGCCTAAAACCACATTGGTAGTCTCCGATAATTTCCTCAGCGTATTCCGTGATTCGGCTAGTTAGTATTGACGAGAATATTTTATAGCATACTGGGAGAAGAGAGATCCCACGATAGTTGTTACAATCCGTCCTCGGTCCTTTTTTGTGAATCGGAATAAGTATTGATTCTTTCCATTCTTCGGGTATTTTTTCATTATCCCAGATCTTTTTAACTAAAACATGTAATTTGGAAACGCCCACTTCTCCACACGCTTTGATTAATTCACTCGTGATATTATCATTTCCTGCAGCTTTATACCGTTTTAATTTTCCTATCGCCATTTCAACTTCCTCTTTACTCGGTGCATCTATCCATGGTTCAGCGCTCTGGTATTCAGAGGGAGGAGATTGATTATTATTTTCCGTATTTAGAATGCCGTCAGTGTTGTTTAAATTTATTTAATATCTCAGTCGGATCCGCAATTATGTTGTTATTTGCATCTTTAACCGCATTCAATAGAGGTTCAAATCTTTTACGCGATTTGTTTATACCTTTGTACATCTCTCTTACGTTATTTTCGTTTCTGTGTTTTTCTATTTCTATTATTTTGCCTTTAAGATACTCTCTTTTCTCATTTTTTAAGAATTTTGAAGTTTCGTTTTTTACTAACCGAAAGTAAGCCACATTATTATCGCTTGGATTATTTAAGGAATTCAGTTTAGCGGTTTTTCTTTTTTCACACATATTTTGACAGTCCCTGTCGAACCAAGGTTTGTTCTTTTTATTTTCGATTTTCCCAAGACATAAGTTACCGACCTCTTTAATATTATCCCTGATCCCTTCCCATAATTTGTTTACATCTTCGTGTTCCTCGTCTGAAGATTCCAAAGCATCGAACCTATTTTTTACTTCTATCGCGAATTGTTTTCTAATTTCGGGGTTGTTCAATTTAACAACATCAAAATTCTCGGGATGAATATAGTTCGGTGTTCTCTTTTTTGTATTAGTTTTTGTCGAAGTTTCGAGATTACTAATTCATGATCAGAACCGCATTCTGCACCACGATACGATCTCACGTTAATTATGCTACTTTGCCATCTGTTTTGTACTAAAACATGATCTATCTGATTCCAAGTTTGTCCATCCGGCGATGTTCACGTATACTTATGAGTGTCCTTATGTTTAAACGTAGTACTTTTGATTATTAGGTTTTTCGAAATGGCCAAGTTTATTAGTCGGGTCCCATAATCATTACTATATTCGTGCAAACTTTCTTTACCGATTGTAGGACGATATACTTCTTCCCTTCCAACCTTTGCGTTCGCGTCGCCTAGTATTATCTTAATTAATTTCGCGGTAATTTATCGTAAACCGACTCTAGTTTATCATAAAATTCGCATTTTACTTCATTATCACTATCTTCGGTGGGAGAATGAATGTTTATAAACGCGATTTTAGACCAACGACCCTGAAATATAGCAACCGATATTCTTTCACTAAAGAACTGTACATCCCGTAATGCGGAAAGAAATCTATTCCTAATCAGAAACCCGGTACCTAGACAATAATTAACGCTCCCCCCGTACCAAATAGTATACTTTCCTTCTGTTAACGAACCCTCCCCTGGCCAGCGAACCTCTTGTAATGCAACGATATCTAAATGGTACCTTAACTTCATTCGCGACCGACTTTAACCCACCTGCCGTATTTAAACTTCTAACGTTCCACGTCCCTATTGTTAGATCTCTACTTTTTATCTTGCGTCTAGATTCCTCTGAAGCAGTCCCCACCCGGAGACCCGAACGGGGGACTAGTTTACTTCCGGATAATGGGCGTTTTACCTCAGAGGAATCCATGACTGTTTGTGGTATTTTGTGAACTAAAATATGTGAGTAGGGCGTTCGAACCTACGTCACACCCTCCAGCAAGCCTGAAGGGCCGCTCTCATTGTTGGTCAGCGAGTCCATCGAACTTAGCCGGGAGGAGCTTCCGAGGAAATTCCACCGACCATCCCCACATCCGCCACCCGTGGGACGCTCCCCATACGTGGTAATGAGATCCGCGCGAGGGACTTATTGTATATCTATTATATTTTGTTATTAGTATTTTTATATTATATCTTTATTATTATTTTCAATAAATATCTTTCTATTTACTCATTAATCTCCAAACTAAATTGTATTTATGGTATGCATTTCCAAATATTTATATATATATATATATTTTTTTTTTTGCGATTTATATACACTGCAAAAGGGATGTGTAATATGGTAGTCTATAATTTATTACTGATTACCTATAATCATAGTTAGCTAAAATGTGAATGTAATTAATAATTCCAGAAAGCTGAAGATTCGGCTGCAGAGATTCAAATATTAAAAAAAAAGTCTTAAATTTTATATAGATATATTGATTGTAAATATACCGTTTTCAAGGTAAAGGATTTTAATTAAAAATACGATATGAAAACAAGATAATTTTATTCGAAGTATTTACCTTCTTTTTCTACACATTTTTCCCAATGTGACACCAACTTTTTTAGCCCCAAACTGAAAAACTCTGAGCTTTAAAGTGAAACAAAATCTGAAAACGCACTTTTCACTTGATCATCATTTTCAAGAAGTTTTGCTTTGACGAAGTTGTCTAAATTCTTGAACAGTTGGTAATCTGTTGGAGACAAGTCGGGAGAATATGGTAGGTGCGAAAGAACTTTGGGCTACGAAGGGCCCTTATTTGGTTATTGCTAATAAATAAATAATAAAACAAAGATAAAATCAACAGTATTATTTATTTCAAGTAAACAAATAACATCCGTCGTTCTTTGAAAGCTCGTAAATGAAAGGATGCGGTAAACATCAAAAGGAAAAATCGTTTTGTAAAAAAATGTTGAGACCTCCAAGAAGGCGATTCGACACCTAATCATTTCGTAAATATTTAACCTTCTCTGTTTTCCCTGTCCAAAAACCTTAGAAACAAAAACCTCTTTTGTAAAATAAAACGAAACTTTGTATATGTAAATTAATCAAAATATTTCTGAAACTAAATATGAAAAGAATCTTCCTGATTAACATTTCCAAATTAAAACTGATTGAATAAAGAAAATATTTTTAACTTTACACTCAAATAAAAATATTATCTAAAAGATAAAAAATCTGATGCTCGCAACACACTGCTTTCACTCAGTCCCGTTGTTAACATTAATTTAACAAATTGAAATAATGTTATTGTTGAAAAAAACAAAAGGTAAAAGAACTGCATTTAAGAACTTAAATTTAATAGAATTTAAGAACTGCGTTTCAATAGAGATGTGTTTTATTAAACAATCTATTGGGTTGTTTCACATGAAATGTTCGTTTTTATAGTTTCTGAAATACATAAAGGATTTTGCAGGTCTCTGTTGTTTTCTTCCGAATGTTTACATATATAAAGTAAACAGTTACTAATCATCTACCTTTGTATTATAAACATTAGCTTCCCAATCAATTACCCACTTTTTAGTATACCTCCAAATATGAACATGGAAACACGCGATTTTCGAGAAATATTTTTGTACGAGTTTAAACTCGTCCATTCAGCAGCTGAGGTCGATAGAAAACTTTGCAAGGCGTTTGGGGGAGGGAGTGTTAATGGACGGACTATTCGCCATTGGTTTGCTAAGTTTTCAGCTGGGGATACCGACTTGGAAAACTTGCCCCGAGGAAGACCTCTGTCCGTATTAGACAACGATGTCCTCAAACATACAGTAGAAGGAAACCCCTACCAAACAGTTAAAGGACTCTCGGCACAACTAAATGCAAGTGCATCTACCGTTTCCAGACATTTAAAGTGTATTGGGAAAGTAAAAATGCTCGATACATGGGTACCTCATGATCTCACTGAGCGGCAGCAAGACCCCATGTTTCAAAACATACCGTGCAAAAATTGAATGAACTGGGCTACGAAGTTCTTCCGCACCTACCATATTCTCCCGACTTGTCTCCAACAGATTACCACCTGTTCAGGAATTTGGACAACTTAAAGTGAGAAGCCACCATTTGGCTGACGGGTCTCACGTACCCGGGGGAGAGGCAGTGAGTGAATCCCCATTTAATTATATCCTTATAAAAGCCCCGCCGGGACTAGGATTCGAACTCACAACCTTAAGCATGAGAGGTTAGCCACTCAGCCACGGGCTCCCAGGATAAAAAAATGGTTACGCGATAATAATAATCTCCAAAAATAACTGAGTTATGAGCGTATTTATGGGTAAAATTTCAATTTTTTAAAATATATATTTTTTTAATTAGTCTCGTCCTTTTGGTTAAAAACACTAATAATTAAAAAAAAAAGATAATTTATTTCTGTATCTTCAAAAATAACTGAGTCATTGAATTAAATAACTTTTAATGGTCCGCCATTTCAAAAATATCATCTGATATCAACGTCATGATCTAGTATTTTTGTGGTGAATTAAAAAAAAAATTGACGGCGCAGAGTGGAAAATATGACCGATTTAGGTGGACAAAATTCTGAAACTTGTCCATATTTAACCTTTGGGGTCCCAGATTACGGAAAGAAATAAGAAAAAAAATTGTAAGAAAAAATTATAAAAACTAATTAATTTTTTGACACGATTGGCGAGCACACAGTGGTCAAACATCAAATATACACGTATTTGATAAAATCTAAAACTTCCCAACATTTTACGTTTGAAGTCCCAGAATACGGGTAAAATAATACAAAAAATCTAATTATGGCTCGGAGTTGCTAAAACCTGCTAATAGACGTATTTTATATCATTTTGGAAATTCTTGAAATTATAGGTTGTAAAATGTTTGATTCGGAGTGTTGTGTCTGAAAAAAATTATGTATCACCCAAAACACAAAAAATCGCAAAAATTCTTTGTAATATTAAAAAACTAGAAGGATTGATGAAACAAATCCTTGGGATAACTTGGTGGTTATATAGTTTTTCGTTATTGAACAGGGACTTACATTTAGAAATTGCTAAATTAACTCTACAGGTAGTTTAGTTTAACTCTGCAATACCCATTGTTAAATAAAATCAAAAAGACTTTGCTCTAAATACACCTTGAACACAATAATGGCCATCGAATAAAGATAATCCCTCTGCCGGTTATTAGGCACTAGTGTAAAAAGGAATGATCCACTCATTTACTATTTCTTTGTAAACACGGTATGGCGGGAAATATTAGTACGAAGGGTCGTACCAACTAATAATAAAAAGGTGAAGCACTAGAAAATTCCAAACTTTTGACTTGACTTTTGTCTACTTAATTTGGTGATTTCACCCACTGTGTGGCGGGAAAATTAAAGAAAGAAAGAAAGAAAGAAAGTAAATTTTATTCTGGGACCTTCAGTCCCCTAAGAATAACAGAAAAGTACAAAACTTTGGCTTGTGTCTGGCACAGAAACAAAAACATAAAAGAAATACAAACTTAAGATATAATATTATTTAAAAATAAGAATAAATAAAATTAAATAAATAACTACGATTACTTAGTATGCATATATGTTTATAATTATATAATCATTAATGTGTATCTAAAGATATATTACTATTGTGCTTCTTATGGTATAATAAGGTCACCGAGAAAAACAGAAGAAAGAAAGAGA
This sequence comes from Piezodorus guildinii, assembly GCA_023052935.1. NCBI lineage: Eukaryota > Metazoa > Arthropoda > Insecta > Hemiptera > Pentatomidae > Piezodorus > Piezodorus guildinii. Next base: position 145,190,490 of record CM041297.1, on the reverse strand, counting down.
AAAGTGAATATATATCTATAACATTGTTTACATATTTGTTGTGGTCCTCATTTTAGAATGTGACATGACCACTATTCTAGCGTTTTGTTTACAATCAATCTGTAGATGGATGGTTGAGGAGATGAAGGAACAGTTTGCTTTTAAATGAGGTTAAAGAAGGTGCTTTGCGTATAGAGGTAGATATGGAATTCCAGAACGATGTGGCACGCAAACTAAATGATTTTTTAAAGGATGATGTTTGATGAAAAGGAATATATAGGTTACTGGACTGGGATCTTGTATTAAACGAATGTACCGATGAACAAGGGATGAGTAGGTCAAGAATGTAGGATGGATTTTCGGTATTGAAAGTACGGAATAGAAAAACTCCCAAGAAATACTTTCGCCGGGAAACAGGATTGAGCCACTTCAACTCGGCATACCTGTCAGAAACGCTGGAGCGCCTAGGGACCCCGAAGATGAATCTAATGAAACATAATTTGTAAACATAATGAAACATAAAAATTGGATTAATTTTTGTTCGTTATTCGGATTCTAGGCATCTTGAAACGTAAACCCTCGAATTTTGAGGGGGAGGGAGGGTTAATTTTTTAAAAATTTGTTTGGCGATTACAAAGGTATTAATTTTACTTTCACTTACTATATATAGTAAGGGAAAGTATTGCGATCGTGAAAATTTTCGAATTCCAGTTTTCAACGGATATACACATTGTAGAGTCCCCTGAGTCCAAATAACCAAGTCCCGCAAAAAGGTCTGTGTGTGTGTGTGTTTGTGGTAACTCCCGGGCGGACACGGTTAGTCAAATGAAACTGAAGTTTCATATTTAAGACAAATATATGCCCGAGACGCTACAAAACCTTTTTCATCAAAATGAGCTTACCAGAAGAGCCACTTTATACCATGCATTTTGAATCTTTTTTCGATTTTGTCGAAAACGGTTCCGACGATTTTGATTAAACTCGCTATATCGATGTAAAACTGAATGGGCTTTAATATCATGTAGGTTTCATTCTGATTAAAATGGTCTGACAGGGCTTAAATGCCGATATTTTAAATTGTCTTCCCCTAAAGTATCTTTAATTTTGTAGATTAAATAAAAATAACTATATTATCTTGTTAACGCTGATGAAAAACAGGTAAATATATAAATTGAATACATTTGATACCCAACTAAAGGAGAAAACAGAAAAAATATTTTTTTTTTTTGCAATTTTTCGTTTTTGAACATAAGAGCAGTAATATACATGTATGATATACCGTTAGAAAGCTAAAGATTTTAGAAAAAATATTATCTCATACACAAGCTTTTAAACTTTAATAGAGAGTGATAAAAAAAACCGATAAAACTAACTGATTATTTTAGATAAAAATACAATTGATTTTTTAATAAAACACATGTTTCTACAGAAATTCCATTTATTTAATTCTTTAATGGTTCTACTCATTTTTATCTCTTACTTTATTTAAAAATTCTTTAATCGATTTTAAAAACGGAGGTAAGTGAAAGTCGTGTGTTGCCCGCACCAGTTTTTTTTTTAAAATCTGTTTGGTCGATTACAAAGGTTGATTATTGAATAAGGCATTGAAAGAATAAAGCAAACCGTATATAATTAAATAGTAAGTAACATATTGGAGGGTAGAAAACAGGTAAAAAAAAAGCAATAAGGGTGGGTTGACAAGAACTGTGACGTAAACCTCGTCACTGATTGAAGAAAAAGGCATGGGATGGTAAACCTTATATAATAATATGCTTTATCTCTGACCATCTTAAATGGCGTTGATATGTCATGTTATTTTCTGGCAAAATAATAAATAAATAAAGGCTAAGCTATTATGGAGGTTGATTACACTCGCCCTGAGAGCAGGGAAGTGTTTCTTCAAGGTGGACGGCATCGAAAGGAGAACCGGTGGGCAGTCAGCAGCGAGATCCTCAGTCAGCAGTGAGTGGTCATCCAGCGAGCTACGTCATGTTACGTTTCCGTCTCGTCGTCTTCTTTCTACCTCTCAGCACAGCCTTACCTTCCGGTAATCCTTTCATCATTACTATTTAGTAACAAATTATTTTAAGTCGCTCTTCGAACGTTATATTATTTTAAAAATAAGATTTCTTTCTAATGCTGGGTATTAGTTACATGAGAGAGAAAATCTCTGACCAATTTATAGTTTATCGCTTTGGGAGTTCAAGCTTATCCTAAAGAAAAGTTCAATTAGCAAAGAAAATATGTTTATTTTATAACGTCTATTTATTATTATATTTAACCATCGGCAGAAATGAAAAGCATAAATTGTTGTAGTTTCTATGATAAGTTCAACATTAGGAAGTTTTTCGTATTTCTACATGTTAGATTAAACATGAATTTCCTCCATCATATCTTTATTCGTATTATCAAATATACAAATCGTCACTATTCTTCAACGTTTCGGGGTTTCGTTCCATTATCAAGACGTATCTACATAGTTCATTAGTTACAAGTGCTTTTAAATGTAGCTAATCTATACTAATATTATAAAGCTGAAGAGTTTGTTTGTTTTTTTGAACGCGCTAATCTCAGAAGCTACTAGATCGAATTGAAAAATTCTTTTTGCGTTGGATAGTCCATTTATCGAGGAAGGTTATAGGCTATATAACATCACGCTGCGACCAATAGGACAATCTGGACGAAAATCTGGAAAAAAACAGGGAAAATTTGGGAGAAAAAAAACCTCGCTTCCCAATGATTCCAAATCATTTACCTTTTATTTTTAAATAACTCAATTTCCCGTTAAGTTTTTTTTTTGTCATAACAATTAATAAATCACAGGGGCCAACATTTAAACACGTAGGAATCGATGTACGTCAAAATCGAGTTGCGGAGAAAATCAGCATGTTCTTCTACCACAAGAAAATAAAACCGAAAATATCATTTACGCAGAAGTACTTTAAAATATTGGGTTGTCCGAAAAGTTCGTCGAGATTTTTAATTAGATTGTTTGAAGGCAGCAATCGAAGAGAAACGGCCAGTGTTGGCAAATCAGGTAGGAGTGCTATTCCACCAAGACAACGCTAGGCCCCATGTGTCTTTAAGGACTTGGCAAAAGTTATTAAGCTTCAGAGGGAGGTTACACCTCACCCGCCGTACTCTCCTGACATTGCTCCTTCGGATTTTTATATTTTCCGTTCCCTCGAAAATTTTCTACTAGGGAAATCCTAAACTTTAGAAGATGACGTCAAATCGGTCTTTTTATAGTTTTTCAGGAGTAAGGACAGTGATAGTTAGAAAAAAAGGGATAATGGACCTTGCAAGCCATTGGGAAAGGGCAATCGCTAACGGTGATAACTATTTTGTAGATTAAATGAATAAATTTTAAGCTGTTCATCAATTTTAATTTTGCCCAAATATCTCTACCAACTTTCCGGACAACCCAATATATTCTTTTAATAGCGATCATAATAACGGAAATTGGCGCAGACGAAGTCGCGAGCAACAGCTAGTGAACTATGTAGATACGTAGGTAATGATCATAAAAGTCTTGATAATGGGACAAAACCCCGAAACGTCGAAGAATAGTAACGAGTTTTATAGTTGATTATACGAACTTTCACTTACCTCCGTTGTTAAAATAGATTAAAGAATATTCAAATACAGTTAGAGAGAAAAATGAATGAACATAATAAAGAATTAATTAAATTGAATTTCTATAGAAATATGTGTCATATTAAAAAATCTATTATATTATTATCTAAAATAATAAGTTAGTTTTATCAGCTTTTCATCACTCTCTATCAACTCTTACAAGCTTGTCTTTGAGATAACATTTTTTCTAAAATCTTTCTCTTTCCAACGGTATATTATACGTCTATGATACTGTTCTTATTATCAGTAAGCCAAAAATTACGTTAAAAGATAGTTTTGCTCTTTTATCCCTTAGTTGGTCATGAAATTCGTCCAAGTTTTATATTTAGCCGTTCTTCATAAATGTCATTAAGATGATATGGTCAATATTTTGGGATGTTCCAAAATTAAAGGTACTTTAGAGGAAGAAAATTTAAAATATCGTCATTTTAGCCCTATCAGACAATTTCAATCAGAATGAAACCTACATTATATCAAAGCCTATCAAATTTTACATTAATATAGCGAGTTTAATCGAAATCGTTTGAACCGTTTTTGAGAAAATCGTATAAAGGTGCAAAATTCAAAGTATAAAGTGGCTCTTCTGGTTAGTTGATTTTGATAGAAAAGTTGCCGGAACATCTCGAGCGTATTGTTGTCTGAAATATGAAATTTCAGTTTCGTACGTCTTATCTTTTTGGCCCTAGACTTACCACACACACACACACATCTTTTTCGGGACTTGGTCATTTGGACTCAGGAGACCGTAAAACGTATATTTTCGTTGAAAACTGGAATTCGAACATTTTCACGATCGCAATACTTTCCCTTACTATAATATTTCATATATAGGCTAGTGAAAGTAATTATATTTCTTTCTAATGCTGGGTATTAGTTACATGAGCGAGAAAATCTCTGACCAATTTAGGGTTTATCGCTTTGTATATCGTTATCATTTTATATACAGAGATAGAAGAAGATAAGAGACTAGCTTCTTCAATTGTTGTCTTTATTCCTTCCACAGATATGTCCCTTAGGTCAGTTAGAGAAAAATCTGTTGCTCCCAATTTGCGACTTTGTTTTGGAACATAAAGTCAAGTTAAAATTGAAAAACGCAGCAAATTATTGACACAATGGTCCAAATAATAATATTATGGTATAACCGTTTATACTAGGTGTAGATAGGCAATTAAGTAGGTAATATGAAAAGCACATTTGGTCGAAAATTTTATCTCTAAAAATTTGGTATTTATTTATTAATTAATAAGAATAAACGGATTTGTTTTGTTATTCGGATTCTACGCATCTTGAAACGTAAGCTCTCAAATTTTGATGGGGCAGGGGTAACATTCTAAAAATCTGTTTGGTCGATTACAAAGTTGATTATTGAATACTATCTGTTTCTCGCGACTTCGTCTGCGTCAATTTCTGTTATTATGATTGCTATTAAGAAGTTTTAAAAATAATATATTGGGTTGTCCGGAAAGTTTGTAGAGAATTCGGACAAAAATTAAAATTGAGCAACAGCTTAAAATTTATTTATTTAATCTAAAAAATATTTACCACCGCTTAGAAGGTCCTTTATTTATAAGGGGGTTATTATTATTTTTTTTGGTCGATTACAAAGGTTGATTATTGAAAATAATAAACCAAAAGCATTTACACAGGACTGCGTTACTATTTCCTTAACTTTTCTTTCGATTTTCATTCAAATAATTCAAATAAAATTTCCTGATTCCAGAACACCTTACATTTTATCTTTATCATCAATAATAACAACTTATCAGGGAATCACATCTCTAATAAGTATTGGCTTGACCATATAAGATGATTTTTTTATTTTGTTTTTTTTTTCACTCGTCGTTGTCTTAATCACGAAATCTTTTCGATTTTTACTCTATCTTCAATAATTACATCTGTTTATAATTTATCACTTGCATATACATATCGTTTTTTTTTTTTTAATTATTAATTATCGAGCTTAACTGATTCAAAAACTCTATACATATTTTCTCCATCTTTAAAAATAACTGAGTTAAAGGGTATATAGATAAAATTTCAATTTTTTACTTTTCACTTACTATATATATAGTAAGGAAAGTATTGCGATCGTGAAAATTTTCGAATTCCAGTTTTCAACGGAAATACACATTTCAGGGCCCCCTGAGTCCATAACATTAACCAAGTCACGCAAAAAGGTCTGTGTCTGTGGTAACTCCCGGGCGGAAACGGTAAGTCCTATGAAACTTAAATTTCATATTTAAGACAAATATACGCCCGAGACGTGACAAAACCTTTTTCATTTTGCACCTTTTTACGATTTTCTCGAAAACGGTTACGACGATTTTGATTAAACTCGCTATATCAATGTAAAATTTAATGTGCTTTAATATCGTTTAGATTTCATTCTGATTAAAATGGTCTAACAGGGCTTAAATGGCAATATTTTAAATTTCCTTTCTCTTAAGTACCTTTTATTTTGTTGATTCTATAAAAATAACTATATTATCTTGTTACCATTGATGAAAAACAGGTAAATATATAAATTGAATGAATTCGATACCCAACTAAAGGAGAAAACAGAAAAAATATTTTTTAAATGCAATTTTTCGTTTTCGAACATAAGAACTGTAATATACATGTATGATACACCGTTGGAAAGCTAAAGATTTTAGAAAAAATATTTTCTTATAATCAAGCTTTTAAAAGTTAATAGAGAGTGATAAAAAGCCGATAAAACTATGTAATTATTTTAGATAATAATATAATAGATTTTTTAATAAAATACATGTTTCTATAGAAATTCAATTTAATTAATTCTTTAATAGTTTCACGTATTTTTATCTCTAACTGTATTTGAAAATTCATTCATTGACTTTAAGAATGGAGGTAAGTGAAAGTCGTGTGTTGCCCGCACCAGACTTTTTTAATAATTATTCGCGGTATTTTGGTAGAAAACACATATAAACGTTTTCTCTCGCTTCGAAAATAACGTAGTTACAAGCGTATACATAGCCGAGATTTTAGTTTTTGTTTTTTGTTTATCGCGTTTTACTGATTCTAAAACTCTATTTTTTAGAGTTATGGGCGTATTCGTGGATAAAATTCCAATTTTATTTTTCACTTGTATATAATTATTCGCGTCTTTTTGGTTAAAAAATACTAATAAATATTGTCTCCGTCTTCTAAATAACCGAGTCATTGAATTAAATCACGTTTAATCGGCCGTCATTTTAAAACTAACCAGCTGATATCAACGTCTAGGTGTTAGGATCATCGTTGCATGAGTCACATCTCTTACAAGTTGTGGTTTGACCATAAAAGTTTTTCTTTTCTTCACTTTGTTCATCGCGTTGTCTTGATCTCTAGTCTTTTAGATTTCTCTCCAACTTCAATAATAACCGCTTTTTGGTGGAATTACATCTATTATAATTTGTGACAAATATACTGATCAACAAAACTATTATTCTTCCAACGGTTCTTTACGGATGTGAAACGTGACCGCTTACCTTGAAGGATGAACAACAGCTTAAGGTTTTCGAAAATAAGGTACTGCGTAAAATATTTGGTCCGAAGAGAGATGAGGCCACTGAGGAATTTAGAAGGTTGCACAACGCGGAATTGCGGAACTTGTATCCTGTGAATATAATTGAGTTGATAGCGTCGCGGAGACTCAATGGGCGCGTAAAATTGTTGGGCTCGGTGAGGAACGGATTCCGAGAAAGTTGGTATTTGCTGATCCGACTGGTAGGCGTCCGAAAGGTAGGCCGAAGCGTCGATGGGAGGATTGCGTTAAGGCTGATCTCGGGGGCTTGGGCTTGTACGGGGAACATTGGACGAGTCTGTGTAGACGGAATATGGTGGTATCGGCATCGAACCTTCGGGTTCGGTAAGCCTTATATTATCTTATTATACTGATCAACTTTATTTTATTTTATTTATTTATCGCGCTTTACTGACACTAAAACTATATACATATTTTTTTCTATCTTCAAAAATATCTGAGTTAAGGGCGTAGGTGTTAGGGATCATCGATGCATGGACTAGTATTTTTGTGGGAATCTAAAAAAAAAAATCGGTCCAGTAGTTTCGAAGAAATGCCGCAGACGGCGCACAGTGTAAAATATGACCGATTTAGGTGGACAAAATTCTGAAACTTTTCCATATTTAACCTTTCCAGTTTACCGAAAAAAGATATGAAAAAAAATATAAGAAAAATTATAAAAACTAATTAATTTATAGACACGATTGGGGAGCACACAGCAGTCAAACATCAAATATATTTGATAAAATCTAAAACATCCCTACAGTTTACGTCCCAGAATATGAAAAAAAATAATACAAAAAATCTAATTATGGCTCGGAGTTGCTGTAACCTGCTAATAGATGTGTTTTGTATCATTTAGGAAACTCTTCAAATTATAGATTGTAAAACATTTGATTTGGAATGTTGTGTCTAAAAAAAAATTATGTATCACCCAAAACGCGAAAATTCTTTATAATATTTAAATACTAGAAGGATTGATGAAACAAATCCTTGGGGTAACTTGGGGGTTATATAGTTTTTCGTTATTGAATAGGGGCCTACATTTACAATACAATGTAGATTACATTGCATATTCATGTTTGTTTATTTATTTAACGTCGCTTTATGCTACTGAGGCTAATCGGACGATGCTACAGCGGGAGTCCTAAATTTTGCCTATCCAGGTTTTATAAGGGTAGGGATCTTTAACGAGTACCTGACATCGCACAGGCTCGGGACCACCTTTTAGCGCCCCCTCCGAAGGTCGGCATAACCAAGGATTTTTTACTCCCATTAAAAAATCCTAGGACCACCTACGCAAGGGATCCTAAAACGTGTATTTTCCATTAAAAACTTCTAATATTTTCACGATCACAATACTTCCCCTTACTTATAATATATATATATATATATATATATATATATATATATATATATATATATATATATATATATATATTGTTAAGTGAAAGTAAAAAGAGAAGTGAAAGTAGGAAAGAGTAACAAGTGGTAAAAGGATATCTAGAAGGTCTTGGGAATGTCGACAGACCGGCTCTCTTACTTTTTATAGTCTCTGTTTACCCATTTAGCACCAGTTTATGCAACTGTGGCTAATCTGACGATCCAGGAATGGGAAGTTTTGCCTATCCAGGTTTAAATTTGATCAAAATCTCTAACGGGTATCTGACATTGCACTGGTTCGGGACCACCAATGTTTGTTAAAACCAATTTAAGAACAAAAAAAAAAAAAAAATCTGGTGAAACACACGACTTTCACTTACCTCCGTTATTTCTATCAATTAAGGAATTTTCAAACAAATCTAGAAACGAAAATAAATTGTTAACGATTTATTTAAATTGGATTTTAATAGAAACATGTTTTTAATTAATCTATTATATTATTATTTATGACAATCAGTTTGTTTTATCGGCTATTCATCACTCTCCGATACCTTTTACGATATTATTTATAAGATAATATTTTTTTCTAAAATCTGTAGCATCCCAACGGTATATTATACATGTATATTACGTTCTAAAGTTAAAAGACATAAAATTGCATTAAAAAAATACTATTGCAGTTATCTCCTTTAGTTAGTTATCGAATTCGTTCAACTTATATATTTTTTCCCTTTTTTTAGATTTGCTAAACAGATGATATGAACAATTTCATAAAATCTACAAAATCAAAGGTACTTTAGAGGAAGAAATTTGGAATTTCGGCATTTAAGAGCTTTCAAAACTATTTAATCAGAATGAAACTTGCATGATATTAAAGCCCATTACATTATATATCGATATGGCGAGTTTAATCAAAAACCTTCAATCATAATAAGGTGCAAAATGCATGGTATAAAGTGGCTCTTCTGGTCAGCTGATTTTGATGATAAAGTTGCTATAACATCTCGGGCGTATAGTTGTCTTAAATGTGAAATTATAGTTTTGTATGACTTATCGTTTTTGCGCTAGACTTACCACACACACAGACCTTTTTTCGGGACTTGGTTTATTGGACTCAGGAGACCCTAAAACGTGTTTTTTCCGTCGAAAGCTGGAATTCGAAAATTTTCACGATCGCATTACTTTCCCTTACTACATATTTTATTTTTCCTTACGTCAAATATTAGAGAAGAAGCTGGAATACAACGGTGTAGTCCATCAACTTTATATCGATTTTAAAAAGGCTTATGATTCTATAGACCGTCAGAAGCTATATAACATCATGATTGAACAGGGGAATACCTAAAAAGTTAGTAAACCTAGTAGAGATGTGTTTGTCGGAAACATTTCATAAAGTTAGAATCAGTCATAATTACTCCGAGAGATTTGAGGTGCGATCGGGTTTGAAACATGGTGACTCCCTTTCACCTGTTTTGTTTAATATAGCTTTAGAATATGTCATAGAAAAGGTGATGTGTACCGAGAAAGGCTTAAATATGGGTGACAAGATTTCGGTTTGGGGTATGCCGATGATCTGGTACTGCTAGGTGAAGACACGGAAACCATACAACTAAATACAAGTGTGTTAATAAAAACCGGTAAAGAAATAGGACTCGAATTAAATACCGATAAGACGAAATATATGATTAGTAGCAGAAACGGTGGCGATTTTGGTGATATTGATGTATCAGGTCATACTTTTGAACACGTAGAGAAATTCAAGTATTTAGGTTCAATTATAACTAGAAAAAATGAAATCCAGGAAGAAATAAAGTCCCGGTTAAAGGTGGGAAATGCGTGTTTATTCGTTTAACGTCACTTTATGCTGCTGTGGCTAATCGAAAAGGGAAATGCGTGTTTTTGTTACTAAATTACTTAGCTCGCGGCTTCTGTCTGTCTATTTATATCTCCTACCTAATATTTATTTATTTATTGGAAATATTCCCTGTAATATTTGGATGAAAATAAGTGAAGCTGGTGAACTGAATTAAACTTCCATGAAAATCGAATAATTTGAAGTTTTCATTTCTAAACTTATGGGGTTACCCTACAGAGTTTGCGATAATAATGGACTGTGATTCATATCCAATATTGGGTACAAAAAACTCTGAGGAATTAGGACTAATTCAAAGAATCTTATAGATAACTGACTCTACAGAACCATATTACGACTTTAAATAATTAAACAACAAAAATCATACATATATATATATATATATATATATATATATATATATATATATATATTATATTATTATTTTTTTAAATTTTAATTCTTTGTTTTGTTGATGGTTGACTAAAACATAAAGTATGGTCATTTGTTTTGTTTTTCAATTTCAGAACAAATCATTTCCTTCTCCGGAAACTCAAGAGTTTCTCAAGTCGTTCAAAAACAAAACAATCTTCAAAGAATATAGACTTCTAAAATACAAAAATATAAACAAACCGAAAACCGGTTTAAAAAAAAAGGAGAGAGTTAAGAGCTATTCACCAGGACTAGCTCGCGATCTTTTCCTTATTTCGAAATGGATGATGAAGTATAGAAGGGAAAAATATTGGGTTGTTTCACAAGAAACGTCCGTTTTTATAGTTTCTGAAATACATAAAGGATTTTGCAGGTCACTGTTGTTTTCTTCCGAATGTTTACATATTTAAAGTAAACAGTTACTAATCCTCTACCTTTGTATTATAAACATTAGCTTCCCAATCAATTACCCACTTTTTAGTGTACCTCCAAATATGAACAAGGAAACACGCGATTTCTCGAGTAATATTTTTGTACGAGTTTAAACTCGGCCATTCAGCAGCTGAAGCCGCTAGAAATATTTGCAAGGCGTTTGGGGAAGGGAGTGTTAAGGGACGACCATTCGCCGTTGGTTTGCCAAGTTTTCAGCTGGGGATATCGACTTGGAAAACTTGCCCCGAGGAAGGCCTCCGTCCGTAATAGACAACGCTGTCCTCAAACATACAGTAGAAGGAAACCCCTACCAAACAGTTAAAGGACTCTCAGTACAACTAAATGCAAGTGCATCTACCGTTTCCATTCATTTAAAGTGTATTGGGAAAGTAAAAAAGCTCAATACATGAGTACCTCATGATCTCACTGAGCGGCAGCAAGACCCCATGTTTCAAAACATACCGTGCAAAAATTGAATGAACTGGGCTACGAAGTTCTTCCGCACCTACCATATTCTCCCGACTTGTCTCCAACAGATTACCACCTGTTCCAGGAATTTGGACAACTTAAAGTGAGAAGCCACCATTTGGCTGACGGGTCTCACGTACCCGGGGGAGAGGCAGTGAGTGAATCCCCATTTAATTATATCCTTATAAAAGCCCCGCCGGGACTAGGATTCGAACTCACAACCTTAAGCATGAGAGGTTAGCCACTCAGCCACGGGCTCCCAGGATAAAAAAATGGTTACGCGATAAAAAAATATGGACCTACAGCCAAAATACCTAATTATATCGAAAATATAATCGAATTAACGGGAGATTTTTAAAGGACCAGCATATTTATACGGATTGTGAGGAGTTCGGGATTATCTGTCTACGGATTACCGGGATTCTACTGAATTAAGTATTTCACATTCACCTTATATCACTTGTCAAGATATTATTGTTATAATGGGAAAATATCCTACATGTAATTTTTCTTTTTTTTAGCAAAGTGAATAACAAAAATTTTCATTGGAATTCTATCTAGTTCCCATGGAAACATTTGGAATTAATCAAGAAGTAATAATTATTAAATACAGCTATATATCATAAGTTTATGGGTAATTTTTCAGTCTAATAACTTCTAACAATTTTTATTATCAGCACTGATTAGGTTAGTTAACTAGTTAGCACTAACCATCAGAACCAATAAAGTTAAAGACACTTTCATAGTATTTCTTCTTGCGGCAACATAAATTTGGTTTAAAATATTTTAGAAACTCACATTTTAATAGAATAATGGTTATTGATACAGCAAAAAGTTGGAATTAGCATTCCACGAACTTGCTAAATATGTGAAGAAAATCAATGCCTGATCTAACTTAGTAGTCGATTTTTTTTTATGCAAAATAAAAGCTCAAAAGTTATTATTTATCAGTACCTATGGTTTAATATTGTTTACATGTAGTTAATAATATAGATAAATTCACAAAAATATTAAATACTAGTTCAAAACTAACTTCATAATTACATACTTTCTTATTATAGTGCCATAAATAGATAATTGTCCTTTGAATATTCACTTTCTTTATGAAGAATAGATAATCAATGTAATTAACCAACAAAGAAAGATATTTCTCAGAGAGAGAATAAGAAAATATACATAACTTAATAATTAACGATATAAAGACGTTAGTTATCGGTAATGTTGGATCAGGAAGGTTATAGTGACTGTTACCAACTTATCTCGCGTTATATTCTTCCAAAAAGTAATATATCCCTTTTAATTCTTTCCTAAAAGTACAATATCCACGTTTCATTCCAAAAAGTGCTATGTTCATATTATATTGTTTAAAAGTCATGGGAAAAGTGCAATAATTTGGAAAAATAAGTTGGCAACACACTTAAAAATCAAAATTGAAAATTAATAAGCACCGTCAGACTATTTCAGTAGGATAAAACCTTCATGGCATTGAAGTTCATTTAATTTTACTTTGATATAGCATAGCAATTAGGGGAGCCCGTGGCTGAGTGGCTAGCGCGCTAGTCTCTCATGCTACAGGTTGTGAGTTCGAATAACAGTCCCGGTGGAGCTTTTATAAGGATGTAAGTAAATAGGAATTCACTCACAGCCTCTCCCCCGGGTGTGTGAAATCCGTCAGCCAAAAGGTGGCCACTCACAAAATTAGGCGTAGGGAGTAATGACCGTACACTACAAATTGCATCGAAAAACACGAGTGTAATCTCCCAGGAGATTACACAGCGAGGCCCAGAGCCTGCACGGCCTGTCGCGCCACTGAAAGAAAGAACAATAGCTAAACACATTTGAGCCATTTTCAATTTTGAACGTTCAAATTCATTTCTTTTCAAAACAATTATTTGTGACCCTTTTTTTCGAAGAATCCCGCAGCTGTTTTAACTTGATTAAATGCTTTGGTGATGAATGAGATCGATATATTTTGATGCATAGAGATATTATTAAATTATATTTTGATTTATGAATTATGTTACAGGTGAGAAGATATCACTCTGTAACGAAAACGATCTCCATTCAGAGGCTTGCATCAGAGATGGACTCAACAACATAATTTCATCACTAGTCGAAAGTAAGTAACTAGTCTAAACTAAATTTTTTTAATTCATTATTATTTTATTTATCTCCCCTTTGAAGGCAGAAGGCTGTCAAAAAGAGTGTTATCGGTAATGCAGTTATTGAGTATAGGACTGCTATGTTTTTGACCGTCTGCTTTTTTAAGGCAACGGTTGCTTCAAAAAACTAGATTAATTAATGTATTTAAGGACTAAACGTTTTGGAACCATTGGAGTTCTTTTTCATTGGTATCGTGTTTACTAATTTTAATAAGATGCACGCAGGGGTAGATTAAATTAGACAGGTTTCAATAAATGACATTATTATTTAAAATTAGTTAGATACATATGCAATCTATTGGGTTGTTTCACATGAAATGTCCATTTTTATAGTTTCTGAAATACATAAAGGATTTTGCAGGTCTCTGTTGTTTTCTTCCGAATGTTTTAGTTCATGTTTATGTTCCCACTTTTTGGTATACCTCCAAATATGAACATGGAAACACGCAATTTTCGAGTAATATTTTTGTTGCAGCTGAGGCCGCTAGAAATATTTGCAAGGCGTTTGGGGAAGGGAGTGTTAATGAACGGACCATTCGCCGTTGGTTTGCTAAGTTTTCAGCTGGGGATACCGACTTGGAAAACTTGCCCTGAGGAAGACCTCTGTCCGTAATAGACAACGATGTCCTTAAACATACAGTAGAAGGAAACCCCTACCAAACAGTTAAAGGACTCTCAGCACAACTAAATGCAAGTGCATCTACCGTTTCCAGACATTTAAAGTGTATTGGGAAAGTGAAAAAGCACGATACATGGGTACCTCATGATCTCACTGAGCGGCAGCAAGACCCCATGTTTCAAAACATTCGGGGATAAAAAATAATGTGTAGAAAAAGAAGGTAAATACTTGGAATAAAATTATCTTGTTTTCATATCGTATTTTTAATAAAAATCCTTTACCTTGAAAACGGACATTTCATGTGACACAACCCAATATTTACACTGGCTAGAAATATGAATGAGAATACTGACAGACATCTTATAGTTAACTTTGCCAAATAATATTACAACAAAATGGTACCTTACACTTAGCTTGGCTGGCAAAGGGTGAATTCGTCACTCCTGATCCTGACTCCCGACGGACTTCTTTCGATTGACTTCGTCTCTTCTGTCTCTCCAACACCACTCACCTCTTCTTGTGGATAGAACACGACTGAGTTCTTCTTGTAGATGGAACACCCTCATCATCTCTATTTCCTCTTCTTTTCAAGAATAATATATTTTTTAAATTGCCGATCTTCTATCGTGACAAACTGATGTGGAAAGTGCCTGAAGTCGGCGGTCTAGTCTTTGTCCTTACTCTGGTCTAGAAAGTTCCTGGGATATCGCGGGGTGCCCATAGGAGATTTAAGGGGGTTAGGAGAAACGGCTTTTGAACTTTACGCGACAAAGCTTATTAATATTTATTTAATTAATATATTAATTACCATAGGTACTGTAGCTGGTTTAAGGCTATCGGAGGTATACTTTATTATTATTAAAAATTAGGTTGTATTACATGAAATGTCCGTTTTCAAGGTAAAGTATTTTATTAAAAATACGATATGAAAACAAGATAATTTTATTTGAAGTATTTACCTTCTTTTTCTAAACATTTTTCCCAATGTGATACCAACTTTTTTATCCCCGAACTGAAAAACTCTGAGCTTTGAAGTGAAACAAAATCTGAAAACACACTTTTCACTTGATCATCATTTTCAAAAAGTTTTCCTTTGACGAATTTGTCTAAATTCCTAAACAGGTGGTAATCTGTTGGAGGCAAGTCGGGAGAATTAGTGGATGCGGATGAATAGCCCAGTTCTTTCAATTTTTGCACGGTATGTCTTGCTGCCGCTCAGTGAGATCATGAGGTACCCATGTTTCGAGCATTTTTACTTTCCCAATACACTTTAAATGTCTGGAAACGGTAGATGCACTTGCATTTAGTTGTGCTGAGAGTCCTTTAACTGTTTGGTAAGGGTTTCCTTCTACTGTATGTTTGAGGACATCGTTGTCTATTACGGACGGATGTCTTCCTCGGGGAAAGTTTTCCTAGTCGGTATCCCCAGCTGAAAACTTGGCAAACCAACGGCGAATGGTCCGTTCATTAACACTCCCTTCCCCAAACGCCTTGCAAATATTTCTAGCGGCCTCAGCTGCTGGCCGAGTTTAAACTCGTACAAAAATATTACTCGAAAATCGCGTGTTTCCAAGTTCATATTTGGAGGTATACTAAAAAGTGGGTAATTGATTGGGAAGGTAATGTTTATAATACAAAGGTAGAGGATTAGAAACTGTTTACTTTAAATATGTAAAGATTTGGAAGAAAACAACAGAGGCCTGCAAAATCCTTTATGTATTTCAGAAACTATAAAAACGGACTTTTCATGTGAAACAACCCAATATATTATTAGGCAAAGGACACTTAAATTTTTAAAAGTTTAAGGAAGGTATTATTAACCATTATACTGGTATCAGGAATAATCTTATTCTATGACTTCTCGAAATATTTCGCTACATTTCGCCGTAATATGTGTCTCCCATTGAAATGCAAATATTTTTAGCTTGCCTCTTTCGGAGAAGAGTCGCTTGAAATCACTCTACAACGTAAAATATGGAAATATTCCATTCCGATTCCTGCATGGCTACAAGGCTTCAATAACGCGGAAAGCAATAATCTGTATTCTATAACACGTTTTCCTTATGGACAATTAGCGTTCTTTTTGGTGGTTAAAATCCATTTAAAACTAAACGCTCTGCCTCGTACAATAATTAGACGACTCCAATCCACCAATCAGCATCACACGCCATCTTTACGTCAAAGACTGTTCCGAGGTGTGATTGGCCAAGGTCATAGATCTTATCCAGTTGCCGCACCTTCTTAATTTCATAGTTAAACTAGCCGACCCAGAAAATGTTGTTCTGCCATATAAATTATTTTTGGCCGAAAATGTGACGAATTACATGGTTCGATTGGAGACCGGTCGACGCCCTTTGAGTGTTGTGATCATGAAAAAGGTCATTAACTTCTGGGCAAGACTCTCAACACTACCTGACGACAGGTTACCACTTACTTCAACAGACTGAGAACACTGGGATATGCAACTGGGTATTACAGGTGTTTAATATAGCAACAACTTTTGGAAGTATAGATGAATTTAGCCAGAGTTATGTTACAGGTTTACTAAAACATAAGAAATACGTGGAAAAATGGAAAGAAATTGTTGGGCTACTAGGTGGATAATGAGGATAAATCAAACGTAGAGTGTGTCGATTGTCCACACACTTGAATGTCATCAGAGGAAGTACGATATTTGCAACTTAACTTAGACAGGACAAACGATGTAGAATATTATCCAGGTTACTTGACAAACGCTCTAAATTATCCTTCAATAAAAAAAGTTTTAACTAAAAAGTATTTTTAAAACTTTTAGACTTAGGGGATAAAGCTATGGGGATCTGCCAAAACTCCAACGACGAAGGAATTCAGTCATTCCATTCCAAAGTTTTCCCAAAAATCGTGGATGCACCATACTACGTGACTAATGTCTAACTCCACAAGGGCTTAGAATTTTCAGAATACTTACAATCGAAGATAACTGCTACCATATCCTCGACTGACTGACATACAACATGAACACATCGGCGCAGACACATAAATCCACAAGGAGTCCATACAACCCATTTTTGAAGCCGAGGTCTTCTGTGGCTTTGATAAATGGATTTACGTTTTCTACAGGAATATGTGAAGTTACAACTGACCCTAAGAACATTAATAATAATAATAGTCTTTATTGATATACATATAAACATTCATAATACATTTTTATTTACATTTTTACTTCTTTCTTTATATACATATATGTATATAGACCTTTCTTTCCAGGAGTTGAAAGTCTTTAACGGTAACTACCCGTACTTGAGTTGAAGAGTTCGCTCATCTTCATCTTCCAAAATCCCTGTCCTTGGTTTTACGTGACCATAGCACTCCTTCTTCCTTTTTGATCTCATCGACCCACCTTCTTCTTTGCCTGCCTCGGTTCCTTTTCTCTTCTAATCGGGTCCACTCAGTCAGTATTTTCGCCCAGTTTTTGTCATTTTGCCTCATTAGATGGCCAGCCCATTGCCATTTCATCTTTTTCACAAATGTTATTGCAACAGTGACACCACTAACCTTTCTTATTGTTTGGCTGTTTAGCTTTTGGCTTTGTAATGTATTGAGGATACTGAGGGGAGCTCATAATTAAATAATTTTAATATTAAACAATTAATGATAACGAACCTTTGTCGGCAAAACATCAGAGGGTGTTTACCTAGCCCCCTAGATTTCCCATCGGTATGGACCCCCCCAGCGGTACCAGAGACCCCTGGTAGTTTCCTACAGCGGCAGCCTACAAGAATATTAAGGGTGGTCAAAAGATAAGAATAAGATCACAAGTGCTGTACCGCCAACCGGGGTATTTCCCATGTCAGCCCACCCGAGGTGACGAGGATGGGAGAGAAGATTCGTAGGACAGTCTTATTCGAACCGGGAGTGTAGTCAAGTTTGATCCTCAAGAAGAGTGAGTCGGGTTCCACCTACAAGAAGAGGAGGTGGCCGTCGGGGTTCTGAGAGCAGCTGGAGGATGATGCCAAGAAAGGGGACCTAAGACTGATTTCACATTCGCCAGCCGGTTAAGTGTTTCAAAGGTATATTGTTGTTTGTAATATTGTATGGAAAAGGTAGTAAAATGTCCCTCAGTATTCTCAATCAGAGTTCTAGGCAATGGATTAATATAACTTATATGTGTAAATTAATAATTATAGTAATGTATTAATTGAATCTTGTTTACTTTAATCTTACCCTAGATGCCACCTATTGGATTGTTAAACACGATACCTTTGGAAAGGAGATCCATTAAACATAGGTATCATTAAACATAGTTTATATATTGACTGAATATAGTAAGTAAGCTAGTTTTTGAAGCTACCGCTGCCTTAGAAAAGCAGCCGGTCAAAAACATAGCATTTAAATGTTGGCGGTACAGCACTTGTGATCTTATTTTTATCTTTTGACCTCCCTTAATATTCTTGTAGGCTGCCGCTGTAGGAAACTACCAGGGGTCTCTGGTACCGCTGGGGGGGTCCATTACCGATGGGAAATCTAGGGGGCTAGGTAAACACCCTTTGTTGTTTTGCCGACAAAGGTTCGTTATCATTAATTGTTTAATATTAAAATTATTTAATTATGAGCTCCCCTCAGTATCCTCAATACATTACAGCTTTTCCTTATGCCTAACATGGTCCTCTCCATGCTCTTTGACATGTTATAATTTTTCTCTCATGAAGCTTGTTGAGGGACCATGTTTGGTATCCATAAGATAGAACAGGCAAAATACAGCTTTTGAAGGCTAACGTTTTTAGAGGCTGGCTGATATTGTTCTTCATAAACATCCCTAAGCTCCAATATTTTCGCCAAGCCATAGCTGTCCTAGTTTGGATTTCAATAGACTGTCTATCTTTAAAAGATATCACTTGTCCTAATATCTGATTTCTTCTACTACACCTATTCAGGAAGATCTGTTTTGACTTTGCAACACTGGAGCTGGTGATTATTTTAGTCTTTGCCAAGTTCAATGGCAGTCCAAAGTTTTACCAAAAATCGTGGATGCACCATACTACGTGACTAATGTCTAACTCCACAAGGGCTTAGACTTTTCAGAATACTTAGAATCGAAGATACTGCTACCATATCCTCGACTGACTGACATACAACATGAACACATCGGTTCAGACACTTAAATCCACAAGGAGTCCATACAACCCATTTTTGAAGCCGAGGTCTTTTGTGGCTTTGATAAATGGATTTACGTTTTCTTTAGGAATATGTGAAGTTACAACTGACCCTAAGAGCATTAACAGAAATATAACTTGGAAAATAAGATAGACTGTCCACTTATAGTGTTGTTTTTTTAAATTTATCCTGACAAGTGAGGACAAAAAATAAAATTACATGATTCAATTGCAAAACAAACAAAACTGCATAATTACGCCAAGATTAATTCTAATTTATTCCAGTGTACAGCGCTTTAACTACCGTCTTACTTCCATTTTTCCTTATACGATTTCTGGAATAACTATATTACTGTAGTTTATTTCCTCTTCTGGTCTTTAAGTCTTTAAGTTTCAAAGTTGTAGTTGGAATAATTACCGTCATTATTTATCGATGGCTACTGTATCCTTGAAAACTAACGAAAAATAAAAAAGGAAGTTTGTATGTTTTGTTTTATTTCATGTAGAGTACATCTGTACGTCCAGAAAAGGAGATGGACAACGCCGGATTATCTAAATAGACAATGTAGGCAACTGCAGTTCATGAATCCAAATCGACTCCTGGTTTTGTTTCTATAGTGTCCGATTCGAATCTCGAACCTTTTTTCATGTATCGTAATGAGTTACAAAACACAGTAACAAACCTAATTACCTGTACACTCTAAACGGCGTGGTCTACTGGATAGGACTCAGTACTACTGCTCTTCGTGTCCTTGATTATAATCTAAAAAAAACCTGTACCACTTAAACTCATTGTCTTGGGCTCAGTACATATAGAGATTCGTACTGTTTTTAGGCCAACGCCCGTGCAATGAGGTGATAAGGCCTTGATCACGCTCAGCCGCTAGATTTTTCTCCCAATTTTTTGTGGGTACTCACTTTTTAGAGGCTGGGTCTGCCCCAATAGGGTCTCCATACCCTAGAGTCACCCCCCCCCCCCTCCGACTGAATTAACAGAATAAATAACATTCTGCCACAGTCGGGATTCGGACCCAGGTAGACCCATAGTAGACTAGTGCTCTAATCGCTAGACCACCCCGCTCCTTGATAACCTAGCTGAGGAAAAATAATTAATTATTCTTTCATTTCAGCCATGGATGACCTGAACATTTCCAGGGTAAATTCAGCTTCTGAAAGTGGTTACCCAAAATTAGAGAAAAAGGAACTGTAGATTGAGCGTGATCTCATTCTATCTCTTCGTCCAGCCATTGGTCTAGAAACCGGACGAATCTTCGTATGTACTGAAGCCACAAGTCCCTTCGTGGCTTGTAGAGGAAGATGTTCTTTATTTTTTATTTCAGGACATTGATCAGTAACTAATTCAAGACTTTAATACCAGATTCGGGGTTGAACACAATTTCAATATGATCAATAGCGTAGAAACAGTATTTAATTCCCATTTATATTAATGTTCGACCATATAGACTCTTTATAGACATGGGTCAATGTACACGACAACGCGTAAACAACAATAATGTTGCTTTACATGGTTGACAGCCAAGAAACAGTAAGTTCATTGAGTGCACAAGACTCTTTATGGGTAGGAGTGGTACAGGTTTTCAATTAACGTCACTTTATGATACTGTTGCTAATCGGACGATGCTAATTTTGCAAACAAAACAGGCGGTGACCACCGGTTTGCGTCCCATCCGAAGGACGGCATAACCAAAGGTTTTTACTCCCATTTAATTCTAGGTACACTGCCGCACCTCCGGCATATAATGCTGACCACTAAACCACGGTTGAGCCTCAATACATGTTTAATATAATGTATCGCCGTAAATGTCCACCATATTTAGGATCTGCGTAAGCATCCCGGGGTAGAAGGAGTAATTCGGCATAGTGATTCGTTTATAACTCTTAGGGTAAGTTAATGAACTTCGGTAAAGCGAAAAGTAAACTAAGGCCGATGGGTTAGAAATAGTTCGTTTCTAATATTATTTACTGAACGCAAGTGTTTTGTGTTCAATTCATTATGACCTGTTTCCCATGAATATTGCTCACAGATCATTGATAGTTTATGTCTGCTGAGTGGACTGTATTTAAGTTTAAAAAAAAAAAATCTATAATGGCTTATTTTTAACAATACTTTATCCTTTAATTGATTGTAACAAAAGAAAATGACATTGGATATTGGAAAAATAATTTCAGTTTGACAGCTTGAATATTGTTATAATTTTGAATATGTTGTATGCTTGTTTAAACTCTTACTTGTGGTGTTGGCTGGTTCCTGGCCCATCATTCTTCTAGCTCATAGTCTTCCTTGTGCTTCTACTCACACATTAAAATGTTGCAGACTGTCATTGTCCTTACACTTTTAACTTAACTGCACTACATTCATTTCATGACTTAGGGCTCATTTTATCCGACTGGCACTTACTTGCCAGCAAAATGGATTGTCCAAAATGGTGGTGCCTCCCTATTATAATTCATGGTGAATTTAATTGTCAAATTATCTATTTTTCAAGGAAGATCATTGAATAGCAAGACTCTACATGTGGTACAGGTTTTTTGTTTGTTTATCCATTTAACGTCTTTTCATGTAGCTAATCGGACGATGCTACAGGGAGAATTCTTAATTTTGCCTATCCAGGTTTAAAATAGAGATATTTTCCGAGTACCTGACATCGCATAGGCTCGGGACCACCATTTTATGTCCCCTCTGAAGGAAGAACATTATCAGTGGTATTGGATTAGCAAAACAACAACAATGTTGTTCAGGTGATAACCTTACTGCTGTAACCACACTGTCGACCTGAAAGTAGACCCAGTAAAATAACTTTTCTTATCTATGTCTGATCTCTTTGACGATTGCAACCCCGATTAACTTCTAGAATTCGTCCCAAGTCAACTATTCTTCCATATTATTAATCATGTTTGCCTAGACTAAGATTGTTGTTATGCTGCCAGAATGGAAGGCAAAGGGCAGCATCGACCCCCTGCTCGTCGGGTCTGCCAACAGCGAATACTCCACCGACGCCAGCGAGATCAGCCTCGTCTTGAAGGACGTCGTCGTGGCGGGCCTCTCCTCTACGACACTACGCCAGGTCAAGTCAGTGATCTCTTTAATTATCTCAATATATCTTCTATTTCAAAGTAAAATGTATATTTATTACATAAGCACATTTTACATAATAAATTGCTATGTTTTTGACCGGCTGCTTTTCTAAGGCAGCGGTAGCTTCAAAAACTAGCTTACTTACTATATTTAGTCAATATATAAACTATATTTAATGATACCATGGATCTCCTTTCCACAGGTATCGTGTTTACCAATCCAATAGGTGGCATGCAGGGTAAGATTAAAGTAAACAAGATTCAATTAATACATTACTATAATTATTAATTTACACATATCATTATATTCACATATTGCCTAAAACTCTGATTGAGAATACTGAGGGACATTTTCTCTACTACCTTTGCCATACAATATTACAAATAACAATATACCTTTGAAACACTTAACCGGCTGGCGAAGGTGAAATCAGTCTTAGGTCCCCTTTCTTGGCATCATCCTCCAGCTGCTCTCAGAACCCCAACGGCCACCTCCTCTTCTTGTAGATGGAACCCGACTCACTCTTCCTGAGGATAAAACTTGACTAACTCCTGGTTCGAATAAACTGCCCTACGAATCTTCTCTCCCATCCTCGTCACCTCGGGTGGGCTGACATGGGAAATACCCCGGTTGGCGGTACAGCACTTGTGATCTTATTTTTATCTTTTGACCACCCTTAATATTCTTGAAAGGGCTGCCGCTGTAGGAAACTACCAGGGTCTCTGGTATCCCACACCCATGGGGAAACCGGGGGGCCTATCAGAGAATCCAAGGGGGCAAGTACGCGCCCTTTGTACTTTTTCCGACATAGGCTAATCAATATTTATTTAATTAATACCATAATTGTACAATCCTAACTCCCCTCACTATCCTCAATACATTACAAAATATCAGTAGTTGATCATTGGAAGATTCAAATGGAAACTAGTCCACTCCTACATACTTTCATAAATGAACTCAGTAAAATAGTATCTAACTATTTATTACCGGTACCTAAGATTCCATCTTAACAACTTACATGGAATCCTCACACTCGACTATATGGCAGGAAACCACTCCCAGATAATGATTACTACAGCACTTACGAGTAACACGTTTATCAAGACAAACCTCTAAAACTTCAAACCATTATCACGCCTAAATGGACCTAAGGCATTAAGATATGGAGATTCACAAACCCATTAAATTCTTCCCGCATCCTGGATTGATCCTTGCATTTCAAAATCCTAGGAAAAATGATCATTACTTAGTTACTCATTACTGGTTAATAAAACCATCCACAAATATCTGAGTATCCCATTACTTGAAGACTTAGCTCGAAATAGATGAGCTATAAAGCTAAGGCAATTTTGAAAATAACTTCTTTTTAAGAGAGAATAGTTATAATAACCTTATAATTAGTTATAATAACAAAGAGACATAGAGCTAGCATGTTATGTCTCCTGTTTAATCTAGCAATAAGAGACTGGTTTATAACTCCACATTAATAAATGGAATAATTCCCGCTAATATAGAAATACTTTATCAATACTTATCTTCTTCATTAACTAGCCCGATAACGTTACTCTCCCGATCTAGCCATTCGGTCCATCCATAAATTCCTTGGCCTGCCTCTTGGTCTTTTGTCCGTTTGAAAAACTTACGCGGTTTGCGATCTTCACTCATGCTACACATGATTGTTAATAATAATAGGCTTACCGAACCCGAAGGTTCGATGCCGATACCACCAAACTTCGCCTGCACAGACTCGTCCAATGTTCACCGGTCAAGCCCAAGCCCCCGAGATCAGCTTTAACGCAATCCTCCCATCGCCGCTTCGGCCTACCTTTCGGACGCCTACCAGTCGGATCAGCAAATACCAACTTTCTCGGAATCCGTTCCTCACCGAGCCCAACAATTTTACTCGCCCATTTAAGTCTCCGCGACGCTATTAACTCAATTATATTCACAGGATACAAGTTCCGCAATTCCGCGTTGTGCAACCTTCTAAACTCCCCAGTGCCCTCATCCCTCTTCGGACCAAATATTTTACGCAGCACCTTATTTTCGAAAACCTTAAGCCGTTGTTCATCCCTCAAAGTAAGGCCACGTTTCACATCCGTAAAGAACCGTTGGAAGAATAATAGTTTTATAAATTCTAATCTTTAAGTTTTTAGATAGAAGCCGTGAGCTAAGTAACTTAGCAACTGAATAATAACACGCATTTCCCACCTTTAACCGGGACTTTATTTCTTCCTGGATTTCATTTTTTCTTGTTATCATTGAACCTAAATACTTGAATTTTTCTACGAATTCAAAAGTATGCCCTGATATATCAATATCACCAAGATCGCCACCATTTCTGCTACTAATCATATATTTCGTCTTATCGGTATTTAATTCGAGTCCTATTTCTTTACCGGTTTTTATTAACACACTTGTATTTAGCTGTATGGTACACATGATTGTTACATGTATTATATCTCGTAATCCACTGTTTAATTAAATTGTATGCGGAATTACAGGTGGAAGAATCTGGAAGAGGGTAAGCTGGAACTGATGTGCAAGACTGATTGGCTAAGCGGAACCGGAAGGTATTGGAGTGACGGCTACGTCTCCACATTTCCGGTCAACAGCCATGGCATCTTCAACATCACCCTTGGTTAGTATTATTAGATGTTAATAATCGATTCACGATTCCTCATCATTTTTTTATAGAAAGAAATCATGAATTTCTGACAGCAGTAGGAAGGGTCACTTCTTCTCTCGGCAATAGATGAGGATAACTTAAAAGATAACCTGTATTGTTCATTATTAGCCCAGTAAAATAAGGCCAAAAATCAAGGTTTGTGGGAATTGATTCGGACAAAGCTGGAAATCGTTTTAATACCTCTTAATGGTCCTAAATAAAAGTAATCTGAGTTTGCACCATCACAGGTGGTGAGCATAACTTTTTGGAGCCGAAAAACATCGAATTTTTCGCACTTTTTTCAGTTTTTCGCCTATAACTCGTAAACGGTGCTTCTTACAGAAAATATTTTTCTTTTCAAACTAAAAGATCGTTAAATTTTCTTTCTAAAAGATGCCTTAGTAATTGAATTTGGTTTAGTAATATTGTCGCAATCGTTCGTCAGAAATAGGCAAATTTTTCCATTTTGGCTGAAAAACCCAATTTGGTCACTAAGAGACTACTGTACTTGGAAACAAATATTCAAATCGAAAAAAGTCATAGAATAAAAGTTGCAGAGGATCAAATTTAAAGTCTAAAAGCTTCTTTAAATTTCACATTCGGAAGGTACGAACCTTTAAAAAATTATATTTTTTTATTGATTTTTCACTACACGCGTCCAAAGATTTGTGAGAAATATTTGCTTGATACGGCCGATTTAAAACATTCTGCAGTGACTGCGTTCGTAATTTTACTGGGAATAAAGATATTTGCACCTAAACCATATCATACTAGCCTAATGGCATCTTGTTCTATATGGCATAGTTATACCACGTTTAATAGCAAGTCTGAGAATTCAATTTAATATTCAAGTTAGGCTTGAAGGTTCGTACAGTCCGAATGTGAAATTTAAAGAAGCTGTTAGACTTTAAATTTGATGCTCTACAACTTTCATTCTATGACTTCTTTTCGATTTGGATAGTTGTTTTCCATGTTACAGTTGTCTCTTCGTGACCAAATTGGGGTTTTTCAGCCAAAATGGAAAAAATTTGCCTATTTCTGACGAACGATTGCGGCAATATTACTGAACCAAATTCAATTACTAAGGTATCTTTTAGAAAGAAAATTTAACGTTCTTTCATTTTGAAAAGAAAGATATTTTCCGTAAGAAGCACTGTTTACGAGTTATAGGTGAACAATTTTTAAAAAGTTCGAAAAATTCGAGGTTTTTCGGCTCCAAAAAGTTAAGCTCACCACTTGGGTTGGTGCAAACTCAGATTACTTTTATATAGGACCATTAAGAGGTATTAAAACGATTTCCTTCTTTGTCCAAATTAATTCCCACAATCCTTATTTTACTGGGCCATATTTGAAATTTACAAATCTAAATACGTTTACAGGTGAGTTGACATCTCTAGTAATTCTTCACTTGGATCGGTCCGGTGCTCACCTGAAGATCAAGGAGCTCAAGATGGACACTATGCCTTCCTCGATAGACATTCAGACTGGAACACAGCTTGATGGCAACGACTCATTAGGTAATTTTGGTGAATAATTATAACAAAAAAATTGTCAATCAAGTATGCGCAGTACAGTTTTGTACTGTGCAAGCGTTGGTTTTACAGAGAGGTAAGGTGTGTAAGTAATTAACTCTGCAGAAATAGTCGTGCGAGAGTAAACGCATAAGGGACAGTTGCACCAACCCAGGTCAAAGTGCGGTAAGGGTAACCTCCGTTGAAGTCAGCCATTGCCCCTTGCACCACCTAGGGTAGGGGTGCTGAATCCACGGTAAACTTTACTGGGCTAGGCTCACCGTTTAACCTCTTGTAAAGAGCTAACCATCCAGAGACTTGTGAAATAGTATCACTTTTGTTTTATGTAATTGTTTTATCTGCTACTATTTCAAAGAAATGGATTTGATTAACATTGAACATTTGACAGATGACGAAGAATATATTATTAATTTGTTATTAATTAATTAATTTTTAGTTATTATTTACTAAAGGTATTTTAAATTTTGTTTTATTTTTGTAATATTTTAATCAACATTTTCATTTTATAATTAATGTTTTGTTATTTATTCCATTGAAATAGATCCTATCTAAATAATTGACAATGTTTGGTTTTGTAAATATATTATATTTAAGTTGTTATCATTATTAATAGTTCTTTAGTGATTCCTAGGTCTATAACTTTTTTAAGTCAGTTATTCATTGTTTTTTTGACCAGACATAAATATGAATATATAATGCTCATTTTTGTTATTTTTAAGGGACAAAGTCCCAGAATAAAGTTTTATTATTATTATTAAAAATACCACTATATTTCTGTTAAAAATAAGTTGTCTACATTCTGTATTTGAAGGATGATTTTCAGTAGGTTCCATATCAGTTTTTGGAAATTTTTAACACAAATGATTGACTATTCATTAACTAATTAATTTTATTATTAATGCATTTAAATGCAGAATAGAGACAAATATCTCCTAATTTTGTACAAAATTTTCTACAGTATGTTTTATATAATTAGGGTTTTACTTTTCAATTAACAAGAGGGCGTATGTTGTTAATTTCATTCTTAGGACTCCACATGAAATTACAAAAGTGACTAAAAACCAAAATAGATGATATTTTGTCGACTTATAAACTGATTGCTGTGAATGAAAGTAAAAAAGATCACAATCAATTCGAACAAATTTATTCACATTAAGGAAACAAATAATAAATTAACCATATTCTTTTAATAACCACGATAAATAATAATAAATTAACTATATTCTTTTAATAACAAACTTTAGAAATAGAAGAATGTATTTCTTAAAAAGAAGTTCCAAAGTAGCTAAGCTGATAAGGTTAAGAATTGAAATCTGGAAGTAAAATGGCGGAGCTACCTTTCATCTCCCGCGAGACAGTAGTTTAGGTAAACGCCGTACCAACAATGCTCCCTGCTGAAATCGGAGTTCAGCTATCTACCGTAGTGTTACCTGGGGTAAGCTTACCTTAGGTTGAACCGAGGCTGGTGCAACTGGCCCCAAAGCTTAGAGTGCTGACGAGCCGAGAGTTAGAGGGTTGGTTGGAGCGATGGTAGGCGTGGAAGTGGGTTTAACGGCAAATATAATGAAACGTTATCTAAAATTATGTTTATTTAAAAAAGTACCATTAAAATGTGTTCCTTCTTCCTCTAGCACTACATACCGAGGTACTCCTTGGTCCGCCTCAACACATCCTGCAACAGTAAAGATGCCCGCTCGCCGCATATCCTCTAGGAATTTGTCCTTTCATCGTGCTTTTGGTGGCCTCATTTTGAGTTTGGCTATAGTATTACCTTGGTAGCTAGGATTTGGTTCCCACGTTATAGAACGAAGGGTTTTAACTTCTTATTCTTTCCATTATAATTAGTTTTTATTATCATTAAAATGTGCTTGTAAAAAGTAAATGTAAGTACTAGGGGTGGGCATAATCGAATGATCGTCATAATCGGATGATCGGACTTCGATCATTTAAATAATCGAATGATTAGTATGCATTGTGAGAGACAATATGTACAATTCCCGTCTCTATGATGGCTGAGCCTAGGTGCAAATGTGCATAAAATAATAAAATATATGTTATGAGCAAAAAAAAAAAAAAAAAAGGTGTTCGATCATCCGAGCTCCTTATAATCCCTGGATTAACGTTAAACAATTCAGTTCGAATGGTCATTCGTTTCTCCTAACCGATTAATCCGATAATCGATTAATTCGAATGATTGAAATAATCGAATGATCCGATAACCGTCATTCGATTATGCCCACCCCTAGTAAGAACATTAACAGGTTCACGCCGGGGCGAATATCTACTGGTTTTCGGGGTCACTCTGTTGCAAGTTGCTACGTGTTTAATGAACACAATAGTTCCAGGCTTCCAATGCGCTAAACGCGAGATAATAACAGTTTTGACATACACTTTTAACTTGAAGGAGTTATTATGGAAATATTAAAAAAAAAAAAAAAAGATTCTTATATTATTATTTATAATTAAAAATAATTCTTACATTGTTATCATTATATATTATACTCTTATATCGTATTATGGGAATAAAAATTTGAAAAGAAATCACGCACATCTAAATGAAATGCTTAAAGAAGAGTAATAAAGCGAAATTAACCGATAAGAGTCCTTTAAGGGGGGTTTTGATAATAATAATAATAGTTTACCGAACCCGAAGGTTCGATGCCGATACCGCCAAACTTCGCCTGCACAGACTCGTCCAATGTTCGCCGGCCAAGCCAAAGCCCCCGAGATCAGCCTTAATGCAATCCTCCCATCGACGCTTCGGCCTACCTTTCGGACGCCTACCAGTCGGTTTAGCAAATACCAACTTTCTCGGAATCCGTTCCTCACCGAGCTCAACAACTTTACACGCCCATTTGAGTATCCGCGATGCTATCAACTTAATTATATTCGCAGGGTACAAACTCCGCAATTCCGCGTTGTGCAACCTTCTAAACTCCCCAGAGGCCTCATCTCTCTTCGGACCAAATATTTTACGCAGTACCTTATTCTCGAAAACCTTAAGCCGTTGTTCATCCTTCAAAGTAAGCGGCCACGTTTCACATCCGTAAAGAACCGTCGGAAGAAAAATAGTTTTATAAATTCTAACCTTTAAGTTTTTTGACAGAAGCCGCGAGCTAAGTAATTTAGCAACTGAATAATAACACGCATTTCCCACCTTCAACCGGGACTTTATTTCTTCCTGGATTTCATTTTTTCTTGTTATCATTGAACCTAAATACTTGAATTTTTCTACGTGTTCAAAAGTATGCTCTGAAATATTATCAAGATCGCCACCATTTCTGCTACGGTTTATCATTTCTGCTGCCGGGGGTTTTGAAAGTTATAAAATATTTAGTAATTATGCTTGTTAATTACTACAACATACAATATTGAGAAAAAATAAAATAAACTTATTTTCTAAAAACAAGTGACTCACCTGTGATGCTCGTCGCTCCACGGAACAGTCAAGCGTGACCCACCGATGGGTCACCCCGTCGTGAACGTGTTAATACACAAAAGAATATATGCAATACTAACGATATTTTCTATTCACGCAGTTTCGCATTTATAATGGTCATGTTTGAACGCCGGCGACGCTAGTGGGCTCGTAACTAATGTAAGGCAACTTTACAGAAATAAATATAATATAATAATGTTACTATTGCAGGAGAAGTACTCAAAGTGTTCCTGAACGAGAATTCTTACGAACTATTCGAGATGATGAAGCCTAGACTGTTGCCGTACTTCTCAGCCAAGCTGAAGGACATGTCCAACTCGATTCTTCTGCAAATACCTGTACAACCGATACTTTCCATCCTCAACATATGATTATTCCATAGTGATAGTAGATTTCCTATTCTAGTCACATTTATGTACCATTTACTTACAGAATTATATTATTTATAATATAGTTTTTGTGTTTTTTACGAAATAACGTTCATATCCAATTAGGGTACTCACAATGTTTGTTACATAATATTATTTAGTATTGTTCGTCGAATAGTGCAATAACACGCCATAGAAAAACAGTTATAGGCTCAGTTAAAAAAAAAAAAAAAATATTTTGCACTATATTGTTATATACCGCAATATTAATTGTTGTGCCAATTGTTTGAGGTATTTTGGTTGCTTCTGTATATAAAAAACTATTTGAATACAATTACAATCTACAATAGCTATTAATAAATAGTGTTTATGAACATTACTTATAGATTACCACAATATAACCTCTATGCCAGCTAACCTATTTGACAACGTAAGATAGAACTTGACTGGGTCGTTCGTGATCGTAAAATAATTATTGTTATGAAATTAACTTGTGTAATAGCATAGTTACCCAGTTATGTGCAAATTTATTTTGTGCCACACTATCTTTGTTGTTTATGTTTTATCATAACATATTTAAATATAATTAATTCTTTAATCGATACGTTAAATAGGTAACAAAAGACAAAGTATTAATTTCATAAACATGAGGTTATGCATGTTCTATAATAAGATTTCACGGTTCTGGCTAACTTATTTAGCAGCAAACTATTGAAATAGCACTGTGTCGTTCACGAATAATCGTTATCAGTTGAAATATGGCATAAGATTGTGAGTTACCCTATTATTTACTGTTACTATTAATTAAAAACCACCGATATTTACTGTGATGTCGAAATTCATATTAATTAGTATTTTACATTTAAGTTAAAGGAGAGTGGTTTCGCGAAACATAAGTAGAGCGCACCACTAGAGTACATAAATTGCTTGAGCCACTTGATCACATACACATTGTATATGCCTTATTTTTGTTTGATTTAGGATAAATTATCACTATAATTATTAAATGAAACATTTATTTTTTTTTTCATAAATTTATTAATACAGATTTGATTAAATGTGCACCATTTGGTTAACACTGGTGTAATCTTATATAAATAACTGTTGTTTTTATTTATATTATATTGATGAAAAAGTTGTATATCTTGTGTGTAATAAAAGCTTCATAAAATATAGTTATTTGTTAACTTAAGTTATTTATTAATAAACTGAATTAGTAGTGTTAATTAAACATCCTAAAAAGTATTTATTTACAACCTTTTAATTTTGACATTTCACTTTCACATACCTATGTAGTTATTTAGTTGAGTAATTATAGAAATTAATATAAATGAAAACTGATAACATCAAATGAGTTTAGTTATTTTTTTAAAAAGTCTAGAATCATCACATATTTGCGGAAGATTGATTTTTGAGAAGATGGATAAATAATTGGTGTTTGAAAGTGGTTATGGATGACACTATACGAAGGAGATGTGTAATGAGTTCCAGAGTATGGTAGCACGGATGGTGAAGGACTTTTTTAAGGATGCTGTTCTATGAGAGGTTAGGTATAGATCGGTAGGTTGATCTTGTATTTAGGTGTGCACGGAAGAGAGCGAAGTAAGGAGGTCAAAGATATAGGAAGGTTTTCTGGCTCGCGGGGATTGGAATAGGAAGATGCCAAGAAGATATTTTCTTCGGGATTCGGGATAGAGCCTTTGGCCAGAATACCAATGAAGGATGTGTGACTGTCTGGAGAAGCCGTACATAAATCTTATGAACCTATTCATTAATCTTTTTAGCCTCATCTCGTTTCGTCTTCCATATTCCAGGTATCCAAAGTGGGGGAGGATGAGAGAAGACACTAAGGAGGTACTTCTAGGAATATTGTCATGGAAATGGAGGAGCTGTTTGGGAATAGAGATGGATTTTCTGGTGATTTGGGAAATATGATTATTCTACGTTAAGTTTTGATCAAATATAACTCCTGGATTTTTTATGAAGTTTTGGAATTGGATAGGGGTTTTATTGAGAAAGAGTAATGGGTAATAAGGAAGTGAATGTAATTAAAGTTTTGAGCCGATAAGCATTGCCTTTGTTTTCGCTGGATTCAAGCTCAGTTTATGATTATATCAATTGGAACATTCCCTTCTAATTATGTTTATATATGTTTATTTATCAAAACATGTCAAAAATAATTCTTATTACTTTTCGAGGTACCCTATGCCTCATCTTCAGATTTTCAATATTATATTTATTTCCATATTGTATCTCAATATAGGTCATTTAATATTATAATTTATTCACATTAAGTTCATATATATATATATATATATATATATATGAATAGTAATTCTATCAAATTCTAACTTTTCAGTTCTCAGTTTTTACTTTTCACTTTCAAGCTCAGTTTATTTTTCGAAGCCCAGAGGTTAATGTTATTGATATCTTCTTGGATTTTACGTGTAGCCTCGAGTATATCAGAAGGATGGAAAGATAGGTAAATTTGTAGGTTATCTACGTACAGATGATACTGGGAATGTTGGATAGATCTAGGTAGGTCATTTATGAAGATTGAAGATAAGGTCGGAGAGATGGATGATACTTGGGAAACACCTCGAGAGATATAAACAGGTAATGAGGCAGGTTTGTTTGTTTGATGTTCACACAAAGAAAAATAAGTCGTACCAAATGAAGGAAGAGTAAATTTCTCTGGAAGTTAGGAAGTCGAACCCTCCAAATAAGAAAGTATGTGTCGTATAACGTCATGCACATATTTAAATTTTAATATTTCTAAGGATATTTGGACATTTCAGTTTTTTTATATTTATTTCCCCGGCCTTTTATTAAAAAAAATAAAAAAAAAATCTGGTGCGGGCATCACACGACTGTCACTTACCTCCATTTTTGAAATCAATGAAAGAATTTTCAAATACAGTTAGAGATAAAAATACGTGAAACTATTAAAGAATTAATTAAATTGAATTTCTATAGAAACATGTATTTTATTAAAAAATCTATTATATTATTATCTAAAATAATCACTTAGTTTTATCTTCTTTTCACCACTCTCTACTAACTTCTAAAAGCTTGTGTATAAGATAATATTTTTTCTAAAATCTTTAGCTTTCCAACGGTATATCATAAGTGTATATTACTGCTCTTATGTTCAAAAACAAAAAATTGCATTAAAAAAAATATTTTTTTCTGTTTTCTCCTTTAGTTTGGTAACTAATTCATTCAATTTATATATTTACCTGTTTTTCATCAGCGGTAACAAGATAATATTGTTATTTTTATAGAATCAACAAAATTAAAGGTACTTTAGAGAAAGAAAATTTAAAATATTGGCATTTAAGCTCTTTCAGACCATTTTAATCCGAATGAAACCTACATGATATTAAAGCCTATTAAATTTAACATAGATATAGCGAGTTTAATCAAAGTCGTCAGAACCGTTTTTGAAAAAATCGAAAAAAGGTGCAAAATGCATGGTATAAAGTGGCTCTTCTGGTAAGCTCATTTTGATGAAAAAGGTTTTGTATCATCTCGGCGTATATTTGTCTTAAATCTGAAATTTTAGTTTCATAAGACTTACCGTTTCGGCCCGGGAGTTACCACACACACACACAACAGACCTTTTTGCGGGACTTGGTTATTTGGACTCAGGGGACCCTAAAACGTGTATTTCCGTTGAAAACTGGAATTCGAAATTTTAACGATCGCAATACTTTTCCTTACTATATATAGTAAGTGAAAGTAATAAAGTAAAATTAAACTAACTATGTAGTATTTAAAAATACAGATTTTATTTTATTACCATCACACTTACGAGATTTTTTTAGAAACAATTGCATGTAGTTTCCATTTTCTTGCTGAGTTCGTGATAATATTTTCATTGGTTCACTCATCACAATCCAATACATCGTGGCCTCTGAAACACAAAAAAGGGCCATGAATCCATAATATTATAATATTATTCATCAATACGTTGAAGCAATAATTATTTATTATAACAGACGAGAATCTGGGGAGTCCGTGGCTAGCGTGCTAGTCTCTCATGCTAGAGGTTGTGAGTTCGAATCCCAGTCCCTGCGGGGCTTTTATAAGGATATAAATAAATGGGGATTCACTCACAGCATCTCCTTCGGGTATTTGAGACCCGTCAGCCAAATGGTGGCCACTCACAAAATTAGGCGTAGGGAGTGATGACCCTATACTGCAAATGAATCGAGAAACGTGAATTATCTCCCAGGAGATTACACTGCGAGGCCCAGGGACTACACGGCCTGTCGCGCCACTGGAATGAATAAATATTACAATCTGTCCTAATTAAGACATTTTTAATAGTGATCAAGTACAACATTCATACAATATATATACAAAACCATAAATTTATATAATAATAATAATAATACAATAGGATCATACCTTTACCAAACCATCCACTCCCAGCTACCTCCCTATATCCACAGTCTTCTACAATTAAAATCGTCAATCCACTCCCTCGAAACAAGATCACGCCATTCTGACTTTTATATTCCTATCCATAGAACAAAAACTTTCGATCATTCCTTTCTTGTCCGCTCTACTACTCTCTGGAATTCCTTACCTACTCATATCCACCATGCTTCATCCCTACCATCATTTAAGTCCCAGCTGTTCCAGTACCTACTGTCATCCCAAACAGACGCTGAACTACAAGCCTGAATGAACATATATTATAATAAGTTGAAAGTATGTGAGGCTGTGTGAATATTTACTATCACTAAATCTCACGAATTTCCACCTACTTGTTCTATCGCCGTGTATTCCGGCCTTTATGATAAATATTTAAGATATATTTAAAATCTTAACAAAGCATTAATAGTATTATTGGGAACTATCGAAATAAAAAAAATTGCGGAAATTAATATATCTCACTCAAATAAGTATTATTCTTAATACTAAAAGAAAAATATTAGATTTCGTCTATAAAAGTAACCCTTAAAAAAGCTGTCAATCCAAGTCAATTACTCAATTTTAAACAATCTTTCCCTTACCTTGAATTTTAAAATCAATTTAGAAACTATTAAATATACTTCAATTTCAAAAATATTCTATCTATTTTAATAAAACGTGTATTTATTTTCATTGGAAAAATATGATTTACATTAAATAATATAACTACATCAAATCGTTAACCATTTATAAGTTTGTGGATGTAATTAGTTGACCGTTGAGAATTACTGGAAGGAATTAGTCCGGGTGGCGGTCATTAAATGAAACAACTATGTAGTTTCAACTATTGATTGATTGCCAACGTTTCGACCCCCTTTGTGGGTCATCATCAGGGCGCATGGTGGGAGAATGGAAACTGGGGAGTTTCACAAAGGGGGTCGAAACGTTGGCAAACAATAAATAGTTGAAACTATTTAGTTGTTTCATTTAATAACCGCCATCCGGACTAATTTCTTCCATTAATAAGTTTGTTTCCTATTCGTCACTTTATATTACCTTTTACAACTTTGTGTATCAGATAATATTTTTTCTAAAATCTTTCTCTTTCC
Organism: Piezodorus guildinii; assembly: GCA_023052935.1. NCBI lineage: Eukaryota > Metazoa > Arthropoda > Insecta > Hemiptera > Pentatomidae > Piezodorus > Piezodorus guildinii. The sequence continues at coordinate 145,154,237 of CM041297.1, read as the reverse complement.
AACGGTATATTATACGTCTATATTACTGTTCTTAACTTAAAAAACAAAACAAAAATTACATTTAAAAAAATGGATTTTCTCTTTTATCCATTAGTTAGTCATCAAATTCGTCTAACTTGTATATTTAGCCGTCCTTCATCAATTTCATTGAGATGATATGGTTAATCTTTTGGAATGTACGAAAATAAAGATAGTTTAAAAGAAGAAAATTTAAAATATCGGCATTTAAGCCCTGTCCGACTATTTCAATCAGAATGAAACCTAAATGATATTAAAGCACATTACATTTTAGATCAACATAGCGAGTTTAATCAAAATCGTTAGGGCCGTTTTTGAGAAAATCATAAAAATGTACGAAATGTATGGTATAAAGTGGCTCTTCTGGTTTTATGGCTGTTCTCTGCCTTCAAAAATAACTGAGGGGATCGCCATGGTGACCGTGTAGTGATAAGCATGTGCTCTCATTGTCTCTATTGGAAATGTGATTTATTCATTTTTATAAGTTGTATTTAAGGCTGATTATTAGCTCAAACGGACAAGTTATTAGTCTAGTTTAAGAAGTTATAGTAAGTTAAAGGATTTATAAGTGAGTAACTACCAACAAAGTGGAAAACATGTGAAGTGTGTAAGGTTAGTTTTATTTAAACATTATCTTACCTAATTTAACAAGTTTAAAACTTTAAAACATTGTGTGATTGTGCTAATATTGTTTCAAACATTGTTTTTGTGCAAGACGTTTAGGGAGAAATGGCGTCCGAAAATGTAGCGAATATGGACCTACAAGAGGCAGGTTCTTCAACCATGCCAGAAGAAAATAACGAGTGGGAGGTGATTACAGGACGAAAAAGGCCATCATCCTCAACAGATCCCAGGCTATACACAAAAAAATCAAATACCGTCGAAACCAGCAATAGATATGACCCTCTTTTAAATATAACTGCGGAACCCGAGAAACAATCGAAGCAAACAGAAAATAACAAAGCTAAGCCACCACCCATATTCCTAAAAGGAATACAGAATATAGAAGGATTAATCGCGTTTTTAAAAAAAGAAATAGGCTCTAGCTACTTCACTATAAAATCAACAGCCAGAAATTCCATAGTATACCCAGCCACCCCAGACTCTTACAGAACAGCTGTTCGGTGCTTAAAAAAAGTAAATGCCGACTACCGTTTTTGCGAAATGTATGGTATAAAGTGGCTCTTCTGGTTTTATGGCTGTTCTCTGCCTTCAAAAATAACTGAGTTATGTGCGCATTTATATGTAACATTTCAATATTTTTCTTTTCATTTTTCACTCTTTTCTAATTATTCACATTTTTTTTGTTTGTTTTGTTTTTGGTAAAAAAAAAACAACTAATAAATTTGTTCTTTATTTTGAAAAAAAAAAAAAAAACTGAGTTATGGTTGTATTTTTATGTAAAATTTCAATTTTTTTTTGTTTCATTTTCACTTTTTTATAATTTTTTTTGATGATGATGAACACCAATATGGACAAATAGCAGTGTGCTATGAAATAAAATGAAGGGTGAAATATGATATAGTAATTATATAGTGGAAAAAGAACAAGTTAATTAATGTTAGTTAGTTTAAAAATAATTATGAAGTTAATTTTTCAAAGACAAACATTTAAATAATGTAATTTTATTCACTAATGAAAGTTTAAAAAAATTGTTTTAGTCTTGACAATGGGGAAACAGCCCCGAAACGTCGACAAATATGAAAAACTGATCAAAAGCTAATGAAATAAAGTGATTGGGTGAGGAATGGAAGGCAATGTGTGCTCTTTTAAATGTTTATAATTTTTTTTGGTTAAAAAACTCTAAGATTTTTATTATGAATGTATTATTTGGAACAATCTCTTCTTTTTATTTATATATTTATTTATTATAATATATATAAAACTTGATCATAACAACGTAACGTTATGATATAATGTGGAAATATATGTAAGTACAATTTTTAATAAAGTTATTTTATAAACAGATTGTATATATGTAGGTGATAATTGAATTATAAATTATTGATAATATTTGTTATTGTTTGTATATTTTTGCTTATAATATTGAATTGTATTCCAGATGATTTTTGATAATCTGAAGATGAGGCGTAGAACGTTGTTATAATCAAGTTTTGTATATGTTATAATAAATAAATATATAAATAAAAAAAAGAGATTGTTCCAACTAATAGATTCATAATTAAAATGACTCTTCTATAATAATAATTGATATAAAATCTAATAATTTTTTTTGTCTAACTTTAAAAATAATTGAAAAATTAAAAACACTTTGTTAATTGTTTTACAGTTACAAGCGTATATATTGGCAATTGAGACGTTGATTTCCAAAAAGTACTGAAGGATATTTTTTACAAAATTGATTTTTTTACATATTTGTATTCTCATCAATTAGTTATATCTAAATCTCCTATTTGATTTTATCTAATGAACACCCAAGCCCTTTATAAACGCAATTTAGAAATATAATTATTTTCTAAAGGAAATAATTACACATTTAATTTCGTTCCAAATTATACCAAAACATCTCATTTCATATCTTCAATATGATGTTATTATTAAACTAAAAAACAATTCTGGATTTTAATGCGAAAAGAATCAAATTAGCCAATTTAATAATATAATAATTAGTGATTTTCGCGCCTACTGTAAAATTTCCTAGAATGGATATAGTACCTTTTGGAAATCAACGTCTCAATTTATCAGCAAGATTTCAATTTTTTTAAAACTTACATATATTGTATATTTAAGTATATATTATATATATATATAATATTCTCTTTTTTGTAATTATTCGCGGGTTTTTTTTTTAAATTAAAAAGCACTTAAAATTTTGTTTTCTCTATCTTCAAAAATAACTGAGTTATTATAATTAAATCACTTTTGATCGGCCGCCATTTTAAAAATAACCAGCTGATTATCGTTTTCTGGAAAACTTTTTTCTGAGTACAACGTTTAGAAATTTAAAAATATCTCTCCCACTCCAGTTGGCCCTTCCTCCTAAGGCATTTCATCCCTCAGAAATTTTAAACTTAATCAACAAATTACCTTCCCGGAAAGCTCCCGGACACGATTTAATCACTGCCCAAATCCTTAAGCAACTTCCTAGAAAAGCCATTCTATTCCTAACATATATTTACAAGCTATAGTTAAAATGATCCCCAAACCCAAAAAGCCACTGGAGCTCCCTTCTTCTTACCGTCCTATTTCTCTTTTACCCATCATGGGTAAAATCTTAGAAAGACTCCTCCTAAAACGACTATACCCTATCCTAGAATCATATCATATAATCCCAGACCACCAGTTTGGGTTCCGTACTTCCCACTCCACCATCCAGCAATGTCACCGTGTTGTGGATGTGGTCTCGTCTGCATTGGAGCGTGGATTTTACTGCACTGGAGCCTTTCCCGACGTAGAACATGCCTTCGATCGAGTCTGGCACCCGGGACTGCTGTATAAACTCCGTGGATTCCTTCCTCCAACATACTTTCTAATCATCCAGTCCTACCTCTCTGACAGATCCTTCAAAATAAACCACGATCGCTCCTATTCATCTCTTTTTACCCAGTCGGCTGGTGTTCCTCAGGGCAGCATACTGGGACCCATCCTTTACACGGTTTATACAGCAGATATCCCAACCCATCCTAACACATTCCTTTCTACGTATGCCGATGACACTTGCGTGCTATCAGTTCATAATGATCCTAGTATTGCCTCTCAAAATCTCCAATCCCATATCAGAGACCTTGAGGTATGGTGTCAGATTGGAGAATTAAAATCAATTCCAATAAATCTCATCAAATTACCTTCACACTTCGTCGAAAACCTATGACATCCTGTTCTACAGTGTCCTTTAATGATATTCCGCTAGTCCCGGTTGAACAGATCCGCTATTTAGGACTCCTGCTTGACAAACGACTTACATGGAATCCGCATACAAGACTGAAAAGACAAGAAACTGCTCGACGTTTTCGGCTACTCCAACACTTACTAGACAGACGCTCTAACCTTTCACTTAACTACAAAAAACTCATTTACATGACAATCATAAGGCTATCTGGACCTACGGAGTTGAGCTATGGGGCTCTACTAAACCATCCAATTCTTCCCGTATCCAATCCTTACAATCCAAAATCCTTCGTAAAATCCTCAACGCTCCTTACTTTGTCACGAACAAAATCATTCATAAAGACCTCCAAGTTCCGTATGTAGCCGATTTGGCCCGTACCAGGTATCATTCCTTCCATGACAAACTCCATTCTCACTCTAATCCACTAGTTTCAATCCTGGGTTCCTCTACAATCCCTGATAATCCACCGAGGCGTCTGAAGAGAAGATGGCCTCGAGACCTTCTTGTTTAGATTGATTACTAGAGTGCTGCCAATGGGCAGTTTCTCTTCACGTTTTCCATGTACATATTCTTTATCAGCATATTTACTTGATGTATTGTAGTATACAGTTGTAAATTTCAATAAAATATTATTTAAAAAAAAAAAAAATATATCTCACATTCCTTCCTCGTCAAAGCACCTGTAGAAAGGGCCGAAGGAGAAACACTCAGTAAACGGAGGACAACAGAATTGTTTAGAACATCGCATTACTATAGGCCCATACAAATTCGATTCGTAACTAACTAAAAGTAAAACAAACAAAAATTAACGTATTCCAAAGTTCAATAATAATAATTTAAAACATATTTTTATCACTTAGATGCTATATAGAATCTTACATTTAGTTGTTTGTGGTTTTCCTGTGGTATTTACTGCTTTTTCTTCTGCTATAATTACATTATTAGCCTTCCTGGATAAAACTGCACGTGGAACAGCCCGAACTGAAATTAACACACTCAGAAGGATACAGAATAATATTTGGTAAAACAGTTTCATTTTGATTATTGGATGTAATAACCAGTTTTTAAAATCAGAAATTTCAATATATATAATCTTGCTAATCTAGAGTATTATCGCGATAAGATAACTTGCGTGGGGTTTGAGGCAGAAGGAATTTACCTGTGGCCAGTCGCGGGACAAGAAACAAGCGTTTAAAACCTGTGAAAAATTGTCGCACTGAAGAGGGTTACCTGGCGCCTTTTTTTGGAACTAGGTGTTCCAAACTTTGACTACCTTTGGGTGATATATGTCTCGCCCGGTGTCTATGATGTAGCAAGCAATTTTGTTTGTCTGTTTGTTAGGGCTTTGAGGCGTACATCATCAATGCCTTTTCGGATAATTATATATTTGTTGACCCTCAATAAAAAACCCTTAATAAAAAAGAAGAAAAAAAATTGAGTGTACATAAGGCGAAACATCAAAAAAGCTATAAACAAAATCATCACAACACATTTCCAATTGTAAAAGTATAAAAAATTCAAATGTTACAGCGTTATCAACTCATATCGCAATATATCAAGATGTGTGGAACCATTATAAAATTAATTAAATGGAATTTATATAGAAACATATGTTTCATTAAAAAATGTATTATATTATTATCTAAAATAATAAGTTAGTTTTATGTTCATTTCATCACTCTCTATTAACTTTCAAAAGCTTGTGTATGAGATAATATTTTTTCTGAAATCTTTAGCTTTCCAACGGTATATCATACATGTATATTACTACTCTTATGTTCAAAAACGAAAAATTGTATTAAAAAATATTTTTTCTGTTTTCTCCTTTAGTTGGGTATCGAATTTATTCAATTTATATATTTACCTGTTTTTCATCAGTGGTAACAAGATAATATAGTTATTTTTATAGAATCAACAAAATTAAAGGTACTTTAGAGAAAGAAAATTTAAAATATCGGCATTTAAGCCATGTCAGACCATTTTAATCAGAATGAAACTTACATGATATTAAAGCCCATTAAATTATACATCGATATAGTGAGTTTAATCAAAATCGTCGGAACCGTTTTTGAGAAAATCAAATAAAGGTGCTAAATGCATGGTATAAAGTGCCTCTTCTGGTAAGCTTATTTTGATGAAAAAAGTTTTGTCACGTCTCGGGCGTATGGTTGTCTTAAATATGAAATTTCAGTTTCATAGGACTTACCGTTTCCGCCCGGGAGTTACCACACACACACACACACACACACAAATGCTCACTGGACATGGCTGCTTCAGAGCCTACCAATTACGGTTTAAGTTGGACAATACAGCAGAATGTCCAAGATGCCCAACAATAGATGAGACAGTAGAACACGTATTCTTCTGCTGTCCTCGTTTTCAAGTAGAGAGGGAAGAATTTCAAGAAATATGCAGATCAGAAGCTACACCTGACAACATCGTCAACCTCATGCTACTTTCTCAGGAGAAGTGGATGGCGGGCCAATGTCTGGCTGCGGACGTCATCAAGAAATTGAGAATGGAAGAGAAGGAGAGGCGTGCCTAGAAATATAGGGTAAGGCGCCTAACAACGGGGCGGCACACAGCCACTCTCCTCCACGAAGTAATGCCTAACGGTGGTCCCGTGGAGGGTGAGAAACGGGTGTAGGGAGGTTGGTTTTAGTGGGTAGAAATCCCACACACGGATAGGTACGGGCCTATCCGCGTCTTTTGAAGATTTCCACCTACCCTCGTAAAAAAAACCACAGACCTTTTTGCGGGACCTGGTTATTTGGACTTAGGGGACCCTAAAACGTGTATTTCCGTTGAAAACTGGAATTCGAAAATTTTCACGATGGCAATACTATATATAGTAAGTGAAAGTAAAAACCTACACAATATAAAATACAATATTAATTTAAAAGTACATGTTTGGTTCTTTTGTGCGTGTAGCGCTTTAGTGATGTTTTGTTGTAATTACCAATTTCTAGTTTTAATGGGTTTTCAGAAGCTGTGGTTTTATCAAAATAGTTTTTGGTTACTGTGTAGATATACTGTTTTATTGTTGGAAGATTTAGTTCAAAGAGCATTTTTGAAATTTTAGTATATCGTGGGTAGTTGTTGATGATTCACATACATGTATTTATTATTGTTTCTATTTTTTTATAATTGGTATTGCAAGTCGAACTCCAGACGGGCGATTCATAACAGATCTGGGCACGTATGACTGTTTTATAAGTAGTAGTTTGTTCTGAGTGCTTAAAAAAAAAGTCGTTTAGCGATTTGCTCAATTTCTTATATTTTGGAGAAGATCGAAAAAATTCAATAACTTCTTGTAAGTTGTTCTGTTAAATACTTCATTTATCATGGTTTTGTACGTTGACATATGTTTGTTTGTTTATTCAGTTAACATCACTTAATGCTGCTGTGGCTAATCGGACGATGCTGCAGTTGGAGTCAAAAATCCTGCCTATCCAGGTTTAATTAGGATAAATATCTTTAATAAGTATGACAACGTACGACATCGTGGCTCATTTAGTATGCACTTAGTATGCTAACCACTACACCAAAGATGACACCATTGATGTCTGATAACGCTTGGTGTCCTTTACATTCTTGCTTTCTTCTTTGAATTCTTCTACGGCCTACAGTTAGTTACTAAGATATTTTGGAATGAACAACATAAGCCATATTGCAACGTACATATTATAATGTTGAATACGCTAATATATATTTTTCTTGTAGGATTTCTGCACAGTTAATATTCCAGAAGCAATATAAAAACAAAAAAAAAAAATCATGTATTGACTCATTAAAATCCTAGAACTATTAAAGAAAACAGGTTTAAGGATGAGTTTGCTACTAACGTTTGAATTAGAATTATTTCTTCGATTATGCGACCTAATTCTTATTCGAAAGATTGATTTGAATCGCATTTGCAAAATTAAGGAGCATCCTAGCAGGATTCGATTAAAAATTTCGTTCCAACTCGATTATAACTGTGCGGCCCGATTTGGGTGGACATATTTTATCCGCAATGATTGATAAGACGTAAAGGAATAGTGCCATGTCTACCCCGGTCACCAGATAGGACACCCATGGATTTTTTCGTAGGAGGTAACTCGAAGTATGAAGTTTATTTGGTGCTAATTAATTTAAAAGAGCAATTAAGCGACAGAATTGAGGCGTTGATTTTCAAAAGTACTAAAGGACATTTTTTTCAAAGTTGATATTTTGACCTATTTATATTCTAATGGTTTCGTTTTATCTAAATCCGTCATCAAATTTTATCTAAAATACATAAAAATCCTTTAAAAAAGTATTTAAAAATTGCATTTCATTCCAAAAGGTACTAAATCCACATTTTATTTCATTCCAAAAGGTACTATATCCATATTTCGTTCCAAAAGGTACTATATCCTCTATAAACAGATATAACCTTTCCTTTAATTTCCTTCTAAAAGGTACTATATTTCCTACTATACGGCAGAAGCACCTAATGCCATAATATATCACCATTAATTTATTGTTTTCATCATTTTATGCATTTTTATTGGTTCATTTAGCACGTCTTGAATCACCGCTATTATTTTGATCACTGATTTTATCCTAATGATCAGTTTTTAGGCTATTTGAAACTACTTAGTTTCGTCGCTTTGCTTCTTTTAGGTTGTCAATTAAATTAAGTTTTTTCATAGTATTTCTTCTTGCAGCAACATAAATTTGGTTTAAAATTTTTCAGAAACTCATATTTTAATAGAATAATGGGTATTTGTTGCAGCAAATAGTTGGAATTAGCATTCCACGAACTTGCTAAATATGTGAAGAAAATATGTGCCTGATCTAACATGGTAGTCGATTTTTTTATGTAAAATAAAAGCTCAAAAGTTATTATTTATCAGTATCTATGGTTAAATATTGTTTACACGTCGTTAATAATATAGTTAAATTTGCTAAATTCACACAAATAGTAAATACAAGTTCAAAATAAACTTCATAATTACATACTTTCTTATGTTATATTAGTGCCATAAATAGATAAATTGTCCTTTGAATATTTACTTTCTTTATGAAGAAAAGATAATCAATGTAATTAAACAACAAAGAAAGATATTTCTCAGGGATAATAAGGAAATTTACAAAACTTAGTAATTAACAATATAAAGAAGTTAGTTATCGGTAATGTTGTATCAGGAAGGTTATAGTGACTGTTACCAACTTATCGCACATTATATTCTTCCAAAAAGTACTTTGTCCATGTTTCGTTCCAAAAAGTACTATATCCATATTATATTGTTTAAAATCATCGGAAAAGTGCAATCATTTAGAAAAATGAGATGACAACACACTTAAAAATCAACTTTTGTTTTTAATAAAAAAAGAGTCACGAAAATTGGTCCAATAAGAAATAAATGACAGATTTTTGCGTTTCCTGTAAAATTTTCTAAAGTGGATATCGTACCTTTTGGAAATCAACGTCTCAATTGTTCTTTGCTGTCTGCTCATTAGTACTTGTGCCGGCCTTTCCGACAATCCTGTAATTGGACAGTTTCTATACTCCATCAAGCCCAAACTAAAATCTTGTCCAGAGTTTTATTAATTATTAAACATGATAAACCAAAATTAGGCAAAATCAAACTATCTAAGTAGTCTTTCAAAACAACGAGCTTTATTTCAGTACAATCAGACTTACTTGATTTAATTAGACATTATGTCATCCAGTTTTAATTTTCTTCCTCGTGGGATATTAATGAAATTATAATTTCTTATTTTCAATGAGTCACTACGACGAACAAAACCAGATGCCGTCTTCACTGAAATTAAAACAAAAAAATCAACGAATCCATAAAAATATGTTTGTTTATTGGAAGGAATTAGTCCGGGTGGCGGTCATTAAATGAAACAACTAAATAGTTTCAACTATTTTATTGTTTGCCAACGTTTCGACCCCCTTTGTGGGTCATCATCAGGGCTAAAAAGATACAAAAGAATATAATTTCAATGACATTACATACAATATTATATAACCTATTTAGCTAGAGAACGTCGGTATTGAAAAAATAACAGAAGAACTGTATATGTAAAAAAAAAAAAAAAAAAAAAAAAAAAAAAAAAAAAAAAAAAAAAAAAAACTTAATTAAAATACAATGACCATATTACAATAATGAAAGTGTTATACAGAAAAAATAAAAATGTTCACTAAACAAAATTTACACAGGTATCAATAATTTACATGAAATATGAAATATAAAAATATGAATCCACGTACGTGGAGATTAAGTTTTTTTTTTTTTTTTTTTTTTTTTTTTTACATATACAGTTCTTCTGTTATTTTTTCAATACCGACGTTCTCTAGCTAAATAGGTTATATAATATTGTATGTAATGTCATTGAAATTATATTCTTTTGTATCTTTTTAGCCCTGATGATGACCCACAAAGGGGGTCGAAACGTTGGCAAACAATAAAATAGTTGAAACTATTTAGTTGTTTCATTTAATGACCGCCACCCGGACTAATTCCTTCCAGTAATTCTCAACGGTCAACTAATTACATCCACAATGTTTGTTTATTGTTTATTTATTTGACGTCACTTTATGCTACTGCTATGTTTTTGCCCGGCTGCTTTTCTAAGGCAGCAGTACCTTCAAAAACTAGCTTACTTACTATATTTAGTCAATATATAAACTATATTTAATGATACCATTGGATCTCCTTTCCAAAGGTATCGGGTTTACCAATCCAATAGGTGGCATGCAGGGTAAGATTAAAGTAAACAAGATTCAATTAATACATTACTATAATTATTAATTTACACATATAAATTATATTAACCCATTGCCTAGAACTCTGATTGAGAATACTGAGGGACATTTTGCTACCTTTGCCATACAATATTACAAATAACGATATACCTTTGAAACCTTAACCGGCTGGCGAAGGTGAAATCAGTCTTAGGTCCCCTTTCTTGGCACCATCCTCCAGCTGCTCTCAGAACCCCGACGGCCACCTCCTCTTCTTGTAGGTGGAACCAGACTCACTCCACTTGAGGATAAAACTTGACTGCCTCTTCGGTTCTTCTCTCTCATTCTTGTCACCTCGGGTGGGCCGAGATGGGAAGTACCGGTTGGCGGTATAGCCTTTGTGCTATTATTCTTATCTTTTCAACAATCTTAATATTCTTGTTGGCCGCCGCTGGGGGGAAACTACCAGAGGTTTCTGGTACCACTGGGGGACCCATACCGATGGGAAATCTAAGGGGTCAGGTAAACACCTTTTGATGTTTTGCCGACAAAGGTTCGTTATCATTATTGTTTAATATTAAAATTATTTAATAATGAACTCCCCTCAGTATCCTCAATACATTACACTACTATGGCTAATCGGACGATGCTACAGTGGGAGTCCTAAATTTTGTCTATCCAGATTTTATTAGAATAGAGATCTTTAACGAGTACCTGACATCGCACAGGCTCGGGACCACCTTTTAACGTCCCCTCCGAAGGACGGCATAACTAAGGATTTTATACTCCCATTAAAAAATCCTAGGACCACCTGCGGATTTGAACCCTTGACCTTTGGCATAGGAGGCTGTTATGCTAACCACCCAGCTACAAGTGATCCCCATAAAAATATGATATTAATGAATACTTTGAAGCAATAATTATTTACTGAAATTGATCAAAATATTCATGTAAATGTCAATAAATTATTTTGAATAGTATTTTGTTGTAAAATAAATTCATAGCGTTTTTTGTTGATGATTCCAATAAAAACTTCAGATTCTTGTGAATATTTTTAATCAATTATATACGACACATTTTGATCTATTATATGTTGTTATCTTTCAGGTAGTTTACTGAATTTGTTCATCATCAACAGTTGAAGGACGACCCGAGCGCATTGCGTCTTAAAAGTCAGAATTTCCGGTTTTGACCCGAGCAAACCACTTAAGTTGACGGTACTTCCTCCAAAGGCATCCACTGGAAATTTTGTTACTCGTCTGTGCTGCAGATTTTCTTTTTCGAAAATAAAATATCAATAAATGACGAAAATGATTTATTTTCTTAAAGATAAGAAATATCGGTTAAAAGTGATTCATGATTAATCCTTTTTACTTTCACTTACCTATATATGAAATATATACTAAGGGAAAGTATTGCGATCGTGAAAATTTTCGAATTCCAGTTTTCAACGGAAATACACGTTTTAGGGTCTCCTGAGTCCAAATGACCAAATCCCGCAAAAAGTGTGTGTGTGGGGGGTAACTCCCGAGCGTAAACGAAAAGGCCTATGATACTGAAATTTCATATTTAAGACACTTATACACCCGAGATGTTACAACAACATTTTCATCAAAATCAGCTGACCGGAAGATCTACTTTATAACATGCATTTTGCACCTTTTTTCGATTTTCTCGAAAATGGTTCCGACGATTTTGATTAAAGTCGCTATATGGATGTAAAATTTAATTGGCTTTAATATCATGCAGGTTTCATTCCGATTAAAATGGTCTGACAGGGCTCAAATGCCGTTATTTAATTTTCTTCCTCTAACGTACCTTAAATTTTGTAGATTCTATAGAACTAACCATAGTATCTTGTTACCACTGATAAGTTGAGCTTAATTTGATTAACAACTAAAGAGAAAAGTGCAAACATATTTTTTAATGCTTTTTTTGTGTTTTTGAACACAAGAATACTAATATAGATGTATAATATACCGTTGGATAGCTAAAGATTTTAGAAAAAATATTATCTAATACACGGAATTTTAATGGTTAGTGGAGAGTGATGAAATGAAAAGTGAAGTTCCAACTTTTTTTTTTTTTTTTTATATTTTACTAAACCTAAACCTAACATAAGTAACAATAGGTAATAAAAAGATTTTTTTTTTTAGTAATACATAATTACATACAAACTTCTTCTTTGACTTCCTCTTCGTGCAATAACTAGCGTCGAGGAGCCCCTATCCAATGCAGCCATGCCTCTCGGTCCCTACTAAGCCGCTTCATTTCTTGGAGTGTTTTGCCTCTCTTCTCTCCAATCCGTTGAATATATTCCTGATAGGAAAATCTGGGGCGACCTCTCGGCCTCCTCCCAGTGGGTTGAGCTTCTAGAATGTTTCGTGGCTCTCTCTCCTCCTCCATCCGACAAACGTGGCCAAACCACTTTCATTGTCAGTTCTCCAACAGTGTCTTGAGTTCTGGCACCTCTAGATGTTCCTTAATGCGCTCATTTCTGACGCGGTCTCGTCTGGTCTTTTCAGCAGCTCTCCGCAGGAATTTCATCTCGGCTGCTGTCACTCGGCTAACTTGCTTCTCCAGCATAATTCAGCTTTCGCTTCCAGGTACACAGACTTATAAATGTGCCTTTGTATTTTCTTGCCAACTTCCCTGTGCCCAACTTTGCTGTTGCAGATAGGGTGGTAATGGACCTGGTTGGCTTTTGATATCTTATTTGCTCCTTCTGGCTTAATCTTTCCTGTGTTGCTGATAATTGTCCCCAAATAGGTGAATGATCGCACAACTTCTAGTACCTCCCCATTACAGTTCAACTGGGCATCCTCATGTTCTTCCCTTTATATGACCAGGACTTTGCTTTTCTTCTTATTGATCGCCATACCTTTGCGAAGGAGTTCTTCCTGCCATTCTATGAGGGCCTCTTGCAGCTTGTTTTTTGAGTCCGCAATCAGAACGATGTCATCAGCATATAGTAGGCTTTGGACCATAATATTCCTCATGTTCCATTTTCCTATGGTCGTCCAGGCAGTACGGCGCTTGCAAATTTTGTGAATTTCATTCATAAATATGCTGAGCAAGAGGGGACTTAAGCTGTCTCCCTGCCTGACTCCTTTCCGTATGGGAAAAGGCATGGACTCTCTACCATTAATTCTTGTGATTCCTTTTGCTGCCTTATAAGCCGATCTAATCGCCATGATAAGATCCACTGGGACATTTTTTGCCACCAAAGCAGTCCATATCTCTTGCCTTGGAACCGAGTCGAATGCTGCTTTGAGATCCAGAAACGCCATGTATACATTCTGATCTCTGTCCCACGCTTTCTCTGCGATTCATCTCAAGACGAAGATGTGATCTTGAGTCTGCCTCCCCGGACGAAAGCCTGCTTTCGCTCTCTACTTGCTTCTCAACTGTGTGCCTTAATTTTCTTTCTAGGATTGAGGAGTATAATTTGTAGGCAACTGTAAGTAAGCTTATAGGCCTGTTGTTTTCACAATCCGTTGAGCTACCCTTTTTATGAATAGGGACAATCAAACTGAACTCCCAATCCCTAGGGACTATCTTTGTATCGCATATTTTTTGGAGGAATTGTTGGAGAAATTTAATTAATTCCTGTCCTCCACAAATTTTATTAATTCAGGGGCTATGCCATCACGCTGGTTAGGGGAGAAGCATGAAGAAGGCTGCCGAACATTTGAACTAACTTTGAAGACATAAAGCAGCTGTGGGTTGTACTTGGTACTTCCTACAGCTGCAAGCACCCGTATTGCCTTCAAGGCAGGGAAGGGTTTAAATAAATAAAAAATAAATAAAGGGGCTATGCCATCTCTTCCCGCTGCTTTACCTATTTTAATTTTTTGGATGGCATATTCTACATCATCTTCCTCGATGACTTCTAGACTTTCCAGAATATTATTTTCCACCAGATATTCCTCTGAGTCAGTGAGCCCTCCTTCTGAGAAGTGTCCCTGATAAAATTCCTTCCACCGTTCAAGAATTTTGTCATCTTCGGTGACCATGCTGCCACTGGTGTCTTTGACATTTCTCACTGGCTAACTTATTTTTCCTCTCAGTGTCTTTACTTTGCGCCAGAATTTCATAATACTATCCCGGTGGTCTTCGTCAAGACTTCTTCCGAATCTTTCCCATGATTCTCTTTTCGCTTGCCGTACTGCTATTTTGCATTGATTTCTGGCGGTATTCATCTAACTTAGTTTTGTCTTGAAGATATGCTTTCCACGTTTTCTTCCTTAATTGAACAAAACGCCGTATTTCCTCATCCCACCTCTCTGTGCGCTTTTGTTTATTAGATATTTTGCGCAAGCCACTAACTTCCCGTGCAGTCCAAGATACATGATTTTAAAAGGCACCACTACTTCCCTACACCCCCCTCTTGGCTTATGGTTCTTAATCTATTCTCCAGTTTTGTCGGTGTAGGAAATTCTCTTTCTTGGATTGTCCAGAGCTCGTATGTTCACTGCCTGATAACTCTTTTGCTTAATCTACCGCTTCTGTGGAATTATGGTATCAGCTATTAGTAGTAGAGGATAGCAGCCAATTTCAGCGCCTCTTACTACATTTATATCGGTAAAGTAGTGTCTTATATCACGGTCATATACGAAATAGTCTATAATGCTGTTTCTTTCCAGGCTCGAGAAAGTTATTTGGTGAATTTTTTTGTGGGGAAAGAAGGAATTTCCCACCAGCATATCATTGTCTATGCAAAAATCAATAATACGTTGTCCATTTCCTTTTCTTACACTTTCTCCTCCGTGGAGTCCGAGGGCACCGTAAGTGTGAGAAGGATCGGAACCTGTTCTAGCATTGAAATCACCACTCAATATTGCGTGTCGTACTTTGTTCTTGATTTTGTTGAGCAGTCCTTGTAAGTCAGTGTATAAACATGATTAGTAAAAGTGAATAATTATAATATTTTGAATGACAATTTTTTTGGATTTCGTTCATGTTTTTGTATTGAATGAACAATTGAATCAATTGAATGGTACCTACTCCTCTTATGTGGAAAGGGGGTTTTGGTTTGCGGAAAAAACCCGTAATCCTTTTATACGGTTGCTCCTATAAAAAAAATCTGGTGCGGGCAAAACACGACTTTCACTTACCTCCATTTTTAAAATCAATGAAAAACTTTTCAAATACAGTTAGAGATAAAAATACGTGAGACTATTAAGGAATTAATCAAATTGAATTTATATAGAAACATGTGTTTTATTAAAAAATCTATTATATTATTATCTAAAATAATCAGTTTGTTTTATCTTCTTCTCATCACTCTCTATTAACTTCTAAAAGCTTGTGTATGAGATGATATTTTTTCTAAAATCTTTAGCTTTCCAACGGTATATCATACATGTATATTACTGCTCTTATTTTCAAAAACGAAAAATTGCATTAAAAAAATATTTTTTCTGTTTTATCCTTTAGTTGGGTATCGAATTTATTCAATTTATATATTTACCTGTTTTTCATCAGCGTTAACAAGATAATCTAGTTATTATTATTGAATGTACAAAATTAAAGGTACTTTAGGGGAAGAAAATATCGGCATTTAAGCCCTGTCAGACAATTTTCATCCAAATAAAACCTACATGATATTAAAGCCCATTAAATTTTACATCGATATAGCGAGTTTAATCAAAATCGTCGGAACCGTTTTCGAGAAAATCGAAAAAAGGTGCAAAATGCATGGTATAAAGTGCCTATTCTGGTAAGCTCATTTTGATGAAAAACGTTTTGTCACGTCTCGGGCGTATGGTTGTCTTAAATATGAAATTTCAGTTTCATAGGACTTACCGTTTCCGGAGTTACCACCACACACACACACACACACACAGACCTTTTGCGGGACTTGGTTATTTGGACTCAGGGGACCCTAAAACGTGTACTTTCGTTGAAAACTGGAATTCGAAAATTTTCACGATCGCTATACTTCCCCTTACTATATATAGTAAGTGAAAGTAAAAAAGTGTCATAAGTAAAAGTTGTTGGAAATAGGGTGTGAAATCAACTTACGACGTCAAATCATAGAGTTCCAATTAAAAAAAAAAAATAAAGTGTCTTCTGGGCCATCCTGTACATCAACATTAAAATCTGAATACAGAAATCGACTCCTCGTTAAAAAAAATCGTTTAACTTTTTTACTTTCACTTACCTATATATGAAATATATAGTAAGGGAAAGTATTGCGACGATTTAGGGTTCTCTGAGTCCAAATAACCAATTCTCTTAAAAACGTATGTATGTGTCTGTGTGTCCGTGTGTCATAACTCCCGCGCACAAACGAAAAGACCTATGGAACTGAAATTTCATAATTCAGACAACTATACGCCCGAGATGTTACAGAAATTTTGTTATCAAAATCAGCTAGCCCGAAGAGCCACTTTATACCATGCATTTTGCATCTTTTTATGATTTTCTCAAAAACGGCTCTAACGATTTTGATGAAACTCCCTATGGCTATGTAAAATTTAATGGGCTTTAATATAATATAGGTTTCGTTTTGATTAAAATAGTCTAACAGGACTTAAATGCCGATATTTCAAATGTTCTACTTTCTTTGTTTAACGTCACTTTATGCTACTTTGGCTAATCGGACGATGCTACAGTGGGAGTCCTAAATTTAGCCTATCCAGGTTTTATTAGGATAGGGATCTTTAACGAGTACCTGACATCGTACAGGCTCGGGACCACCTTTTAACGTCCTCTCCGAAGGACGGCATAACTAAGGATTTTTTACACCCATTAAAAATCCCGTGACCTTTGGCATAGGAGGCTGTTATGCTAACCATCCAGCTACAAGTGATCCCCAAATTTTCTACTTCTAAAGTACCTTTAATTTTGTATATTTTATGAAATTGACCATATCATCTAATTAACATTGCTAAAAAACAGGTAAATATATAAGTTGAACGAATTCAATATCCAACTAAAGGAGAAAAGTGCTAAAATATGTTAAAGGAACAGAGCCCTTAACATATTTTAAGTGCTGCCATCTAGCAGGCAGCATGATATCAAGAGCACAACGCCATCTAGTGGCAGCCAGAGGCAAGGGACTCTGCCAAAAATTGCAGGAAATGGCGAGGTAAATAAAAATCGTGTGTTGTCCACATCAGATATTTTTTGGAACGGCCTACAGTCTTGCCATAAAACTACAATGTCCAAAAATTTGGTCGGCACGATAAACAAGCCTTATAATAACTTCTTATAATGTTTAGAATTATGAAACATCTCACCGTCCATCTGGATCACAGCATTTAGTCCCGTCTTCGCAACACTCGCTCTGTTCAGGACAACAGAAAACTGGATTGCAATGCATTATCCCTCCCTTATCCCGTTGGGATTCGTTTTTAACTAAAAGGACAAACAAACAAAAATTAGCGTATTCCAATGTTGAATAATAATAATTAGAAACATCTTTTTATTACTTCGTTCTAGATAAAATCTTACATGTATGTGCTTCTGGTGTTTCTGTGGTATTTAGTGTTTTTTTCTTTTTCTGTGGTTTTTTTCTTTGGTCTGTGTCTTCCTGTTTTTTCTTCTGGATTTTTTTCTGTGGTGCTTACTGTTTTTTCTTCTGGATTTTTTTCTGTGGTGCTTAGTGTTTTTTCTTCTGATTTTTTTCTGTGGTGCTTAGTGTTTTTTCTTCTTTATTTTTTTCTGTGGTGCTTACTGGTTTTTTTCTTATTTTTTTCTGTGGTGCTTACTGCGTTTTTCTTCTGTATTTTTATCTGTGGTATTTACTGCTTTTTCTTCTGCTAAATTTACATTGTTACTCTTCGTAGAAAAAAATGAAAGTGGACCAGCCGTTACTGAAATTAGCACACAAATAAAAATATAAGACAACATTCTATAAAATAGTTTCATTTTGATTATTGGATATAATAACCTGTTATTCAATTTAGAAGATTCAATATATACAATCTAGCTAATCTAGAGTATTATCGCGATAAGATAAAGTGGGGTTCGATTTCCGTTTTCCAGTGCGTAAGCCGCGAATCCAGGCGGGGACTGTTTTAAAAATTCTAGAGCGCGCTACACACGACATCCACTTACCTAACTATGGGGTTGTGTCACATGAAATGTCCGTTTTCAAGGTAAAGGATTTTTATTAAAAATACGATATGAAAACAAGATAATTTTATTCGAAGTATTTACCATCTTTTTATACACATTTTTCCCAACGTGACACCAACTTTTTTATCCCCGAACTGAAAAACTCTGAGCTTTGAAGTAAAACAAAATCTGAAAACGCACTTTTCACTTGATCATCATTTTCGAAAAGTTTTCCTTTGGCGAAGTTGTCTAAATTCCTGAACAGGTGGTAATCTGTTGGAGACAAGTCGGGAGAATATGGTGGGTGCGGAAGAACTTCGTAGCACTGTTCTTTCAATATTTGCACGGTATGTTTTGAAACATGGGGTCTTGCTGCCGCTTAGTGAGATCATGAGGTACCCATGTATCGAGCTTTTTTACTTTCCCAATACACTTTAAATGTCTGGAAACGGTAGATGCACTTGCATTTAGTTGTGCTGAGAGTCCTTTAACTGTTTGGTAGGGGTTTCCTTCTACTTTATGTTTGAGGACATCGTTGTCTATTACGGACGGAGGTCTTCCTCGGGGCAAGTTTTTTAAGTCGGTATCCCCAGCTGAATACTTAGAAAACCAACGGCGAATGGTAGGTTCATTAACACTCCCTTCTCAAAAATCGCGTGTTTCCATGTTCATATTTGGAGGTTTACTAAAAAGTGGGTAATTGATTGGGAAGCTAATGTTTAATATACAAAGGTAGAGGATTAGTAACTGTTTACTCTAAATATGTAAACATTCGGAAGAAAACAACAGAGACCTGCAAAATCCTTTATGTATTTCAGAAACTATAAAAACGGACATTTCATGTGAAACAACCCAATAGAACAATATTTGTATGATAATATTATTATTAGTTTTTTATGTAAGAAATATATGGCAACTGAAAGAATTGCGATCGAGAAATCTTTCGAAATACAGTTTTCAACCGAAATACGCATTTTAGGGTCCCCTGAGTCCAAATAATCCGTATAAAAGTATGTGTGTGTATAATCTAGCACGAAAACGGTATGTCGTGTGTAACTGAACTTTCCTTTTTTGTAAGGTATGTACCCAAAATGTTACAGCAACTTTTCAGCAAAATCAGCTGATCAAAAGTGCTACTTTATACCATGCATTTTCCATATTTTTTGAATTTCTCAAAAATGGCTCTATCGATTTGGTCTAAACTCGCCATATCGATGTAAAATTTAATGAGTTTTAAATATGGGTTTTATTCTAAATGAAATATTCTGACAGGGTTTGAATGCAAATATTTTAAATTTTCTTCCTCTGAAGTACCCTTAATTTTGTGCATTGATAAAAAACGGATAAATATAAAAGTTGGACGAATTTGAAAACTAAATAAAGGAGAAAATAGCAAACATATTTTTACTTTCACTTACTATATAAAGTAAGGGGAAGTATTGCGATCGTGAAAATTTTCGAATTCCAGTTTTCAACGGAAATACACCTTTTAGGGTCCCCTGAGTCCAAATAACCAAGTCCCGCAAAACGGTCTGTGTGTGTGTGGTAACTCCCGGGCTAAAACGGTAAGTCCTATGAAAATGAAATTTCATATTTCAGACAACTATACGCCCGAGACGTGACAAAACTTTTTTCATCATAATGAGCTTACTAGAAGATGCACTTTATACTATGCATTTTGCACCTTTTTTCGATTTTCTCGTAAACGGTTCCGACGATTTTGATTAAACTCGCTATATCGATGTAAAATTTAATGGGCTTTAATATCATGTAGGTTTTATTCTGATAAAAATGGTCTGACAGGGCTTAAATGCCGATATTTTAAATTTTCTTCCTTTAAAGTACCTTTAATTTTGTAGATTCAATAATAATAACTAGATTATCTTGTTAACGCTGATGAAAAACAGGTAAATATATAAATTGAATAAATTCGATAACCAACTAAAGGAGAAAACAGAAAACATATTTTTTTTATGCAATTTTTCGTTTTTGAACATAAGAGCCGTAATATACGTGTATGATATACCGTTGGAAAGCTAAAGATTTTAGAAAAAATATCATCTCATACACAAGCTTTTAGAAGTTAATAGAGAGTGATGAAAAGAAGATAAAACTAACTGATTATTTTAGATAATAATATAATAGATTTTTGGTCTCCTGAGTCCAAATAACCAAGTCTATACAAGAGGTTAAAAAACCGTTTTCATCAAAATGAGCTTACCAGAAGAGCCACTTTATACCATGCATTTTGCACCTTTTTTCGATTTTCTCGAAAACGGTTCTGACGATTTTGATTAAACTCGCTATATCCATGTAAAATTTGATGGGCTTTAATATCTATCACGTTGGTAAGGTTTTATTCTTATAAAAATAGTCCCTATGGGAGAGGCTTTTGTCTATACTGATGGCTATAAAGCTATTATTATTTATTGTGCCTCATCAAATAATCCAAACCCGCAGGTGGTCCTAGGATTTTTTAATAGGAGTAAACAAATCCTTAGTTATGCCGTCCTTTGGAGGGGACGTTAAAAGGTGGTCCCGAGCCTTTACGATGTCAGGTACTCGTTAAAGATCCCTATCCTAATAAAACCTGGGTAGGAAAAATTTAATACTCCAACCGTAGCATCGTCTGATTAGCCATAGTAGCATAAAGTGATGTTAAATGAATAAACAAAATCATCAAATAATATGTCCCAGCTAAAGTCTCACAACCGTTTGTCACATGTTGAATAGACTCGTGGGTCTTGGAGCAAAGGCGACATTTATCTATTACCATGTTTTCCTTCACTATGTGCCTCCTGTATTATTGTTAGATTTTAAGTAGTTAGGTGATTGAAATCTCTTAGTTGTATGTCCTGAAGCGGGGGGCAGGTCAGGATTATAATTGCTATCGGCGAATAAAAGAGAAACGTAAGTATATACAACTAGGATTTTTGTTTGAAGAAACCTGTATCCTCTCGGTAGCAATAATGATGGAATGTTGTTTTCAATAATGGAGTCTGAAGCTTCACAGAAAACCTGTCTGTAATATCATTCCTTCAAATCATTAGGTCATTATCCCATTATGGTATAACCCACAATTTGTTTCCCGAATAGAATCATCTTTTCACATCTTACAGATCGCATTCTTTAGAATTCGTTAAGGATCATTTATTAAATAAAACTCATATGTGTTTTGTTACTCTGCAGTACATTCAACAACTTGGTGTGTTATCTAACATTCCTTCTAAAATCTTTAGTTTTCCAACGGTATATTATGCATCTTGTATTCCAATTTTTATTAGAGCAAAAATGATTTAACCATGACAGATATTCATATTTAATCTTTAACTGGTGAGGTGGGGTCTACAGGAACCCAGGGCCTCTTTAAAGTTTTGGGAATCCCATTGCCCCGATCCGATCGGCTTGTGAAAACCTGACATTTCCTGTCTCGACATGATTGTAATATAGCATTGTTTTGTAGTCAGTTTTTATCCAGCATTGCTTTAGGACAGTGTTATTGGGGTCCTATATACCTGTCGAGGTATACTTGTTATAATGGACAAGAAAGGGTATCAGAAGGCCTCGAAAACTGCGCATTCATGCAAGGAAGAAAGATAGATGGAAATGGTGCTAGCCGTGGTAGAAGCACGTACCGCAGCACCAGTTGAGAGGCTACTCTTCGAGGTAGGGGGCGAACCCTCACCTACCATTTAACAGAGGGGAGAGGTTAGGAAGGATTTCACCCTGTGTGGTAGTAATACGACATTAGTGTTGGTTAGGAGGAAAGAAATCACCCTGAGTGGTAGTAGCACGACAGTAGTGTTGGTTAGGAGAGAATTCACCCTAGGTAGGAGCACGACAGAAAAGAAGATAGACTACATAATATTACAAAGGCAGAGTTAATCTGACCTAGGGAGATACCAGTATGATGATCTGATGAGCTGCTTTAAGACAAGGGCTTGTTTATATATTATTTTACAAATGTTTTCGTTGCTTATATTTCAGTATAACGTTAAAAAAAAAAAAAAAAAAAGTATTATTAAAATATATATTTTTTGGGTTGTGTCACATGAACTGTCCGTTTTCAAGGTAAAAATTTTTATTAAAAATACGATATGAAAACAAGATAATTTTATTCTAAGTATTTACCTTCTTTTTGTACACATTTTTCCCAACGTGACACCAACTTTTTTATCCCCGAACTGAAAACTATGAGTTTTGAATTGAAACAAAACCTGAAAATGTACTTTTCACTTGATCATCATTTTCAAAAAGTTTTCCTTTGACGAAGTTGTCTAAATTCCTGAACAGGTTGTAATCTGTTGGAGACAAGTCGGAAGAATATGGTGGGTGCAGAAGAACTTCGTAGCCCAGTTCTTTCAATTTTTGCACGGTATGTTTTGAAAAATGGGGTCTTGCTGCCGCTCAGTGAGATCGATGAGGTAGCCATGTATCGAGCTTTTTTAGTTTCCCAATACACTTAAATGTCTGGAAACGGTAGATGCACTTGCATTTAGTTGTGCTGAGAGTCCTTTAACTGTTTGGTAGGGGTTTCATTCTACTGTATGTTTGAGGACATCGTTGTCTATTACGGACGGAGGGGCAAGTTTTCCAAGTCGGTATCCCCAGCTGAAAACTTAGCAAACCAACGGCGAATGGTCCGTTCATTAACACTACCTTCCCCAAACCATTCCAGTGTTTGCATTTTCATATTTGGAGGTATACTAAAAAGAGGGTAATTGATTGGGAAGCTAATGTTTATAATATAAAGGTAGAGGATTAGTAACTGTTTACTTTAAATATGTAAACTTTCGGAAGAAAACAACAGAGACCTGCAAAATCCTTTATGTATTTCAGAAACTATAAAAACGGACATTTCATGTGAAACAACCTAATAATAATATCCCGAGATGATATACGCCCGAGATGATACAACAAATTTTCCAAAATTCTTGAATCCCACTGTAGCATCGTACGATTGGTTACAGTAGCATAAAGTGGCGTTCAATGAATAAACAAATTTAAAAAAAAAATCAGGAACACAACTTAACAAAATATATATCTTTTAATTGGATCCTTTTAATTGCAACCGAATCAAAAACCAAAGAGGTTGTAACTATTAAACAACTAAAGAGGTAACAAAACCTGACTATCTAGGAAGTTAACTGTAGTATTACCATTTTTCCAGTACTATTTATTGTTTTCCTTATTTCGAAATGGATTGATGAAGTATATAAGGGAAATAATATTGGGTTGTTTCACATGAAATGTCCGTTTATATAGTTTATGAAATACATAAAGGATTTTGCAGGTCTCTGTTGTTTTCTTGCGAATGTTTACATATTTAAAGTAAACAGTTACTAATCATCTACCTTCGTATTATAAACATTAGCTTCCCAATCAATTACCCACTTTTAGTATACCTCCAAATATGAACATGGAAACACGCGATTTTCGAGTAATATTTTTGTACGAGTTTAAACTCGGTCACTCAGCAGCTGAGGCTGCTAGAAATATTTGCAAGGCGTATGGGGAAGGGAGTGTTAATGAACGGACCATTCGCCGTTGTTGTGCTAAGTTTTCCGCTGGGGATACCGACTTGAAAAACTTGCCTCGAGGAAGACCTCCGTCCGTAAACGATGTTATTAAACATTCAGCAGAAGAAAACCCCTACCAAACAGTTAAAGGACTCTCAGCACAACTAAATGCAAGTGCATCTACCGTTTTCAGACATTTAAAGTGTATTGGGGAAGTAAAAAAGCTCGATACATGGGTACCTCATGATCTCATTGAGCGGCAGCTAGACCCCATGTTTCAAAACATACCGTGCAAAAACTGAAAGAACTGGTCTACGAAGTTCTTCCGCACCCACCATATTCTCCCGACTTGTCTCCAACAGATTTCCACCTGTTCAGGAATTTATACAACTCCGTCAAAGGAAAACTTTTTGAAAATGATGATCAAGTGAAAAGTGCGTTTTCAGATTTTGTTTCACTTCAAAGCTCAGAGTTTTTCAGTTCGGGAATAAAAAAGTTGGTGTCACGTTGGGAAAAATGTGTAGAAAAAGAAGTTAAATACTTCGAATAAAATTATCTTGTTTTTATATCGTATTTTTAATAAAAATCCTTTACCTTAAGAACGGACATTTCATGTGACACAACCCAATACTTAGGTGCGTTGAACAGAAAGAGAAATAAGCATTCATGGAACAAATTTTGAATATGATAAACGAAAACATGTGTTATATTTCCTAACCTAGTTCTATCGTATACTTCATTAAATAATCCAATCGAATCGACTATCAGCTGCCTGTAGATAAAATGACCCAGAAGACAGTCCTGAGTGAGCTAAAACGTCTGAAGAAGACTGAGAGACCATTTTACAAGGACAAGGAGGTACTGATTTTACATAAAACATAGCAGTGGTAAATTAGAAGGTATCAAAACTACATTAGGCAAAAATAGTATTTATACAAAATGGCTCTGCTCCAACTTTATAAATGATCTTTGTGATAAAACTTGATAGTGCAATACCGTTCAAATAAATGGTTGTTGGTTTGAGTTTAGGGGCCAATGAACGTAGATGTGCATTCCTCCAATTTGTGTCTGACACTAAGTACAGTGATGGAAAAAAGTATTGGCACAACACGTTTTTATGAATAAATTAGTTCAAGGAAACATTCTTTGCTTTCTTCTGCAAAAATGAAAAGTACATTTATTAAAAACTGAACAAACCCTTTTACAAAAAAATAAAAACACTTGATTATCCAACAAGATGTTCACATAGCCTTCCGCATTTAAATACAGTGGGACCAGTGCGGGAAAAATTAGATTTTTCGAAATTTTTTATTTTGATCACTTGGCTCGTGTTTCACATTAGCCACAGCATCTAGATATAGCACAAATTTCATCCAGACTAATGTTTAGCCCCATTTATTGAGACTTAAAGTCAAGATGCAAGTTTTGCTTAAATTACACCTAACTTTCAGAGTTTGCTCTATAACTGGGAAAAATACTGAAGTAATTCTAATGTTTTATTCCTGTTTTAGGATGTTTAAATATGCCACACATAAGATGAATTGGTCAAACAAATATTTTTAATCACGTAACCACACCAAAGTTAGGAACTACCGTAAACATTTTGAAAAGGTAGTGCAACAAAAAAAGCTCCATCTTCCTCCGGGATGGGGAAGGTATTTTCTCAAAATAGACGTGTTAGAATAAAGATAAAAAAAAAATCATCTGCCTTTATCTGCCTATCCGATCATAACACCGCAAAGAAAAGAAAGAATTAGAGTTAATTGGCTCAGATAATACATGTACCCACGCCAAAACACTTTTAAGTCTAGTTGCTAACGTTGTCTGGCCATGAGCATTATCAAAATTAAATACCGTGATTTGTGTGAGTGCTTGTGGGGTGGTACAAATTTGGACGTATTTCTTCGACGAAATCACCCTGAACTTGACGAGGAAAACATTTCTACAATAGTGAAAGCTCTAAGTAAGAGTTTTTGCCTCATTTTAATTAAAAAACAAACAAGGCAAATCAGGACCGAACGAGGTTCAGAAAAATATTCAGCGAGTGGATGAAAAATGATTATGTTTTCCACATAACAGACGACGAATCCAGATACTAGAGTGACTTAAAATCTCTAGTTTAATTATTTACGAAATTCTCCAGTATTTTAAACTTCCTTGGATTTTTATTTGGAAGTATTATTTAATTTCAATATACACTCAAAATACTTGTTTGAGCTGGTTTTCATAAGTGCAACCTATTACGAAACTTTCCGAAATTTGTATCTTGCCAATAGGCTTTAATTTTCTAATTACTTAATTAATTTTCTTCAAAATTTCAATGAAGACCGGTGGGATGGGTGTATTTTTCTATTCTGATTAGAATGAGACCAATCCCAGATTTCTATGTTAATCCGTTTTAGAGATATGGAATTTTTTCCGCTTTTTGGCCATTCGGCCCCACTGTGCGCCATGGTAGGAAACACCCCCAACCATAACATGCTGTCCGCCATGCTTTACAGTCGTTTAAATATTTTGCTTCTTTAGTACTTCATTACGATGTTGTCATATCGTCCTTCGACCATCTGAGCCAAACAAATTAAATTTGCTTTCGTCAGAAAATACGACATTTTCCCAAAAGCTTAAGGGTTTCTGTGCGTACTCTCTTGCAAAAACAAGGCGCTTTTTGCGATTTGTTTCACTCATGTATGGCTTCTTTCTCGAAACTCTATCATGGAGCCCTTACGAATTCTGGGCATATCTAATTTTTCTGCTAGTAACCTGGACTCCAGACGTTTATTGAACCATGGCAGCCAGCTCCCGAGAACTTATCACGGTATTTTTAAGAGCTTCTTTTCTTATTTTCCTCTTTAGCCCGGGAGTTAACTATTTTAGACGACAATTGCTTTAGGTTGAACCACGTACCTCGAACTTTTTTATAACGTATCTCACTGTAGAAAAATTCAACTCTGAGAAATCGGAAATTTGGCGATATGTTTTTTGCTTATTCCTCAGTAAAACAAATTTTTCGCGAGTTGCGGCACACAGTTCACTTGTCTTGGCATGATAATTGCCTATTGCCTGAAGGAAACTGATTGAAAGACTAGATAATACTGGTAATAAACGATTAGTGATAAATTAGTAAAGAAACCTATGGACACTGGAGGATTGATGCGAAAGTAAACAGAGCTTGTGAGTCATAGTAGATCAAGTGTGCAAATACTTTTTTCCAAGAACTTTTATTGTTTTTTAGAGTAGGTGAGGGAGAAATGAATACAGCCTGGTACAGTTGTGGCAAAATATTCTTTTATTGTTCTGAAAGCAAAAACGGTCGAATAAAGCGAGGAATAACAAAATACACAATAGAGAAATATGAGGAGCGCACAATAATCGAGATAGATAAACAACAGCTGGTGATATGTTGCAATGGATTTGCCACTGTAAAATAAAATAATCTTTCTACTATAATAAAACACAGAAAATAAAATAAGAAATAAAAATGAGCTTCAATTAAATATCAAAGAAAACTTTTTTTTTCCACCCTAACCTCGCCTTTGAAGGCTATAAGGATTTCTCGGACCAGAGGATGAGGGCGGGGGGATAAATGTTGAACTCTTAATTTTTGATTTCAAAGTATTGAAGCAACGCGCGCTAACCATCTCAACCACCCCACCCCGCCAAAAGAGAACTTTTTTTTTCTCCCTTCCTAGCCATTTCTGGCATGCGGGATTAGGAAGCAGTGGGGTAGTGCGGTGACCGCATGCCACTGCTTCCAAAAAAAAACAATTTATTTTTCAAATATTCTTATTCTACAAGCTTTTAGGATTTGTAATTTGGGAACAATAAATAAGGATCTGTGGTGCAGCCCGGTGCACGGGTGTGCACCTTAAAGCTGCACCTTAGCTGTTACTGTGGTGCAACCCAGTATGCGGTTGCGTACTTTACTGGTGGGGTTGCACCTTATCCGATTTGGGCCAGCCACCTGGCCATCTCCATCCGTCCGGATTCCGTCCAGCCTTCCTGGTCCGCCGCATCCGTCCGGATTCGTCTCTAGTCCAGCTATCCTGGTCTCAGAGATTCTCCTCTTCTTCGCCTTCATCCGCCTTTCCGGCCGGTTGGGCTTTCCGAGGGTGAAGTGTGAAGGGCCCACCAGTTCCTTCCACGCGTACCCGAACTCCTTGACGAAGGGGTAATGGTCCTCCTCAAGCAAGCGCGGAAGGTCCGGCTCAGAGAGCGTGTACAGGGCGGTCTGCATCATCAACCTGGCGCGGTACCGCTCCATGGCAGTGCAGGACAACATCACATGCTCAGCAGTCTCCATCCAGGTTGGGCACCGGGGATCTATGTTATTTTCATGATCATGCAGTTTTCCCCGGAACCCTCCGTGACCTGTTAGCATCTGCGAGACCCAGTAGTCGGGGAGGACCCAATTTGCCGCCAATCTTGACTGGACGGTAGGGAAGAACTTCCTGAGGGTGGCGCCTTTCTGACTTGTCACCCACCGTCCATTCCATTCTTCTATAGTGGCCCTAAGTATTTCTTTCCATTTCTTTGGTGTCTCGCAAGCTCTTTCCTGGAGTCCCTCCGGTAGCGCCTCGAACCTGCCTCTTAACAGTACTCCTTGAGGACGAGGTCCAGGGGCATCGCTCCGACCAGCACCTGCACTGCATCCTGCGACACCGTTCTATAAGCCTTGGTGACCCTAAGCAGAGCCAGTCTCTGGGTTGTCGCCAGTCTCCTCCTATTAAGCTGCGTGAGGTGTCGACTCCATGCCGGGTATGCATACCTCAGAATACCCATGACCACTCTTTTGTATATGGTCATCGTGGCGGGGTATCTGAGGCCCAGAATGCACCCCCGATCCTGCTCAATCCGTTTATAGACAGGGTCACCCTATCTCTCAGGTACTCAAGGTGAGGGGTGACGTCGAATTTCTTCCTGAATCCGAGGTAAGTCACCTCCTCACCTATCCTTACCCTCTCTCCTTCGATGTTCAATGTGATAGAGTAAGCCCTGTCCGTAGAGCCTCTTACGAGCATGGCCTGGGTCTTGGATGCGGCCATGCTCAACTTCCTCCTCACACACCAATCCGATACGAGACTGGCGCACCTCTCTGCCAGTTGGATCATTCTGGCTCTGCTGTTCTCGGCCACCACAATTGCCAGGTCGTCAACGTAGGCCGTGGCAAGGAACCCTCTCTCTTCCAGTTCCCCCAGCAACTGGTCGAAGACGAGCTTCCACAGCGCCGGACCCAGGACTGAGCCCTACGGACAGCCTGTCTCAATATTTCTCTCGACCTCGTAGTAGTTATCCCTAATCTTCACGCTCCTGTTTCTGAGTTAACTACTAACGAGGGAGTACAGATTGCTGGGGGTGTCGAATTCTTGCAGCCGCTTGTAGTACGTATACGGAGTACAAGCATAACGTACTTCTCCGCCTTCCCTTCTACGTCCATACGTACTCTCAGCAGCGCATCTGTGGTTCCTTTGCCACGAGTCGAGCTGAATTGCCATGGATGGCTGACTGCACAGAGGATCGGGCGAAGTTTGGTCACCATCATCTGCTCCAGGGCTTTGCTGACGACAGGGAGGAGGCATATTGGCCGGTATGCTTTTGGGGAATCCTTGTCCTTCCCTCCTCCCTTGAAGAGCAATCTCAAGTCTGCGGTCTTCCATTTGCTTGGGAAGTGTGCCCTCTGTCTAGGCAATTGTTGAAAATTGCTAGAAGTTCTGCCCCTATTTGTGGGACACTATTCTTTATGACCGCAGCAACTATTCCGTCCAGTCCTGGAGCTCTCCCGATCCTCTGCTTCTCCACGGCAAGACCAAGGTCCAATATGTCCCATGGTGGGCATAGGTCGGTACCGGGCGGGTATACCGTGGTGCGTTGATGGATGGGTCTCCAGCACCCAGCTCTTTGTGAGTCCGCTCCTTGCGGCTGTTGAGAAGCAGGTCCTCATCCAATCTTTCCTGTCTTTTGGATCACACTTTTCGTCTGGGATTTTCCCCCAAAGGTTAAATATAAAGAGAAAAAAAATATAAACACGTTTGAGGCAGTGACAAATCCATTTCACATTAACCTCTTTGCTCCCACCAGCTGTGTGTTATAACCTCACTCCCTCACACACATCAGGCCCGTCACAGTTTTAATTTTTTCCTTTCATTATGAAGTGTACTCATTTTGTTACAAAGGTTTTTGCCAGTTTTTAATAAATGTACTTTTCATTTTTGCAAAGGAGAGCGAAGTTTTTTTTTTCTTTGAACTCATTTATTCATAAAAACATGATGTGCAAATACTTTTTTCCATCACTGCAGGTTGTAACAGTGTTGGTACTTTTGGATTGCTTTGATGGTTTTCACTTCGCTAGATATTAATGGTGGATCAATACAAATCCACCGAATAGGAAAATTTAAATACATAAAATATTAGCCACATCCACGGACGGTAATTGTAAACCTTTGCTTAGACCCAGATGGTGGACTATCAAAAGAAAGCGGTGACGATCATAGGAGGTAGCGAAGACAACGAGTTCCTGATCGGCTTGATGTACGAGCTGTACTCCGGACAGCTGTACGGTGACCGCTGCCTCGTCAGGGTTTATCTTCTCGACTCCAAAACCAACCTTCAGAAAGCCGAGTTCGCCTACACCAGCATTTGGACGTCTGGTCTACCCTTCTTCGATGTTACGTATAAGGACCAAATCATATATTAGTAGATTGATAGAAAAAAAAAAATCAATTATTTACTGAATGCCCATATAATAACATCATAATTAAACATTATATAAGAGTTATCTATAGCTGACCAAGAGACAAGCTTGAAGTAACATAATATAGATATTTTGTAATGAGTTTTTGTTTTTTTTCTGTTTTTACTGGAATTGAATATGGATGATATAACTGTGTCGAGAATTATAAGGTTGTTCGCGTTAATATAATTATTGAATAAAATTTAAGAGTGGATATATTTTTATTTAGGGAATTACTCTGTAAGATGCATTCTCTGATTTTAATATTTAGAAGGGATTTTTTAAATTCTAAAGCTAATGATGCTAATTTTGGAAAAGGTGATTTTGAAGTTATGATATGATTTAAAGAATATTCTATGAATTCCGGAAAAACTGCATTTTAAGAGAAAGATCCTTTGTTCTAAACTGCTAGCTAGACGTTTTTGAAGATTGGAGAATAAATCAAACTGAGATTTAAGATGGGGAAAGTAGGATTTTAGGGAAGAAAAAGACAAATTTAATTGAGTAGAAGAAGAAACGGTTGGAGAGGAAGGATTTACAAGAGATATAGGTAAAATTTGATGACAAGAAAACGAAGTGTGAACTGAAGAATGTTGCCATAGATTACTATGGTGTAGAATTTGGTAGATTTACTATTGGGTGAGGATTCATAATGATGGAGTTATTGTTGACCGTTGAGAAATTAGATAAGGAAGATTGTTGGGAGTGCGGTCATAAATTAGAAACACACATTTAAAACAAGTGCTATTTTAATTATGTGCCGACGTTTCGGCCTACAATGTGGGCCTTCATCAGGGTTGACTCTGAGACTGTGTCTAAAGAAGTCAACATCTATTAATACTTGCCATCATCATCATCTTTATTTAAAAAATCCCTTCTAAATATCAAAATCAGAGAATGCACCTTACAGATTAATTCCCTAAATAAAAAATATCCAATCTTAAAATTGTATTCAATAATTATATTAACGCGAACAACCTTATAATTCTCGACACAGTTATATCATCCATATTCAATTCCAGTAGAAACAGAAAAAAAAAAAACTCATTACAAAATATAATATAATAAGATCACATAATATTAATTACAATTTTTTGGTGGACAAACAAAATTCAATGCTCACGATATAACAAAAATAGAATAGAAAGAAAATTAGCAGTAGCATCTATTAATACTTGCCATCATCATCATCTTTACTACTACAGCCCACCGCTCAGCTGGGCCTTCTAGCTTGAAGCTTAGTACACACTGGTAGACATGTTTATACTGCTTGGGTGACTTAAGGTGTAGCCACATAGGCCGAGTCGCTTGGCGAGGAAAGGAAAGACGATTTTTCGAAGGGCCACACTTAGCGGAGAGGAAAGGAAGTTTCCAACCCCAACCTACCTCCATGACAGCCAACCCCCTCCAACTCAAGGTAGAAACGTTTACTGACAATTGCGATGGTTTCACTTGTTCATTGTTAACGACGTAGCGTGTATTCACCTTTTTATTTTATTTTTTTATTTTTTAAAATACAACGAGTAGAAACAGTTCAGAAGAAGATATTTTCATAAGCTCCTTATATTTTTTAACTTTTAAAATAATTTCTTCTTCCATCAAAGGGATAGGTTCAAAAACGTGACAACAATTAATAGAAGAAACGAATTGGGATGTAGAGGGAATCGATCACCGATAGCGCACGGGTTGGGCTGAAATCTACCGAACACCATCGGGGTCGATATTATCCACCGTTTCCCCGGTCACACTAGGCGGAATGGAAAGACAATTCGTCAGTTCAATTTTGACCGGCAATTGCCTTTCCGCTCCGCTGAGTGTGGCCACTCTTCAGCAATTCTAATGGGATTCCTACGTAAATGACGTCATTTAGATTCGATCGAAAATTCATCTTTCCTTTCCTCGCCGACTCCGCCTAGTGTGGCCGAGACTTATGCGGTAGATGGTTCCTATAGTGACCTTGAAAAAAAAAAGAATTGGCATCTTGTTTTAAACTTAAGTTACTAATACTAAGTTACAAAGAAGGTTAAAAATACATTTTGTCTGTAGATTCTTTCTTTGCTTTCTATACTTCATAATTCCTCCCATCCGTTCGCAAACTCAGTTTCACTATGACTAGAAAAAATAGTAGATTAGAGAAAGACATTCCATGATCTATTGTATTTTCCTGTCGATGAGAAAGAATAAAGCCAATTTGTTTCTGAAGACTCGACCCGATAGACAGAATAGTGGCTTGTAGATAAGGTAATAGATTAAAAAATAAAATCATTCTCTGTTCATTATTATTGCTAAAAAAACTAGTAATTATTATATATTAGTCCTAATCTTACAATTATAAATTTAACAATTAATTTTGGCCACAGATTTTATTCTTACGTCGGATTCACAAAGAGCTCTGAAAAAATCCGAATACGTCATCATCCACCCTAACATAAAATGGGACACTGACGTCAGCAGGGAGAAAATCATCAAAGACAATTTTCAATTCCTTAAGACTTTGGTAAGTCTGTTAAATAAGTTTGGTTAATTGATGAGATCTCATTGCTAAATACAAGCTATTTCAATTCTTGTTCCAATACTGTATATATTGGGTTGTTTCACATGAAATGTCCGTTTTTATAGTTTTTTTTAAATACATAAAGGATTTTGCAGGTCTCTGTTGTTTTCTTCCGAATGTTTAAATATTTAAAGTAAAAAGTTACTAATCCTCTACCTTTGTATTATAAACATTAGCTTCCCCAATCAATTACCCACTTTTTAGTACACCTCCAAATATGAACATGGAAACACGCGATTTTCGAGTAATAGTTTTGTACTAGTTTAAACTCGGCCATTCAGCAGCTGAGGCCGCTAGAAATATTTGCAAGGCGTTTGGGGAAGGGAGTAATAATGAACGGACCATTCGCCGTTGGTTTGCTAAGTTTTCAGCTGGGGATACCGACTTGGAAAACTTGCCCCGAGGAAGACCTCCGTCGGGTAAATAAAACGCCGAAAAAATATTTTTTAAATGTAATTTTTTGTTTTTGAACATATGAGCAGTAATATATATGTATGATATACCGTTTGAAAGCTGAAGATTTTAGAAAAAATATTGTCTCATACACAAGCTTGTAAAGGTTAATAAAGAGTGATAAAAAGCCGATAAAATTAACTGATTATTTTATATGACAATATAATTGAATTTTTAATAAAAAACATGTTTCTAAGAAATTCCGTTTAATTTATTCTTTAATGGTTTTACTCATTTTTATCTTTTACTGTATTTGAAAATTCTTTAATCGATTTTAAAAACGGAAGTGGGCTATGAAAATAAATATATCTAAAACTAAATATACTATCTTCAGTCTCTCTCCGAACATCCGAGCAGACTTAAACCTAAAAGTAAACGAAAACAAGATTAATAAAGAAGATAGTCCAAACCTACCTAGGAATTGTTTTAGACCCGCGACTCACATGGAAAAAACAAATAGAAAAAAGCATCGTCAAGGCAAGTAAGAGAACAGCCCTTATGAAAAAGATAGCATGCTCGAATTGGGGAGCGGATCACCAGACTCTCAAATCTCTCTACACTGGGTACGTCCGGCCTGTAATCGAGTATGGAATCAGCAGCTGGAGAACTGCAGCGCAATCCAACTTTAACAAAATTAACATAGCACAGAACCAGGGACTCAGGTTGATAACTGGGGCAATTAAATCCACTCCAATTAACAAAATGGAGACAACTAGTGGAATGCTATCCATGGAAAACAGAAGAGATGTCAAGCTCTTAAATCTGCAGACAAAAGCTAGAAGCATTCCAAGTCATCCGTTACAAAAAAGGACTACAGAAAGAAATCCAAACAGACTCATACGTACCAGCCCACTTCACAAAATAAATAGCCTAATTTCAGAACACAATTTAACCTCTCTGCAAAATGAACAAACCAGAATAGTAAGTAACTCACCACCATGGAATTCCCTTCTTCAACCCCAAATACATCTCACAGTTCCAGGAATCAAGCGAAAGGAGCCTCTCGAGCTTCAGCTAATGAAATCCTTATCAGTGAAAATGCTTAACGAAAGATACCCTTCTACCTCATGGACCCGAGTGTACACTGATGGATCAGCTACGGGTGCTATTGCGAATGGTGGAGCTGGGGTCCATATAGAATTCCCGAGTCAAAACACCCTAGACAAAGCCATCCCAACAGGCTTAAGATGCACAAATTTCAAAGCTGAAGAACAGGCGATCTTGGAGGGCAGCAAAATACTGAGACGGCTCAACAGAAACGCAGACTCAAAAATAGTCTTTCTGTCAGACGCAGCATCTGTACTACATGCCCTGAAGTCAAAAAGAAAACTAGGACTTCACACTCTTGTAGAAGAAATTGAAAATCTACAATTGCAGTATAGTGAAGTGGTACTGCAATGGATACCAGGGCACTGCGGTCTGTACGGAAATGAAATACCCGACCATCTTGCAAAGGAAGGTGCAGCATTACCACAACCAAACTGCTCCCAGACCCTCCTGGAGGCGATATCAATAAATAGGGCTGCAGTGAACGCTAAATGGAACGACCTGCACCCGAATCGCGACCCAGAAGACGCCTACTACAAAATGAGTAGCAATGAACAAGCCGTGCTCTTCAGGCTCAGAACTGGCCATAACAGGATGAGGGCACACCTCTATAAAAAGTTTGGCATCGGAGAAAGCTCCCTATGTGGATGTAGAACGGTGACCAGACTGCAGAGCACATCCTGCAGACGTGTCCTCAGCTAGAAGCCATCAGGAAGCGGATCTGGCCAAAACCTACCGAGTTGGTGACTAAGCTCTATGGTGATCTGGAGGACCTCAAGAGAACCATTGAGTTTACAGTTTTACTCTCGGACATCGCCATTTGAGGGAAGAACGAAGAAGAAGAAGAAGAAAACGGAGGTAAGTGAAAGTCGTGTGTTGCTCGCACCAGATCTAAAAGTGTTTGGTGATGCTGTCCTTCGGAGGAAGCGTAAATATATGTTCCCGAGCTGTGCGATGTGACATACTCCTAAAAGATTCCTATAATAATTAATCCTAGATAGGCAAAATTTAGGACTCCAACTTCAGCATCGTCCGATTAGAAACAGTAGCTTAAAGTGATGTAAAATAAATAAAAATAAAGTATTTTATTGTTCTGAACTTTATTTATTTATTAAACAGTGAACTGTTGATATTTATTATTTTTCTGTAAAGCGCATTATGTTGCCATCCGATGACCTGCTTTTTTACTTTATCATTGTTTCACAGTCGGAGCACATTTGCGAGTTCTGCATTCCGAACGTGCACATCCTCCTCATCGGATCGAGGTGCATGGTCCCCTTCCGCCTCATCTTGGCCCTCTTCTTGAACAAACTTCCGCTGTCGCAGGTCCACGCTGTCTCGAGAACCGTTGAAAGAGCTGCCGCCAGCCTCATCTCCCACAGGATACAGGTGGGTACTAAATTAGGCAGTACAGTTTATGCTACACTCATAAGATTACAATCATAGTTAAGGGAATTAATATAACCTAATCACTGTTAAATTCCTTATAGGATAAAAATTTACCTTCTGATTCGACGAGCGGAGAGTAAATATTACTAATTTAATAATAATAATAATAGGCTTAGCGGACCCGAAGGTTCGATGCCGATACCACCAAATTCCGCCTACACAGACTCGTCCAATGTTCACCGTTCAAGCCCAAGCCCCCGAGATCAGCCTTAACGCAATCCTCCCATCGACGCTTCGGCCTGCCTTTCGGACGTCTAACAGTCGGTTCAGCGAATACCAACTTTCTCGGAATCCGCTCTTCATTGAGCCCAACAACTTTACTCGCAACTTTACTCACAACTTTACTACCATTTGAATCTCCGAGATGCTATCAAATCAATTATCTTCACAGGATACAAGTCTCGCAATTCCGCGTTGTGCAACTTTCTAAACTCCCCAGTGGCCTCATCTTTCGTTTTATAAATTCTAACCTTTGAGTTTTTAAATAGAAGCCGCGAACTAAGTAACTTAGCAACTGAATAATAACACGCATTTCCCACCTTTAACAGGGACTTTATTTCTTCCTATTTTTCATTTTTTCTTGTTATCATTGAACCTAAATACTTGAATTTCTCAACGTGTTCAAAAGTATGCCCTGAAACATCAATATCACCAAGATCGCCACCATTTCTGCTTCTAATCATATATTTCGTCTTATCGGTATTTATTCGAGTCCTATTTCTTTGCCGGTTTTTATTAACACACTTGAATTCAGCTGTATGGTTTCCGTGTCTTCACCTAGCAGTACCAGATCATCGGCATACCCCAAAACCGGAATCTTGTAACCCATATTTAAACCTTTCTCGGTACACATCACCTTTTCTATGACATATTCTAAAGCTATATTAAATAACACAGGTGAAAGGGAGTCAAAATTACTAATTTAGGTGGACAAAAGTTAGGAATTTTCCGGTGCTTCACTTTTTTATTATTAGTTGGTAAGACCCTTAATACTAATATTTCCCGAAATACCGTGTTTCAAATAAATTAAATGAGTGAATCAATCCTCTTTACACAAGTGCCTAATAACCGGCAGAGGGATTATCTTTATTCGATGGCCATTTATTGTGTTCAAGGTGTGTTTTACGCAAAGTCTTTTGCTTTTATTTAACACTGGACATAGCTGAGACAGGTAAGACATTATATTTCCAAATTCGTAATTAAATATTGCAATCTACCTGTAGAGTTAATTTAGCAATTTGTAAATGTATGCCCCTATTCAACAACGAAAAACTATACAACCCCAAGTTACCACAAGGATTTGTTTGCAGGATTTGTTTTACCAATCCTTCTAGTCGTACCAATCCTTGTTTTACTAAAATTAGGATTTCATAATGTAAGGTAATTTAATGAGAATTATTTATCCTCGTTTTTACTAATCGCTAACCAACATACTAATTAATACTATACACAATATTTACATTAACAGCCTAGTTATATGAAGCCTATAGCGTATTATCGGAGGAGAGCAGGCCAACTACGTCACTGAACCCATCCGTCATTTTTTGTTCCTTACTATGCAAGCAGGTTGTAATAGTATTGGGTTGTGTCACATGAAATATTCGTTTTCAAAGTAAACATAATTTTATTCGAAGTATATACCTTCTTTTTCTACACATTTTTCCCAACGTGACACCAACTTTTTTATCCCCGAACTGAAAAACTCTGAGCTTTGGAGAGAAACAAAATCTGAAAACGAACTTTTCACTTGAACATCATTTTCAAAAAGTTTTCCTTTGACGAAGTTGTCTAAATTCCTGAACAGGTGGTTATCTGTTGGAGACAAGTCGGGAGAATATGATGGGTGCGGAAGAACTTCGTAGACCAGTTCTTTCAATTTTTGCACGGTATGTTTTGAAACATGAGGTCTTGCTGCCGCTCAGTGAGATCATGAGGTACCCATGTATCGAGCTTAGACTTTAAATATCTGGAAACGGGAGATGCACTTACATTTAGTTGTGCTGAGAGTCCTTTAACTGTTTGGTAGGGGTTTCCTTCTACTGTATGTTTGAGGATATCGTTGTCTATTACGGACGGAGGTCTTCCTCGGGGCAAGTTTTCCAAGTCGGTATCCCCAACAACGGCGAATGGTCCGTTAATTAACACTCCCTTCCCCAAACGCCTTGCAAATATTTCTAGCGGCTTCATCTGGTGAATGGCCGAGTTTAAACTCGTACAAAAATATTACTAGAAAATCGCGTATTTCTTTGTTCATATTTGGAGGTATACTAAAAAGTGGGTAATTGATTGTAAAGCTAATGTTTATAATACAAAGGTAGAGGATTAGTAACTGTTTACTTTAAATATGTAAACATTCGGAAGAAAACAACAGAGACCTGCAAAATCCTTAATGTATTTCAGAAACTATAAAAACGGACATTCCATGTGAAACAACCCAATACATTACTTCTTGTTCCCATGCCTTCAGGATACCATTATGCATTTTGATAATAAAAAGAAATGTTGTGACTTTGAACAGTGCAATTCTAACGAGGTTCGCGGAGTGGCGGTGTTCGGAGAGGACATCGTGGAAGTGAAGAACGCCTGGTTGGAATGGAGCCCGGCTTGCGACGCAGACCTCATTGACCTCACCACCATAAAATATGGCGATCCAGAGCTCGGTCAGTGGGTTGAGGTAAGTTCTCAACAATATTGCTTAGTTTATTATATTTGTAAGTAGTTTGATATAAGAAATATCATCAGCTGTTGTTTACAATTATTTATTTTATTTACTTGCTTTCTGAAGTTTAGCTCTTAATCCATAAGGTATATGGATTTGAGAAGACGATTACGCACTTTAAATTTAAATATGCGACATAAATACAAGGCGTGACATTAATTTTTTTTTTTTATTGTGTTCTTGGATATAATGGCGTATTTTAACGTAATTTATAACTTAAAGTCTTGGGAAATAAAAATATTATTTAAAAAAATTCATATTACTATTTAGAGGTTTAAACTTATTGAAAAGAGAAAAAAACAGTAAATAAATAAAACCTTATTTGACTTTTGTGAATAAATTTAGCAGGCTTGAACAAGTAAGCAGGTTTGTGAGCAGTACGTGCCAGTGAGTGTTCAAGAATGGTTCACATACTATGGTGTAATATAGATTATGAAATTAGTAATTGTGACTTTTCTTAGTATATGTTACATTTTTAGTATTTTACTGATATTGACGTTTATGATAAGTGCCTTTTTTCATTCTAATAGTTGCTGCAAAGGCATTTTGGGAGCACCAACACATTCTAAACCACATTATCTTTCAAGGGATATCTTAATTTTGTGAATTGATTCAGCACTCTGCCTGACAAAGGAAAATATAATCTATGCTGATATTATAATTTGTTTGAACCCGCTAATCTCAGAAACTACTGGTTCGAATTGAAAAATTTCAAAATATTTTTGTGTTGGATAGTCCATTTATCGAGGAAGGCTTTAGTGTATATAACATAACGCTGCAACCAACAGAAACGAAGAATCAGTAGAAAATATGGAAAAAATGGGGAATCAACCTCGTATCCCCATGACTCCAAATCATATACCTTATAATTTTTAAATAATTCAATTTCCCGTTAAGTTATCTTTTGCCATAAACACGTAGGAATCGATTTACGTCAAGACAGCTTTTCATTAGGCCCACTATATGTCGCATTGTCAAGATCAGTTTGAGTAAAATATCACTGTTCTTCTGCCACAAGAAAAAAAAACTAAAAATATCATTTACGCAGAAGTACTTTAAAATATATTCTTTTAAAAACTTCTAAATTGACTTTGACGAAGTCGCGGGCAACAGCTAGTCCTTTATAACACAAAACATGTATTTGATAATGTATAAGTCGATTTTCTTTTTTTGTGATTCAAAATTAAGAACTTAGAGTGCGATTGGCTATATCTTTATGAAATTCTGAATCTGTTAATATCCTATTCATGATATCTAAGTGTGGTAGAAGCACAAGATCGGTACAAAACCAGTGTTTTAGACTTTGGCTATTAATGCATAGAAGTACTCTTAACGAGGTGTTGCTTTTTCAGAAAAGGGAGGAGCTGAGAGAGGCGATGGCTCGCTTGGAGCTGCCGAAGGGCGTCGAAGTGGTCGGACTTGACCCGCTGAGCCCCAACCTGGACGACGGGGTGGACCTACCGCCGCTCACCGTCCCCAAGGTCGATGTCGATCGTCTCATTGAAGCTGCCGAGCTCGCCGAGGAACAGTCCCTCTCCAGGTGAGTTAGTGACTGCGTAGGAACAGTTAGTTCTTGCTGAGGTATAGTAGCAACTGCTATAGGATAGTTTTTACACAGGTTCCGTAGCAATTGCCAAGGAAAATTTCCTTTCAGGAAACGCGGAACTGTTCCCCTCTAAGCAAGACAAGAACTGCTAAAGAACAGTTCCTCTACAGGTGAGTTTGTTACTGCTTAGGAACAGTTATTGTTGAGGTATGATAGCAACTGCTAAGGGATAGTTCTTACACAGGTTCGGTAGCAACTGCCAAGGAACATTTTCTTCCAGGAAACGCGGAACTGTTCCCCTCTAA
Organism: Piezodorus guildinii; assembly: GCA_023052935.1. Lineage (NCBI taxonomy): Eukaryota > Metazoa > Arthropoda > Insecta > Hemiptera > Pentatomidae > Piezodorus > Piezodorus guildinii. Next base: position 145,113,262 of record CM041297.1, on the reverse strand, counting down.
GCAAGACAAGAACTGCTAAGGAACAGTTCCTCTCCAGGTGAGTTAGTGACTGCTTAGGAACAGTTCTTGCTGAGGTATAGTAGCAACTGCTATGGGATAGTTCTTACACAGGTTCGGTAGCAATTGCCAAGGAAAATTTCCTTTCAGGAAACGCGGAACTGTTCCCCTCTAAGCAAGACAAGAAGTGCTAAGGAATAGTTCTTGCTCAGGTATGGTAGCAACTGCTGAGGAACAGTTCTTGCTGAGGTATAGTAGCAACTGCTATGGGATAGTTCTTACACAGGTTCGGTAGCAATTGCCAAGGAAAATTTCCTTTCAGGAAACGCGGAACTGTTCCCCTCTAAGCAGGACAAGAACTGGTAAGGAACAGTTCCTCTCCAGGTGAGTTCGTGACTGCTTAGGAATAGTTCTTGCTGAGGTATAGTAGCAACTGCTATGGGACAGTTCTTACACAGGTTCGGTAGCAATTGCCAAGGAAAATTTCCTTTCAGGAAACGCGGAACTGTTCCCCTCTAAGCAGGACAAGAACTGCTAAGGAACAGTTCCTCTCCAGGTGAGTTCGTGACTGCTTAGGAATAGTTCTTGCTGAGGTATAGTAGCAACTGCTATGGGACAGTTCGTACACAGGTTCGGTAGCAATTGCCAAGGAAAATTTCCTTTCAGGAAACGCGGAACTGTTCCCCTCTAAGCAAGACAAGAACTGCTAAGGAACAGTTCCTCTCCAGTTGAGTTTGTGACTGCTTAGGAACAGTTATTGCGGAGGTATGATAGCAACTGCTAAGGGATAGTTCTTACACAGGTTCGGTAGCAACTGCCAAGGAACATTTCCTTCCAGGAAACGCGGAACTGTTCTCCCTCTAAGTAAGGCAGAAAGAGCGAAGGAACAGTTCTTGCTCAGGTATGGTAGCAACTTCTGAGGAACAGTTCTTGTTCAGGTACAGTAGCAACGATGGAATGATTCTGGCTAAGGTTCGTTAGAAACTGCTAAGGAACCATTATTGCTCTCAAGAAGGCGTTAGTGATCGCCAAGGAACTGTCCCCTCCTCTTCCCACAGAAATAGGAAGGGTTCTTGCTAAGATAAGTTAAGAACTTCTAAGGAACAGTTCTTGCTCACGTAGATTAGCAACAGCAAGGACCAGTTACGATAGCAACTGCAAAAAAACAGTTATTGCTGCAGCACGGTATCAACTGCGCAAATACAGTAGGAAATGCTAAGGAACAATTCTTGCTTAATTACGGAAGCAAATCTCGATGTGTCGTTACTTGGAACAGTTTCTTAACCCTTTTAGTTCCGGTCGATGATATATCGCCGTGCGTGTAATAACGCCTTATTCTTCGCATTGCGAGAACATTTTATATCTAAATAAATTTAGAAATGATCAAATTTCGTTGGCAAAGAATTTGTAAACCGGTTTGGGTCTGACATTTTACACATTCTATACCGGAGTGTGCTGAAACTCTGTTTACGCTGGAGCGATAAGATGGACACTCGGCACTAGACACTCTTCAAGGTCCTAAGTCGAACTGTTTATGATAGTTATAAGAGAATTCGTATGCCACACAGTTTATCATTTATCACAGTTCACTTATAATTGCGTTATTCATATTATTATCAATTGATATTGGAGAATCATTATCATTGTTTTATTCTCTGTTTCGTCCAGAATACGTGGCATTCTTAAGCATGTAATTATCATTTGTAGTTTGGTTTTTATAAGCGTTGTTCTAAATCGTTGCATATTTGTCTAATTCGGCCGGTTATCTTCGCATATGTACGTTTATCTTTACGTTCGGCACTAACAGAGTTAATTGTTTCTAGTCCTTATGGTTCGAAGGTGTTTTGATTATATATGTTTAGAGGACCAATTTGTTAACAGAAACACTTTGAGCATTGGATAATAGTAACTGATTGTCGCTCAAGTAACACATTTTTGGTAATCGGCAGGAAAGAGGACGGAGAAGGCGAGTTGGAAGAGATAGAAGTTGAAGTGAAGTCTCAGCAGGTAAGATAGTGTAATCGATTTTCTAACCATATTTTTTTAATAAAACACAAGATCGTTTATAGAAAATCCCAACTTTTTAACCTCTTATTGATTGGTATAAGTTTTAAATGTTTCACTTTGTTTTTTTCTATTGAATGTTGGGGACAACTTTTAGGGTTTTCAAATTATTGTGGTAGTCACCCTTCCATAGCACCGATACCTTATAGGTTTTTTCCAACATTTCCACTGGGACCAATCCTAATTACATTTCTGCGCATGCACGAACTTTTACTGATCACAAATCTCGGGCATTGTTGCATTAATTTATTTTTATTTCGTATTTTTAATTATTTTTCTCAATTTTTCAAAGAGTGTGTACTCACCACTCCATTAATGATCACCTCCTTCTTAGATAAATGCACATAAACTAATAGTCTAGGAGCTACTGACAAATTTAGGTTACCAATCGAACGTATACTTGGAAATAATTTCAAATAGGTATCGCCTAAACAAACAATTTCATTTTATGTGTAGCATATTTAGGTTATAGGTAAGTAATTGCTATAATTACATTATGTTTGTGGCTATTGCGCCCTAGTTCGGCCTCCACTGATTCACACCAGTGACGCGGCTAAGAGCGAGGGTCTAGGATCTCTTGGATTCCGCTTTTTCCTCCAGAAGGGGGGGGGAAAGCCCAGTCTGGGGTCCCTATAGCACTTGTATATTTTGTATATAGTTATGTTTGTTTGAATGATGTTTGTTTATTTGCAAACTTTTGTTTATCTCAATTATAGGTTAATGTTTTGATTTGTTTTGTTTTTATATTTATTATTATTTAATTCTATATGTATATCATTTATTTGTATTTATGTCAGTTATAGGTTGTTGTTTGTTTTCTTATTTGGTACATATATTATATTTTATTTATTTGACTTTATCATTGTATACTGTATATATTGTGTGAATGGGATCTTATATCACTATTACTAATATAAAAACCAATTTTAATATATATCAATAAAAAAAAAAATAAAAAAAAAAAAATTACATTATGGAGCGCTAAAGAAAAGGGTTATTGCAGGAGGAGCATCAAGCTGGAACTGAAGAAACCGAAGAAAAGATTTTTGACGAATTCACTTCGGAGAATTACGTGAGTAAAGCGCATTATATCACTCTTTATAGCTTCAATTTTATTTTCTTCTTCTTTCAGTGGCGCAACAGGCCGTGTAGGCTCTTGGCCTCGCGGTGTAATCTCTATTTGGCTGACGGTTCTCACGTACCCGGGGAAGAGGTTGTGAGTGAATACCCATTAAGTAGATGCTTGAAAAAAGCCCGCCAGGACCGGGATTCGAACTCACAACCTTTAGCATGAAAGACTTGCTAGCCACTCAGCACGGGCTCTCCACAATTTATATTAGCTTCAATTTTACTTTCATTTAACAATATATGAAATACATAGTAAATAGCGAAAATATCAATACGTGCACGTTTATTTATGTATATACTAAGACAGCCTTAGTCCAAACAACCAAATCTCACAAAATGGTCAATGGTCAAAATCGAAAAGTGGTGCATAACTGAAATAGTCCTGGGACTTTTATTTTACTTCTAGTCCAGGAGCCGGGGACGAAAAGTGCGTATTATAATAAGAAAATTTTCAATGCGATTTTCACATTTTAGCCAACTTGTACACCAACATTATTTTTGTTTGCCACTTCAAACTGGTCAGAATCGAAAATGGCGGCCATCCAAAATCGTCCACATCCAGGAATTGACATAATTTTAACATAATAATGGTAAATATAACATAAACTAAGCATTATACGAAAATACTCATGATAAAATAAATTAATGGACATTAAATAAGATTCAATTCGAGAGGTGATGGACGTCTATAAGTCTCATAGGTACCGAGATATCGTTTTTCATGTAATACATTGTGTTCTAAATACGAAAATTGATCTAATTTTTACGTTATGATGGTAAATATTACAGAAACCAAGCACTATACTGAAGTACTTATTACAATATAAATTATTGGACATTGAATAAGCTTCAATTTCAGACCTGATAGACGTCCGTAGGTACCGTATATTTTTGTCCATACAATTACGTCATTCCTCGCATTAAAGACACAATGTAGTATTTTGGTAAAATGAGCGGTTTCTATGATATCGGGCTGAACACTGTTAAAAGTCTATGAATTCCTCAGTTTAAGACACAATGTATTGCATGGACAAAGATATTTCGGTACCAATAACACCTACAGCCGTCTGTCACCTCTCATATTAAAGCCTAATAGACGCTTGTTAATTTTTATTATTATGAGTAATTTGGTTAAATTGGCAGTTTCTATGATATTGGGCTGAACACTGTCCCTATGTTTAAGACACAAAGTATTATATACACAAAGATATCTCGGCACCTATAAGACCTATAGACGTCTATCAGGTCTGAAATTAAAGCTTATTCAATGTCCATTAATTTATATTATAATGAGAATTTTAGTATAATGCTTGGTTTCTGTAATATTTACCTTCATAACTTTAAAATTATATAAATTTTCGTAGTTAGAACACAATTTATTTTATGAACAAAGATACCTCGATACCTATAAGACCTACAGACGTCTATCAGCTGTGGAATCAAAGCTTATTTAATGTCCATAAATTTACTTTATAATAAGTATTTTCGTATAATGCTTGTTTTCTATAATATTTACCATTATAATGTTAAAATGAGATTAATTCCTGGATTTGGATGGCCTCCATTTTTGATTCCGACCAGTTTGAGGTGGCAGACAAAAAAAAAAAAAAATGTACAAATTGACTCAAATGTGAAAATCACATTGAAAATTCTCTTCTTATAATACGCATTTTTCGACTCCAGCTCTTGGACTATTTCATATTTAACAGAAGTATAATCCTGCATTCTGAAGAAAAATTTTCACCAAAATCGACTACCACATGATCCACTTAAACCATATGTCTTTTATACATTTTTTTTTTGCTTAAAAACGGCTCTTATAACGTCTTGATGTAAAATTAAACGGGTTTTAATTCCATGTAAGTTTTATTCCAATTGAAATAGTGCTACAGGGCTTAAACGCCAAATTTATAAAATTCTAGAATAAAATAAACTTACCATTGGAAATTTTTTTGTTGAAGTAACTCATATTTCAAATTACTTACAAAATTAAGGTGTGGTAACTGGCTCAGTGTTATGGCCTTGACAATTATATAGAGAAGAAGTCGTCATTATATCTTCCTATAGCTATTAAATAATTACACACTTAGATTAATAATTATTCTCAAAATTCTAACAGCTGTTTTATTTAAACATCTGTTATATTAAATATATAATAGATGACTTAAAAATAGCGTGTGACGCTGATTGGCGAATTGGAATTCTATATTTATTGTACGAGGCAGAGCGTTTTGTTTAAGTGGATTCTAGCGACCGCAAAAAAACGTTAATTGTCCAAGACAAAAATGCGTCATAGAATAGAGACAATTTTAATTCGCTTATATAATTTGGTAATACAGGCAAGTAAAAGTCATGCGTTGTGTTCACCTTTTGATATCCTTGTAAGTACAGGATTCCTGTGGCTTTTCAGGAACGTGGACATGTGCATCAGAAGGGTGAGGATGTGGACTGGCGGGAATGGATGAAGGAGCGGTTCCCAGATATTGAACCGAAAACGAAGAAGAAAGCCAGAGAGACGTTCTGGGACGACTTCTACAAGCAGGGAAGAACATCAGCCACTGAGTTCCGGGAGAGCTCCAAGCCATGGCAGTGTGCTCTTCATCCTACGCCTCTCGAAGTCCCCAAAGACAGCGAGGGGAACGATCCCGTCCCCAAGCTGTGCTCTGAATGGAGGCAACGGGTTTCGACCCTCATCAAAGACGAGAACTTCCTCAAGGGAACCATATTAGAGGTAAAACAGTTTTCCAGGATCATTGTTTTAAAAACGCTTGCAAATTATTACACAATGGTTTATTATTTCCAAATAACTATATTGGGGTGTAACTGTTATAGATGCTAATCTTTACGACTGTTCTTTATCTCTAATAACGAGTTTGGTAGAATTACATCTATTATAATTTGTGACGAACATATATTGGGTTGTTTCACATGAAATGTCCGTTTTTATAGTTTCTGAAGTACATAAAGGATTTTGCAGGTCTCCGTTGTTTTTTCCGAATGTTTACTTATTTAAAGTAAACAGTTACTAATCCTATACCTTTGTATTATAAACATTAGCTTCCCAATCAATTACCCACTTTTTAGTATACCTCCAAATATGAACATGGAAAAACGCGACACGATGTCCTCAAACATACAGTAGAAGGAAACCCCTACCAAACAGTTAAAGGACTCTCAGCACAACTTAAATGCAAGTGCATCTACCGTTTCCAGACATTTAAAGTATTGGGAAAGTAAATCGATACATGGGTACCTCATGATCTGACTGAGCGGCAGCAAGACCCCATGTTTCAAAACATACCGTGCAAAAATTGAAAGAACTGGGCTACGAAGTTCTTCAGCACCCACCATATTCCCCGACTTGTCTCAACAGATTACCACCTGTTCAGGAATTTAGACAACTTCGTCAAAGGAAAACTTTTTGAAATTTAATTTTTTAGTTCAGGGATAAAAAAGTTGGTGTCACGTTGGGAAAAATGTGTAGAAAAAGAAGGTAAATGCTTCGAATGAAATTATCTTGTTTTCAAAAAATCCCTTTACCTTGAAAACGGACATTTCATGTGACACAAGTCCAATAGAATTACATCTATTATAATTTGTGACGAAGATATAGATAAACTTTTTTTCATTATTTTTTTTTTTACTTTATTTTATTGTAAAACTCTATACATATTTTTCTCTATCCTCGAAAATAACTTTGATATTTTATGTATAAGAAAAGAAGCCCCGCCATTATAATAATTGTGAAGGGTTTCGCGAAAATGCTTATTAGGAACCACTGGTATAGTTGGTAGAGCAGGAGTCTATTGTTCTCCAAGGTTTGATTATCAGCCGAGACAGAACTATTTATCGACCCTGGCACACAACTAGCCTCTTCAAAGTGAATACTCATAAGATTGAAGAAAAAACCTCGTGATCTAGGCCTAATCACCTCACTGCACAGATATATGCCATGAAATAGTATTTATAGATTGTAGAGATAGTTTTTTTTTTTTTTTTTTTATATACGGGCTATTCTCAACGAAACGTTCAAACGCTGTCCAAACGATTCCCTCGTACTAAAACTGGTTATTTTCCAACCTTTTTTTTTTTCTTAGTAGATATTTATCTGCTCTACTTGGTGCACATTCATAAGTTCAAATAAATGAATTATTCCTGTATGAAAATTTGAATAAATGTATGAAAAACCATTGGCTCACCCTGTCTAAATAAGACTTTGCCAACTTCAACGTGGTACCCAGTAAAGGTGCTGGAAAGATTAAACTGGTTTGGTTCATTGCGTTCATACATACACTCTATAGTTTCAGAATACAGAATTACAGGTTGTGAAAATGGTTATATCCGTTTGCAATAAATAAAACTGAAATGTATAAGGGATTTTGCGTCATTGGCGCACCCCAAACGGTTTTTGGCGCTGTGATTCCTTCAAGCAAGCAATAAAAAGGCGGGAAAAGGTTCGCAGAAACCGTTACACCTTCGGCAAGCCGACCAAGAGGTATGTTTCTATCTTTCACGGTGGCAGTGAGGGAAGACGTACGCTAGTGAGTGAGAGCATTTTTATTGGCCGTCATTGTCGCACCCACTCTACCCTTGCTAGTTATTTTTAATTGATTAATTTTCTATTTTTCCGTGATAGTGTTCAGCTTACAGATAGATTTATGTACTTCTTTATTTTGATACTTTGGTTTGGAGAGAAACATTTTTGGAAAACCTTCGATTGGTCATTGACGCACCCGTCATTAGCGCACCCCACAGAAGGGCGCTAATGATAAAACGGTGTTTTTTTTTTTTTTCCTTTAAACCTACTGCTCTGGTATGAAGCAAATATTCTGATTCACACTTTATCGTACTCAATCGGTTGCTAATCGTATATAGCAGCGAAATTTTTAAAAATATTTAACAGATGAAAGAGGCGAGGACTATCTTAACTCTTTTAGACGTTCAAAAACCTTCGGGAGATCATTCCAAAAATCATTGGCTAACAACTCATCATTGGCTCACCACTAGATCGTCATTAGCTCACTTTCTGATTTCTGTAATAATTAATGTTTTAATAAATTAATTAATTATTAATGGATTAATTATTTTGATAATTACACCTGAATTAAAGCATGCTGAGTGCTACATCAGATCAGATTTCATATTAGGGACAAAAAAAAAAAAGGATGAACCAAAAATTCAACTTTTGAATTTTCAAGAAAGACGCACCCGATTGTACGTTTTGCTGAGAATGGCCCATACATATTTTAAATTATTATTAACCTGCTAGTAATTTATTTTTTGTGAAAATTTCCTACAAAATAAATAAAAATGACATTTTAGAAATGCAGACATTGGCTGACTGGCTATGCCAGGCGAAAGGTGTCATCAACTACATCAGGAAGGTCATCCTATCCAAGAAGAATGTCTACACCAACGAGGTGGTGTGCTCTCCTGGAATCTATGGCATACCAGAAGGTCTCTATTCTTCTTTTCCTGTCCGTATCGACACCAATGGAAACTGCAAGATAATTCAGGTATATTCTATAGTTATTACATTATTTCCTTAAGGAAGCGGCAAGGTCGAGCGGATAGAGCACTGGTCTACTATTCTCCGGATGTCTGGGTTCAAATTTCGGCTATGGCATGATAAGAATTAAGAGTTATTTCAGCAAGGGAGTGACCCTTGGGCTATGTACTGTGCCTTCATGGGTTATAGAGGTACAGCTGTTTTTTGTTTTTGTTTTTTACTATACTAGTCATTTGCAATACATAATCTTTTGTACATAATAAATAATAAAATAAGAACTAATATATTTACAATGCAAAAAGTTATTAGCATATTCCATTAACAATCCATGATTTATTAATGGTAACATCTCTCTCTCTGTTGAGCATTATTTTAGAGGAGAAAGCACTTCTGCAGTAATTTACCAAGGCCATCCATTTATTAATTCTACTACTTGATCTTAAGATAAATTTCTAGATGTCTAACATTTTATTATAAATTCAGATGATATCGGAAAGGCAGACGAAAAGTGATAGAGATCATCTACCTTATTTGTAAAAATACTACAAATATTTGTTCGATAATTATCAGGCCGATTTGCAAAAGAAATTCTTGGATATTTTTTTTAAACAATTTATTTATTCCAGTATCGCGACGTTTCAGCCTCTAGGGCCATTATCAAGCTTCTGTAATCAATTAAAGTCTCATTGCATTTATATATTTCCAACAATTCAATTACAACAACATATAATAAATTATTTTTAATAATTATGTCACCTACCATGCATATCCATCTCAATTATCTTTTAATTTTACCGCTTTTCAGCAGCATCGTCATAATTTTTTTTAAAATGTCATTTTTCAAAAAAACCTGTATTCAAAAATATCATATTATTTTTCATCATCAATTGAAAAAGGGGATCTATTTATTCAAAAAAGAAAAAAAACAAAAACATTTTTTCCAACTTACTTAACAGTTTTCAGCCGCCTTTTAGGTGTTCTCGTGGGCGACTGAACTTGGGGTGAGGATGCCAAAGGATTTATAAGAATTTCTTTTGCAAATCGGCCTGATAATTATCGAACAAATATTAAAACAAAAGAACAATAACGACAATGATGAGAAAATACAAATATTTGTTTCTATTGTGTTTATGATTTAAGTTCAAAACATTGTCGAGGTATGGTTGTTATAATGGACAAGAAACGGTATCAGAAGACCTCGACAATTGCGTATTCATGCAAGGAAGAGAGTTAGATGGAGATGGTGCTCGCCGTGGTAGTAGCTTGTACCGCAGCACCAGGTATGAGGTTACTCTGCCAGGTAGGGGGCGAACCCGCACCTACCAATTAGCAGAGAGAACTGGTAAGGATGGGTTACACCCTGCGTGGTAGTAGCACGACAGTAGTGTTGGTTAGGAGGAAAGAATTCACCCTGCGTGGTAGTAGCACGACAGTAGTGTTGGTTAGGGGGAAAGAATTCACCCTGCGTGGTAGTAGCCCGACAGTAGTGTTGGTTAGGAGGAGAGAAGGTACATGAGGGAAGTTAAAAGCAGATAAACCACATAATATTACAAAGGCAGAGTTAATCTGATCTAGGAAGATACCAGTTGGGTGATCTGAAGAGCTAAGCTAGGTCTTGGGGATGTTAGTCATCCATGTCGATAATTGACGTTGAGAGGTATGCTACCAGACTAGCGTCTAGTCCCTAGATCAAATTACCTTGACAGGTTTATTAATTGTTATAAAAATATTTACAATGGTGTTAATGAGTTACATTATACAATATTATTAAATTGTACGTCTTCATATATTCGGCCTGTAATCCATGTGGCCACCAATAGCGCTATCTGTGAGCGAGCGAGTGAATCATCCGCCACAACATTACCCCTCATTTTACTTTCACTTACCTATATATGAAATATATAGTGAAGGAATGTATTGCGATCGTGAAAATTTTCGAATTCCAGTTTTCAACGGAAATACAATTTTTAGGATCCTCTGAGTCCAAATGACCGAGTCCCGCAAAAAGGTCTGTGTCTGTGTGTGTTAAGTAACTCCAACGCGGAAACGAAACATATATGAAATATACGCCTGAGACGTTACAAAACCTTTTTCATACCAGAAGAGCCACTTTATACCATGCATTTTGCACCTTTTTTCGATTTTCTCGAAAACGGTTTCGACGATTTTGATTAAACTCATTATGTCGATGTAAAATGTAATGGGTTTTAATATCATGTATTTTTCATTCTGATTAAAATGGTCTAGCAGGGCTTAATTGCCGATATTTTACATTTTTTTTTCCTGTAAAGTACCTTTAATTTTGTAGATTTTATAAAAATAAATATATTATCTTGTTACCACTGATGAAAAACATAAAAATATGTAAGTTGTGCGAATTTAAAAAATAACTAAAGGAGGAAACTGAAATAAAATTTTAGTGCAATTTTTTGTTTTTGAACATAAGAGCAGTAAATATACATGTATGATATACCGTTGGAAAGCTAAAGATTTTAGAAAAAAATATCTCATACACAAGCTTTTAAAAGTTAATAGAAAGTGATGAAAAGAAGTTAAAACTAACTGATTATTTTAGATAATAATATAATAGATTTTTTAATAAAACACATGTTTCTATATAAATTCAATTCAATTAATTCTTTAATAGTTTCACGTATTTTTCTCTCTAACTGTATTTGAAAATGCTTTCATTAATTTTAAAAATGAAGGTAAGTGAAAGTCGTGAGTTGCTCGCACCAGATTTTTTTTATGTCACTTTATGCTAATGTGGCTAACTGGACGATGCTACAGTGCGAGTCCTAAATTTTGCCTATCCAGATTTAAAGGTATCTTTAATGAGTACCTGACTTTGTACAGGCTCGGGATCAGCTTTTTACGTCTCTTACAAAGGACGGCATAACTGAGGATTTTTTAATCCCATTAAAAAATCCAAGGGCCATCTGCGGGTTTTAACCCATGACCTTGGATGTAGAAGGCTGTTATGCTAACCATTTTGCTACAGGTGAGCACCATGTTAGATTTGATAAGTCACCTTGTATCATATTCACGAAGTCTTGATTTATACTAAGATATTCTGATGAAAAATATTTATATTTGTATTAATATAACATTCACCTTATAAGTTTCAGAGGATGATAATAGAATCATACCTAGAATAAGATGATAATTAAAAATATTATAATTTCAACCTAATAGATCCAATAAATAGGATGATACATTTATTTATAAGATAATTGTGGTTCGTTTAGTTTTTTTTAGAAATGTTTTTAAACACCCATAAAAAAGTTGCAAATCATAAATAATTATAATATTTCTTAATATTATATTTATTCTTTTTTAGGGTTATCATCTGTCTGAGATGACATTATTAAGAATCAGAAGAATGGTGAAGGAGGCGTTGAACGATTATGAAGTGGTCTTTGAACTGTTTTATTACAACCCTCCGCAGATAGTGGAAGAGAGCTGGCACTTCAGGGAAGAACAAGAGCAGCTTCCGGAGGAGCCGATGGAAGGCATTCCGGAGTTACACGATGAACTAAAAGACGAAGTAGAAGAAGAAGTCCAAGATGAAGATAATTGAATGGCTCAATAAATTTGATTTTAAATTATTAGTTTTGGGTTTTAAGAGAAGATTGACATTTTTTTGTGGATACAATTCAGGCTGTATTATTCTCCATCAATTTACTAATAAAACTTAAGAAGCACCTGAAGATTTTAGACTGAAACTTTAAAATCTCTCTTAAAATAAATTGGTAGAGAATTACATGGTCTAAATTGAATTTACAATTTTAAGTCACCTTAATTTAGTTCAACCCTAACTTGCCATTGAAGGCTATATGGGGTGGGAGAAGGAGGGGTAGTTCTCGGGCCAGAGGAAAAGGCTGGGGGATTAATGCTGAGTTAAAGCTCCAGCACCAAGATGCCAACTTGTAATTATTTTTTAGTCAAGTTAATTATGTTTCTGGTCATCTGTGATTGCTGGACAACGTGCCTTTACAGCTACACCGCTAACCCACTCCGCCCACAATTTAAAATTATTTTAATGATGGGAGAATGGTTGACTGTGTGTATGTATAGGGGAGAAGTTCATTCCAGCTACAGCCATAAAACACTTAATTAAGTTTTACACATAATTAAATTAAGTGGTTTGGTGACTGTACTCGGAATAAACTTCTCCCAATGAAATAATTTTATTTTACTTTAAGGAGATATCCTGAAGAATGTGGTTACTGTAATCAGAGTTCATGATACAGGGATACATCAAACCTCCGTTATTTTGAAAACTTAAACAAAACCGTAATAATTGTCTTGATCCCATATCAAGTGGGGATTAAAGAAAACAGGTGGATCAAGCAGCTTAAGAAGCATTGACATTGGAAATGATTAAAGTTCACTCCCCATCAGATATCTTGACAACCTGACTACAACAACCTGGGATCGTCATTGGGATTCAGAAGAATCAAATAAGTTAAAAAAAAAAAAAAAAAAAAAAAAAAAAACCCAAAACATGGCATAGTTTAGATCGGAGTAGCAGGAGAAAGAAGTTGTAATTACCAGAGTGAGAATCGGAACATACACTCACAAATTTCTTATAGATTCCAATTCTCTTCTCAGATCCCATACTCCTTTTCCAAGTCCAACCCTCGATAAAAGTTTATAGGGTAGGGTCATCACTCCCTAAGCCTATTTTTGTGAGTGGCCACCAGTCGTCTGACGGTCTCACATGCCCGAGGGAGAAGCTGTGAGTGAATCTCCATTTCATTAAATGTTTGAAAAAGTCTCTCTGGGGCTCGGATTCGAAATCACAACCTTTGGCATGAGATTCTAGCTAGTCACTCGGCCACAGGCTCACCTTAGGGCTTCATTAACACTAACTACAAAATCTAAGAGAAGCTATGAAAAATTCTTATTTTACTTTTGTATTACATAACCTAAAAAGAACTTTAATTCTATGAATTAGAAATTAATTAAACATTTCAGCTTGTTAGCTTAGGGGAAAAAAAACAAGTGAATATGAAATAAAAAAGAATTGGATAACCAACTGGAGGAGAAATGTATAAATATATTATATAAAACTTAATTTATATGTATACAACAATATATATATTATACATATTGTATATCCTTATTGAGATGAAGATTTTAGAAAAAATGTTATTTACATACTTAATTATTTGAAGTGATAAAGGTTAGTGATTGGTAATAATTTATATTGTTATATTATTTAATCTAACTTAAATGTTCCCATAGAAACAATGCATTTTTTATGAAGTTTAACTTTATTTGAATCTAGATTTCAAGAACGGAGTGAAGTAAAAGTTGTGAACTGTAAGCACCAGATTTTTTATTGGTAAATTATGAATCATATTTAATACAGAAGGAAGAAAAACAATGCAATAGTTAAGAATAATTCATAGTTATTTTTTTATCCCCACCCAGACTATCTTCCTTCTGCATTTGCAAACAGCCAACGATTGATATTCATTGGATCAATAATAACTTTAACTTATACATCTTTTCACTTTCTAATACCTATTATATTACTATTTACCTATGATATTCAGTTTCGCTGGGTACATATGTTTTAGGTTAAATAATATAAAATTGTTATTTAACACTTTTTATAATCACTAACGTTTATGCTCTATCCCTCACTTTACATAACTTTTCACAAACGTTTATATCATATAAAATTTTTCTAAAATCTATAGCTTTCCAACGATATATCATACATCTATTGCGTATTACTAATCTTAAGTTCAGAAAACAAATTACCTAAAAAAATACTTTTGCTCTTTTCTCCTAGTTATCAAATTATATATTTAGCCATTAATTAAGCTAATAATATAGATAATATTTTTGGGAATCTATAAAAAATTAAAGGTAGTTTAGAAGATAAAAAAATTATTAAAATCTGCTTTTAAGCCATGTCAGACTATTTTAATCAGAATAAAACCTACATGGTATTAAAGTTCATCAAATTTTACATTGATTCGGTTTATTTAATCATAATTGTTAGAGCCATGTTTGAGAAAATCATAAAATCGTTAAAAATGCATAGTTGTTTACTTCCACTTACCTATTTATGAAATATATTGTAAGAGAAGGTATTGCTAGAAATACACTTTTCTGTATATGTAGGTAAATCTTAGAGAAAAAAAAAAATTAAAGATTTATAAAGAAAACTAACATTCTTAGAATAATTTGAGTTCTTATTCACTGATCAATTAAAATGTTAACTTTAAGTTCTTAGTAGAACTAATTAAAGTGTATTTAGGTAATTAATGTTAAGAATTATGAAAGGAAAATGTTCTGAACATCAAAGGTGAGAAATGCAAACAAACAAATAATGTATATAATTGTATTGCCAGAAAATAAAGCATTTTAACGAACATTTACAAAAGAAGAAAATGGAATGACAATTATGAAAATTTTCTCCTTAATAAGGAAAGGCACACATCAATATATTTCTTAATTTTATGAAGTGTAACCATTTGAATATATATAACTAATGTTAACTAATTTAAATACCTCTTTGATTCCAAAAACATATAAAACCTTATTTTGAAGTATAAACTTGTATTTGTATTAACTACAGTCTATAAAATATAAAATTTTGTCTTTACAACTGAATGTTGTGTGACATAGCAAAATATCAATACTTTGTACTATCTCAATAAATAGATAACAGCTTAGTAGTATAACTATTTGGATAATAAATCACAGAGAAAGGGATACCACTCATGGGAAAAAAAATATCCATAAAACCCCACTGCTATAATTCGATTCGAGGTCTATACTGAAGTCTGAGGGGTGGATCTTTAAACCTCCATCTTGTAACATATACAAATTTTAGAGTATGATCCTTACCGAGCAACTCATCATTACATAAAATATCAATATCTCTATATTTCTCCATACCATCTAAAACTTTTTTAGCTATAAACTTCTTGAGGTGTGTAATGGTTGCTTGAGATGACAGACGAATAAACTTCCTTTTGAGCGACTTGAGATTGTCTGCAGTACATTCCAATCCGATATTGACCTGTTCGTCCAAACGGTGGAAATCTGCTTCAACTTGAGTAGTCGGTTTCTCTTCTTCCGCTTCCCCAGTGGGTACAATAACATCTTTCGGACAAGGCAAACCTCTGGACTTGTAAAACTCTCTTTCCCTTTTCATTTCATTTTCTTGTAAATTAGGAACTAGTTTATAAACGATATCTTGCATAGTCCTGTCGAAGCTGATGTACTGAAGAGGGTGTGATTGGTGAATAACTATTTGGCATGTTGGACATGTGTTGTTGTCCTCCAAATGCTTCACCATACAGCTTTTGCAAAAGGTATGAAGGCATTCTGTCACTGTAGTCGCATCGACCAGGTATCCCCTGCAAATCTTGCATGTTATATAAGCATTGAGGGTTTTCAATTTGATCTTGCGTTCCATATCACTCATAAACACGTAATAAAACCACTAATCATCCGTGGCCAATTGTACGATAGATGGTATATGTATTGATAACAGATAAATAATGATACGAGACGAATAAAAAAAACACAAAAACGACTTCTTAAACCTTTAACACAAACAACTTAGGACCTAACTAACCTGGCTCACTAGAACCTACCGATAATAAAGATTACTATGTGATTAAAAACTAGAGAAAATAAAAATATTTTTAATTTATTTTACCTAACAATATAACAATTATTTTAAAATGAAACTGTCCTAAATAAAGACAAACATATTTTTAGGTTTAGGATACATATATATTTCGACTTCCGACATAAAATATAGTGCGTCAACATTACTTTAAATGCAGAAATTAATTTAGATGTGAATTACCCAGTTTATTCTCTATGGAACTCAAAATTAACAACTATTTTAAATAAGATCAGTTAATAGTAGGTGTTTTTACCGGTAGAACCCAATTAAATTAAAATCAGAAGAAATATAGTAGCGGTAGTGACAAAAAAAAAAAAAGACAATGAAACATTCTTTACTTTTATGAAATTAAGAAATTTATCTATGATATTTTAGCTTTTTTTTTATATCGGGTAATGATTAATGACAAATTTTGTGCTCAAAGAAATTTAATTTAATACGCCAGAACAATCATCAGAAGAAGACGAGGTCTTAAACAACGCGTCGATAAGATAACAAAGAATTAGTTTATTCATAAAAACCTCTAAATTTCATTATTTTTTATTGTATGTTCAATATCATCAAAATTAACAACTGCAAGGGGAAAAAAAGCTCTGGAACTTTGTCAATACTCACGATACGGTTAAAAAAAAAAAAAAAAAATCACTAAAAACGAGAATTACTTACCTTTTTGTATTTGTATTGTGTTTTACGACACATTTTGGAAACTGCTATTCCTTACTTAAAATAAAATTATATACAGCTCACAGATTTTTTAAGCTTGAGCTTTTATAGACATCTCCATATTATAAGATAGGTAAATAAAGTGTTGTGTATAATCATTTAACTGATTCATAGCAGAAAGAAGAAATACCAAATACAAGAAGTCATTATATGTCTCACATAAAAAAAAAAGTTCTAAGATATTTAAACTATTATAGAATATAGTTTTTTTGGGGCCTTTAAGTGATCAAAATCTCAAAACAAAAAAAAATTGTTTGGAAATACTTCTATCCTCTCTGAGAAGAGAATTTAACCACTGATGTGATGATATCAGAAGAATCCAATCATTTATTATAGTAATTTAGTACCAAAATTATTTATATGGACTTGTCTGATTTTAAAATTCTGTGATCATATGTTGTGCTCATTACTAGAGAAAAAATGTTTCCATAAACTTTCTGGATTTTACTGTTTATGGTGACCCTTGATAACATATTATTGCAATTTAAAAAACTATGATTAATTTTACCTTTTATCCTCAATTTCCTTTCCTTAATTCCATACTTGTTCTTTACACTTATGTGTTTATAATTTATTTTCTGCCTTTAAAATAGTTCCTTAGTATTGATAGTAAGTGATATTGGTTAGAGGTGCAGTGAATAAAATGAAACACATTAACAAAAACACTTATTTTATTGTGTACTGATAAGTCCACCCATAATATAGGCTCTGATAGAAAAAAATAATGAATCATTAAAAATTTAAAGGAATATAAGGAAATAGCAATAACTGAATACAGTAGCATACAACTTATAAGTACCAGAATAAAAGTAAACATTGATATAAAAATATGTAAGATTAATGTGATTATACTAACAGCAAATGTAAATAATATAATAAAAATTATGAAAAATAGAAGATGTATCACATACTTATATGCTAGAGATAATATTATGCATGAAGGAAATATACCTAAAATATCATATTCAAAATAAAGAAAATTAATTTATATATGCAACTTATTTCTTGTTTTAGCTGTTATTTTTCCCTCGTCTGTATTCTTGAAACATCTTCAGGAATGTTGATGTGATATTTAATTTTTTTTTTTTTTTTTATTTATAAAATGATATAACACCATTAATGGTGCTGAGTTTAACTTTGGTTGAAGATAAAAGCATGTAAGTTGAAACCCTAAAATTAATAGCAAATATGGGAGGGAATATGAATCATAACATTTTTTAAAGATATATTTTTTTATTTTATTAATACTTAAATAAACATATTTTAATTCTAAACTCATTAGAAGTTATGCTGAAGTTATAAAGCTGTGAATAAAAGATTATTCTGTTTCCAATTGTCTTTTGGGTAAGAGTTAATTTGGTTTGCCGTTAATTAAAATAATTTTTTTAATTTTACGAACTTAATTTAAAATGCTAAAAAAAGTATAAAATATCAACTGTTTAAATTACTCTAGAAAACATACAAATAGTCACTGAATAATATAATAGTTTAATAAATCAGTATTTTAAATATATTATTGAATAAGATATAATAAATTGTGAATTACATTTATGGTTATAAATAATCTTCAAAGTTGTGCTCGCAGAACTTAATTAATGGCGTTGTAATTATAAGTTTATGAAAAAAAAACACATCATTTAATAGTTGAATGTGGTACAATGGTAAAATGTTGAATATTAAATAGTCTGTATGATAATGATAATATGCTCTAAGGGGAGAGAAATGTTAAAACAATTATTATAAAATATTGTGAAAAATATTAATTGGGAAACCAACTTTGAAGCTCCACATTGAAGGGTCTTCATGAGGGCGAACCATTAACAAAATACAGTAAAGGGATTTGTAAAGAGATAATAATTAATAAATATTGCCAAACAAATTTAAAATACAACTATTAAAACAATTAAAAGCATAAAAGATTCATTTGTCAGTGCGAGAGTTAATAGATAAACATAAATTTTTGAGAAAATTGTTAAATTAAAGATGATTAAAGCCAACTGAAGTTAAAAAGATTAATTAAAGTAAGTAAATCAAAGTAAAGATAACAAAAAAAAAGAAGCCAAATAAAAATAATAAAATAGACAATGATGAGTATACATAAGGTATAAAGTAGATCATGTATCATGTATATTTATATAATATGAATGCTTAATCTGAAAGTATCTAAAATAGTCAATGAATCATATAATTTTAGAATGAGATAGCCTCATATTTATTTCAATATCTCATAAAATAAGTCATAAATTGTTATTTCTAGTTATGGTTATAAATCATTCTGTTCTGCTACCATTACTTTTGAAGTAATGGTAATATAACAGAATTCATTGTATTGTAGTTAAAAATTTGTAAAAAACACATTAATAATTTTAGGGTAGTTGCCAATGAGACTTTTTGCTAATCTTTTTAAGATGAATTCTGTTGACACATTCAATAAGTAAGGCAGTAGTTAACCTTGAATGTTTCCTCCCCAGCATGGACCCACCACAGCTTATTATTAAACTGGCTGGCTCAAGAGGCAGATCAAGTAAGCTTTAAACATTACTCTTGTTTTCATTCATCTTGTATTTGCATGTTCATAATAAAAGTGTTTTATTTATAAAGTACAAATTCATCAAATGAACATATTTCTATTTATTGTTGGCTAAAATATTATTGTACACATAATTTTGTAGGGAAACAATTTTGTTTATTAATTGTTTGAACATAACTTAACTGATGGATTCCATAACATTCAATATTTACAAGTATTTTTGTCTGATTAGCCCCAGTAGCATAAAGTGAAGTTAAATAAATAAACAAACAAATCTTGTATTTGCATGTTCATAATATAAGTGTTTTATTTATAAAGTACAAATTCATCAAATGAACATATTTCTATTTATTGTTGGCTAAAAAATTATTGTACACATAATTTTGTGGGAAAAAAAATTTTGTTTATCAATTGTTTGAACATAACTTAACTGATGGATTCGATAACATTCAACATTAACAAGTATTTTTGTTTGATTAGCCCCAGTAGCATAAAGTGAAGTTAAATAAATAAACAAACAAGTATTTTTTCTATTTCTATTTTTAAAGAATTTTGACATGTATAGAAAGTTAAAAGTCTAAATTAACAACACAAGATAAAACATTAATTCTGTTGAAAAGTAAATGTACTGAAGCAATTGTCATAAGAATAACTTCGTAAGTTTTTTATCAAATCAACTTTTACTCACAATATATAATCTCTTATTCATATAAAGACTTTAAATGAGCCAAAAATAAAAGGCAATGGTTCTAAAATCGATCGTTAACGTAAATAATTAAGTTGAACCTGCTAACACTCTAGAGCTGGCTCAGATGCAACACTTCTATCCATTTTGATAGTATTATCTTTCATTTTTGATTATTTGGTCAGTGTAATTTTTTTAACCCAGTTTGTATCTATATTTCTATGAAAAAATGATCAAGTTTCAATCAGAATAATAGGTTAATGCCCATACTACTTACAAATCTGGCAGTGCAGTTTTCTTTTCAATGAAAACAATTTTTTTGTTACTGTCTGTGGACTTGAAACATATAAGTGAAATAATTTACTCATATCGATAAATCCTCCTTAATTTGTTTATAATTTACATTACAGTGAGGGTCAAAAGTATTTGGAATTCGTATTTCTTTTCATTTAATAAGTATATTTCACAACTATCAATTTATATAATTCTATTTAACTAAATAATTTTTAAAAGAGACCCTAATAAAGCAAAATCGCTAACCAGCTAACAGAAACGTATATTCACTTATCAAAACGAACAACTTAGTACTGCTGTAATTTTCGAAAATAATATAACCAAAAAGGAAGAAAAACAAAACATATAATCTATGAAAACATATAATTAACATATCGAATGTACAAAACCGCACAAGTTTACTCATATAATATAATCTTGACTTTGTAATATGATACTAAATTAAAAACGATTGTGTTAGGTAATATCTGTATTACGTCTTAAGCCTTAATTGAAATTGGAGATAAGGAAAAACAAATGAATTATGGGTAAGTTTATCTTACCCTTATCTAATTACAGCCTCCATGATTCATTATCACAGAAATATATATCTATCATTATCTGATTTATAAATAAAGTTGCTTTATTGTTATCGGTTTTGTGATAAATAACTTCGATAACCTATGGTAAATTTAATGACCTCGGAGTACTAAGCTGCTTCGAACAAAATTATTCGGAGCTCGTATTATTACTTTCACTTACTATATATAGTTAGGGGAAGTATTGCGATCGTGAAAATTTTCGAATTCCAGTTTTCAACGGAAATACACGTTTTAGGGTCCCTGAGTCCTAATAACCAAGTCCCGCAAAAAGGTCTGTGTGTGTGGTAACTCCCGGGCGGAAACAGTAAGTCCTATGAAACTGAAATTTCATATTTAAGACAACTATATGCCCGAGACGTGACAAAACTTTTTTCATCAAAATGGGCTTACCAGAAGAGGCACTTTATACCATGCATTTTGCACCTTTTTTCGATTTTCTCGAAAACGGTTCCGACGATTTTGATTAAACTCGCTATATCGATGTAAAATTTAATGGGCTTTAATATCATGTAGGTTTTATTTGGATAAAAATGGTCTGACAGGGCTTAAATGCCGATATTTTACATTTTTTTCCTGTAAAGTACCTTTAATTTTGTAGATTTTATAAAAATAAATATATTATCTTGCTACCACTGATGAAAAACATATAAATATGTAAGTTGTGCGAATTTAAAAAATAACTAAAGGAGGAAACTGAAATAAAATTTTAGTGCAATTTTTTGTTTTTGAACATAAGAGCAGTAAATATACATCTATGATATACCGTTGGAAAGCTAAAGATTTTATGGGCTTTAATATCATGTAGGTTTTATTTGGATAAAAATGGTCTGACAGGGCTTAAATGCCGATATTTTAAATTTTCTTCTTCTAAAGTACCTTTAATTTTGTAGATTCAATAATAATAACTAGATTATCTTGTTAACGCTGATGAAAAACAGGTAAATATATAATTTGAATAAATTCGATGCCCAACTAAAGGAGAAAACAGAAAAAATATTTTTTTAATGCAATTTTTCGTTTTTGAACATAATAGCAGTAATATACACGTATGATATACCGTTGGAAAGCTAAAGATTTTAGAAAAAATATTATCTCATACACAAGCTTTTAGAAGTTAATAGAGAGTGATGAGAAGAAGATAAAACTAACTGATTATTTTAGATAATAATATAATAGATTTTTTAATAAAACACATGTTTCTATATAAATTCAATTTGATTAATTCCTTAATAGTTTCCCGTATTTTTTTTTTTTTATCCCTAACTGTTTGAAAATTCTTTCATTGATTTTAAAAATCGAGGTAAGTGAAAGTCGTGTGTTGCCCGCACCAGATTTTTTTTTATATGTGGATGTCTGAATATTGTGTGGCAGATATGATAATAATATATAGAAAGAGAAAAAGTTCCCGGCTAAAAAGTATTAAATATTTTTTTTTTAATTTGTTTTATTAAGAGATAATACAATCTGCCACCTTCTGGGGCAATGAGTATTAGAGATAGAATAAATCATTCATACCATATGTACATTGTAAATAAAATTAAAGAAAAAAAAATTAATAAAGACTAAACAAATAAAAGAAAAAAAAATATATACACAAAATTAAATAAGTATTATAAAGAAAATAATAATAACAATCTTGTTCACATTCATACCTATTTACAATATTTACAAGCTGCCCCTGGGATCACTGAATCAAACCTCGAGATCCACTAGTGGATGTCGAGGCACAATGCCAGAAGATCCCAGCGCCTCTCATTCAGCTGCGTCACTGGTCTTGAGAGCCAGTGGAGGCTGAGCGAGGGCGCTAGAGCCACATACACTCAGGGCATGAGTGGAGAAGCTGGCCATTGCCAGCACTCCAATAACATAATTACAAAAGATCTCTGGGCCACTGCCGCTTCAACCTACGAGGAGGGTTATAGGGATGGTTGGTACTGGATAGGGAGTGTGCCAAGGGATTAGGAAGGTGAGTAAGCTTCTGATGGAAGATTATGAATTTGGAGGGGATTAGATCAAAGACAAATGGGATATTCAGGTCATGGTGTAAGGTTTTGTTGGTGACATAATATGGGGCATCTACTATTGTTCTAAGGACTTTAGACTGAAAGGATTGGATACGTTTGATATTCGAAACTTTTGCTGTTCCCCACAGTTCAAGTCCGTAGGTCCAAATTGGTTTAAGAATATTCTTGTAAATTAAGAGTTTGTTGTCCGTTGAGAGATGAGATTTTCTGTTTAGTAGTCTATATAGCTGGCCATATCGTCGATTGAGTTCTTGTCGTTTGAGTCTAGTATGGGGGTTCCATGTCAGTCTTTTGTCTAAGAGGAAACCAAGGTATTTGACTGTGTCAGAAAAGGTGAGAGGAATAGAGTTAAAATGGACAAAAGGGCAGGATCTGCGTCGAAGGGTAAAGGTGACTTGCTTGCTTTTTGATTCATTGACTTTGATGCGCCAATGATTGCACCACTTTTCAATCAGATCGAGATGTGATTGGAGGTTTGAGGATGCCGTAACAGGATCTGGATGGGATGAGAGGATAGCTGTATCATCGGCAAATGTTGCCAGGAAGTTTTCGGGTAAGGTGGGAATGTCTGAGGTGAATAAGATGTAGAGTATAGGACCGAGGACACTACCTTGTGGAACACCGGCTTCTATCGGATAACAACTTGAGAATTCAGAACCACAACGGACTCGGAACGAGCGGTTAGAGAGGTAGGATCGAAGGATTAGATATAGGGCTTGGGGTAATAGGGTTTTTAGTTTGAAAAGCAAGCCATCGTGCCACACCCGGTCGAATGCTTGTGCTATGTCCAGAAAGGCACCTGTGCAATATTGCTTGCTTTCAAGGGCATAGGATATGTGGTCAACAACTCGAAGACCTTTGTTGAACAGTGGAGTGGCCTGAGCGGAAACCAAACTGGTGAGATGGGATTTTGTCGAGTTGGATTAACGGAAGGATGCGTTTCAGAAGGATTTTCTCAAATAATTTGGAAAGTATAGGGAGCAAGCTGATTGGTCTATAGGATGAGGTATGATTAACAGGTTTGCCCGGTTTAAGGAAAAGTATAATGGTTGAGTGTTTCCACATCAGAGGAAAATGGGTTGTTCGGAGGATGCAGTTATATATGTAGGTCAGGAATACTATAGCCTTTTTTGGAAGTTGTTTAATGATTTGGGAAGTGAGGAGATCAAATCCCGGAGATTTTCGAGGTTTAAGTTTATCGATTAGGAATTTGACCTCAGAGGGGTTGACAGCTTTAGGAGGTAAAGAGAGAGGAATCGGCGAGGAGAGGGAGTCTTCAACTGCAGCTGTGTGGGTAGGATTAAGTTCAGGATGAGGAGTGAATGTGTTTGCAAGATGTTTAGCAAATTCCTCTGCTCTAGTCTCATCTGACGAGGCCCAGGAACCATCATGACGTTTGAGAGGATGAGAGATATGATGGTATTTAAGGATTTTTTTTTAGTTGCTTTCCAGAGGGAATGGTCACAAGTGGATAATGAGGAAATATAGGAATTATAGGATTGGGATCTGTAGGTTGTCAATCTATTTTTAACTAATTTACAATAATAATTGTATGATTTCCTGTCATCAGGATGCCTGGTCCTCTGCCAGATAGTCCTAGAACGGCGCTTGAATTGGATAAGGTCCAGGAGTTCTTGAGGTAAAGGATTTTTACATCGGGATTTTGTGGAAGAGAGAGGGGAAGATGAAGTCCAAGCTGCTTGTTGGATTAGGGTAGTAAAGGTATTAACAGCTTCATCCAGTTCTTCAGGGGATTTGAGGGATACTCTGAGATCAATATTGTCGGTTAAGATTTGACGGAATAGGTCCCAATGAACTGGCCCTCTGATGAATGAGGGTGGAGACGGTTTAGGAATGGGCGATAATGAAAGGGTAAGGAGTATTGGACTGTGATTTGAAGATAGGTCATCGAGGCGAGATATGGAATAATTTAGTGGGCCTAGACCTTTATGAATGAAAAAGTCTAGGAGGTCAGGATTGCGGTTGGGATCTGTTGGCCAGTAGGTAGGAGAATCCGGAGGAAGGATATTGCTGCGAGTAGAATTAAGTGCAGACAACAGGATTCGTCTGCGAGAGTTTGTGGTTCTGGCTCCCCATTGTTGGTGTTTTGCATTAAAATCTGCTCCTACAAGAAAGTGGTGTCCCAAGGAATTTAGGAATGAATTGAATTGGGATTCGGAAAATGGAATTTTTGGAGGGGAATATGCTGCAACAATTGTTAAGTTAAAGAGCTTGGTGCGGACTGTTACAGCTGTAGGTTGTAGGTAATTATGGACCGGTAAGGGGTGTGAATGATGGGAGAGGGAGTGATGGATGATGACAGCAGTGCCAGCATGTGCGGTTCCGTCCGGGTGGTCCGTTCGGTAAATGTTGTAATTGGGGATGTTAAACAGCCGTGAGTTGGTGAGTCGGGTTTCTGTTACTAAGGCTATGTCTATATGTTTTTCTTGTAAAAAGACTGTTAGTTCGTTAGTGTGATTTCGAATACCGTTAGCATTCCAAAGGAGTAGGGATATAGGTTCGGAAGAGGTCATTTAAGGATTTCTTGCAGAAGTGATGAGGTGGGTTACGAGGTTAGTTAGAAGAGATAGTAGGGGAGTCACGACTGATTTCAGTTCAGTGATAAAGGATGTTAAGAGACTGGTGATATCTGTTGCGTTAGATGGAGGAGGAATAAGTGGAATTTGATGTTGATGGGATTTTTGGGGCTCGGGTTGGGTTAGAGGAAGAGAATATTGAGGTTGGGGCTGGGGGTGTTGAGGTTTTGGTTGTTCCTGCGGCAGGGCCTCACAATTCTTATTTTTCTCACCACCTCCTAGAAGTTGGGCAAAGGACACATTAGAGTTGATGAGGTTTGAAGTTATTCTTCTTGGAGTAGAGGAATATTCTGTGGACTGCGGTTTCAGAAATTTCAGCTTTAGATTTTTGTAAACCTGGCATCCTTTATAATTAGCTGGGTGTCCTTTCAGGCATAGCGCACACACCGCTGGAGTTTGTCTTGATTTGATGCATTCATCAGATTTGTGGGGGTCTCCACATTTCACGCAACGTGGCAAGTGATGACAATAGTGCTTGATTAAATATTTAGAAGGAAAGACTGATTATTGATCAAATAAGTTTGTTTATTTATTTAACGTCACTTTATGCTACTATGGCTAATCGGACGATGCTACAGTGGGAGTCCTAAATTTCGCCTATCCAGGTTTTATTAGGATAGGGATCTTTAACGAGTACCTGACATCTCAAAAGCTCGGGACCACCTTTTAACGTTACCTCCAAAGGACGGCATAACTAAGAATTTTTTACTCCCATTAAAAAATCCCGGGGAGCGGCGTGGTCTAGTGGATAGAGCACTAGTCTGCTGTGCTCCGGGTCCTGGGTTCGAATCCCGGCTGTGGCAGAAATATTATTTATTCTGTTAATTCAGTCGGGGGGCGACCCTAGGGTATGGAGACCCTCCTGGGGCAGACCCAGCCTCTATAAAGTGGGTACCCAAATTAATTGGGGAAAAACCTGGCGGCTGAGCGTGATTAAGGCCTAATCACCTCATTGCACTGCCGTTGGCCTAGAAACAGTACGAATCTCTATATGTACTGAGCCCAAGACCCTTCATGGGTTGTAGTGGTACAGGTTTTTTTTTTATTTTTTTTTTTTTATTAAAAAATCCCAGTACCACTTGAGGGTTTGAACTCGTGACCTTTGGCATAGGAGGCTGCTACAGGTGATTTATGCTAGCCACCCTGTTACAGGTGATCCCGTCAAATAAGTAATTTCTAACTTAGTTCTAAATTATTCAGAACAATAAGTATTCAAACTGTTTGCAGTATTATACAAAAAAACGCTGAAAATTATTACACAATGGTTTATTATTTGAACACAATTATTTGACGGTATAAAAATTTATATAGCTGTTGATAGGCAATAAACTTATATGCTATAGCAATAAATTAATCAAAGAGTTTAAGAAAGACGAACAAACAATACTTTTGCCACTTCAATTTTTATATTTTCCTAACATAATGCTCAAAACGTTTTTTTTTGTAAATATTTGTTGTTGAAATTTTTGGTTTTTATTTAATATATACCGTCCTGAAGTGTGAAAAAGTGTTTAAGAACGAATTATATTATTTTTACGATCTCAGTACTTTCCTTTATCGTTTATTTCATCTATTATACTATTACACACACACACACACACACACACACTTCGGTAAAAACTCTATTAAAATAAATCAAATGTAAGTATATCCAACAGTGGGTAATTCTAAGATTAAATGGATTGAAGGATAAACGAAACTGTATAAATTTCGAACTGACATTAGGCTCAGGTGAACAATTTGATTAGTTTGCTTATCTTTAAATTCCTTATTTTATCTTTATTTGTTTTTTTGTCATTAAGAAGTTTAATAAGCAGGATATCAAACGGTTGATAAAATAATTTAGACCCTCACA
The DNA here is from genome assembly GCA_023052935.1 of Piezodorus guildinii. NCBI lineage: Eukaryota > Metazoa > Arthropoda > Insecta > Hemiptera > Pentatomidae > Piezodorus > Piezodorus guildinii. Next base: position 145,085,612 of record CM041297.1, on the reverse strand, counting down.
GTTCTTATGTTAGATTCGTTAAAAACTTTTATATTAAAAACGAAAATATATCATCTAAGATATATTAAGTTGAATTGGTTTCATATTTTGTGTGCTTGAGGTGAATTTTTTCATTAAAAATACTACCTCGAACGCGAAAGATACTAATAATAACAATAATATAATAATAATAGGCTTAGCGAACCCGAAGGTTCGATGCCGATACCACCAAATTCCGCCTACACAGACTCGTCCAATGTTCACCATTCAAGCCCAAGCTCCCGAGATCAGCCTTAACGCAATCCTCCCATCTCCGCTTCGGCCTACCTTTCGGACGCCTACCAGTCGGATCAGCAAATACCAACTTTCTCGGAATCCGCTCGTCATCGAGCCCAACAACTTTACTCGACCATTTGAGTCTCCGAGATGCAATCAGCTCAATTATATTCACAGGATGCAAGTTCCGCAATTCCGCGTTGTGCAACCTTCTAAACTCCCTAGTGGCCTCATCTCTCTTCGGACCAAATATTTTACGCAATACCTTATTTTCGAAAACCTTAAGCCGTTGTTCATCCTTCAAAGTAAGCGGCCACGTTTCACATCCGTAAAGAACCGTTGGAAGAATAATAGTTTTATAAATTCTAATCTTTAAGTTTTTAGATAGAAGCCACGAACTAAGTAACTTAGCAACTGAATAATAACACGCATTTCCCACCTTTAACCGGGACTTTATTTCTTCCTGGATTTCATTTTTTCTAGTTATAATTGAACCTAAATACTTGAATTTCTCTACGTGTTCAAAAGTATGACCTGATACATCAATATCACCAAGATCGCAACCGTTTCTGCTTCAAATCATATACTTCGTCTCATCGGTATTTAATTCGAGTCCTATTTCTTTACCGGTTTTTATTAACACATTTGTATTTAGTTGTATGGTTTCCGTGTCTTCACCTAGCAGTACCTGATCATCGGCATACCCCAAAACCGGAATCTTGTCACCCATATGAAAGATACTAATGCATTTCAAAATCTATTACTACGTTATCACGTTAGCTCAGTGTTTCACTCATTTAAAAAGTCTGCCATTTGGTTTGCTTTGAAACCAACAATTGCCTGGCATAGGAAAGTACGCAAGAGGAAAATCTCATTTTTTTTATTCGCTATTCAGATTCTACGTTTTCTATAAATGTAAGCTCTCTAATTTAGAGAGGGTGTATTTATTTATATTTTTTTGTCGATTACAAAGGTTCATTATTGAAAGTAATAAACCAATCGTAACATAATGGATATTTCTCATGAATGGGCTCTTTTTGTTTTCTAAAAAATCTGGTGCGGGCAACACACGACTTTCACTTACCTCCATTTTTAAAATCAATGAAAGAATTTTCAAATACAGTTAGAGATAAAAATACGCGAAATTATTAAGGAACTAATCAAATTGAATTTATGTAGAAACATGTGTTTTATTAAAAAATCTATTATATTAGTATCTAAAATAATCAGTTAGTTTTATCATCTTCTCATCACTCTCTATTAACTTCTAAAAGCTTGTGTATGAGATGATATTTTTTCTAAAATCTTAGCTTTCCAACGGTATATCATACTTATATATTACTGCTCTTATGTTCAAAACGAAAAATTTCATTAAAAATATATTTTTTCTGTTTTCTCCTTTAGTTGGGTATCGAATTTATTCAATTTATATATTTAAATGTTTTTCATCAGCGTTAACAAGGTAATCTAGTTATTATTATAGAATCTACATAATTAAAGGTACTTTAGGGGAAGACAATTTAAAATATCGGCAATTAAGCCCTGTCAGACCATTTTTATTCAAATAAAACCTACATGATATTAAAGCCTATTAAATTTTACATCGATATAGCGAATTTAATCAAAATCGTCGGAACCGTTTTCGAGAAAATCGAAAAAAGGTGCAAAATGCATGGTATAAAGTGCCTCTTCTGGTAAGGTCATTTGATGAAAAAAGTTTTGTCACGTCTCGGGCGTATAGTTGTCTAAATATGAAATTTCAGTTTCATAGGACTTACCGTTTCCGCCCGGGAGTTACCACACACACACACACACACACAGACCTTTTTGCGGGACTTGGTTATTTGGACTCAGGGGACCCTAAAAAGTGTATTTCCGTTGAAAACTGGAATTCGAAAATTTTCACGATCGCAATACTTTCCTTACTATATATAGTAAGTGAAAGTAAAAATATACCTCTTTGTGAAAATTTTTTTTTTTTTTTAGTTCTTTGGATATTACGCCCAACTTTTATTTTCTTTTGTTCTATGTGATCAAGAAAATGGCTAAACTGACTTACTTCCCGATGACCGGGCTTGGAGAGCCGATAAGGCTCATGCTGTCCGCGACGAAGACGGAATTCGAGGACGTGAGGATCGGCAAGGAGGAATGGCAGAAGCTGAAGCCAAGTAATTCTTTTTGAATTGATCATTCTTGAATGTATAAAGACAAAATATTTTATTATGTTTTCACTATCGTTTCAGCTCTGAGGTTGCCACACCTCCCAATGTTGGAAATAGAGGGTAAGACTCTCTTCCAGACAATGGCGATTTGCCGCTACTTGGCGGGGAAGGCTGGTCTTTGCGGTTCTTCTGAGGATGAAGCTCTTGAGGTGGACATCACCATAGACACCTTGGAGGATTTGAGAAAAAGTAACATAATTTAGTTTTTTTTTCTTATTGCATTTTCTTACGTCATTTTCTCCTCACTAATGCAAAAAAGAAATCATAATCAGAATGGGTCGGTCAAGATTCAACGGACATAAAATACACAGTGACGCCAAAAGTATTCGGATTTAATTTCATATAAGTATTCGCCATATTTTTAGTTTCACTTAACTATATATGAAATATTGCGATCGTGAAAATTTTCGAATTTCAGTAAATACAGGTTTTAGGGTCCCCTGAGTCCAAATAACCAAGTCCCTCCAAAAGGTCTCTGTGTTTCCGTGTGTAACTCCAAGGCGAAAATGAAAAGTCCTATGAAACTGAAATTTCATATTTATAACAACTATACGCCCGAGATGTTACAAAAAATTTCATCAAAATCAGCTAACCAGAAGAGTCACTTTATACTATGCATTTTGCACCTTTTTAAGATTTTCCCCAAAACGACTCTAACGATTTTGATTAAACTCGCTATATCGATGTACAATTTAATAGGCTTTAACGTCATGTAGGTTTGATTCTGATTGAAATAGTCTGACAGGGCCTAAATATCGGTATTTTAAAGTTTCTTTCTATGAAGCACCTTTAATTTTGTAGATTATTTAAAATAATCATATTATCTTGTTAGCATTGATAAATAACAGTTAAATATCCAAGTTGAGCGAATTTGATAGACAACTAAAGGAGAAAACTGAAAAAAAAATTTGTTTTCGAACATAAGAATAGTAACATACATGTATAATATACCGTTGGAAAGCTAAAGATTTTAGAAAGAATATTATCTTGTACACAAGCTTGTAAATGTTAATAGAGAGTGATGAAAACCCGACAAAACCAACCGATTATTTATAATAATAATAATGTAGTAGATTTTTTAATAAAACACATGTTTTATGGAAATCCAATTTAATTGATTCTTTCACTCATTTTTATATCTAACTGTATTTGAAAAATCTTTAACCGATTTTGAAAAGGGAGGTAAGTGGAAGTCGTGTGTTGCTCGCACAAGATTTTTACGTATCGCGTTCACACTTTTAATTTTAAAATAATTCAATTTCCCGATAATACATCTTTTGCCGTAACAATAAATTAATCAGAGGGGCAAACGTTTAAACACGTATGATTCGATTTACGTCGACTGCTTTCCACACGGCCAATTGTCAAGATCGGGTTGCGGAGTAAATCAGTATGTTCTTCTGCCACAAAACTAAAAATATCATTTACGTATTAAGTACTTTAAAATATATTCTTTTAAAAATAAAAAATAACAGAAATTGACGCAAACGAAGTCACGAGCAACAGCTAGTCTTAGATACTATGTATGATTATTAGTAGTAAATAATTTATATAATTGAACAATTTCCTGAAAACATGTTTATTTCAGACACGGTCGTACATTATTACCAGCCTGACTCCGAGCAGAGAAATGAAGGTATGAAGAAGGCAGTTGAAGTAACAATCCCTTTTTATCTGAAGCTGTTTGAAAAACAACTGGATGAAAACAAGGGATACCTAGTGGCCGGAAAGGTAAACTCACAGAATTTAAAATATTTGTGGTTCTGCAATACTTTATATTTTTTCTATTTATTTTCGCTTACGTAGCAACGCATTATATTATATTAAGGCAATAATCTTTGTACCTACTTCAACCAAGCCAAAGATTCTTACAGCGTTTATTTATTTATTGACGGGCAGCTACACCCATTTTTGCAAGAACATAAAAAAAATTGATCATCAGTCATTCACCTACAATACGCCCTGATGATGACCCACAATAGGGGTCGAACAATTGGTAGACGGGATCACTTGTAGCTGGATGGCTAGCGTAACAGCCTCCCATGCTAAAGGTCACGGGTTCAAACCCGCAGGTGGTCCTAGGATTTTTTAATGGGAGTAAAAAATCCTTAGTTACGCCGTCCTTCGGAGGGGACGTTAAAAGGTGGTCCCGAGCCTGTGCGATGTCAGGTACTCGTTAAAGATCCCTATGCTAATAAAACCTGGATAGGCAAAATTTAGGACTCCCACTGTAGCATCGTCCGATTAGCCATAGTAGCATAAAGTGACGTTAAATAAATAAACAAACAAACAATTGGTAGACAATAAATGGTGGAAACTATTTAGTTATTTCATTTACTGACTGCCATCCGGACTAATTCCTTCCAACAAACAAAACAAATATTTTATATAAAATAAACAAAAATACATAAAATATAAAGTAACTAAAGTAAAAACGATCATTGATACTATGTATGTGTATGTATAATAATAATAATAATAGGCTTAGCGAACCCGAAGGTTCGATGCCGATACCACCAAATTCCGTCTACACAGACTCGTCCAATGTTCTCCGTACAAGCCCAAGCCCCCGAGATCAGCCTTAACGTTATCCTCCCATCTCCGCTTCGGCCTACCTTTCGGACGCCTACCAGTCGGATCAGCAAATACCAACTTTCTCGGAATCCGCTCGTCATCGTGCCTAACAACTTTACTCGCCCGTTTGAGTCTCCGCGATGCAATCAGCTCAATTATATTCACAGGATACAAGTTCCGCAATTCCGCGTTGTGCAACCTTCTAAACTCCCCAGTGGCTTAATCTCTCTTCGGACCAAATATTTTACGCAATACCTTATTTTCGAATACCATAAGTCGTTGTTCATCCTTCAAAGTAAGCGGCCACGTTTCACATCCGTAAAGAACCGTCGGAAGAATAATAGTTTAATAAATTCTAACCTTTAAGTTTTTAGACGGAAGCCGCGAGCTTAGTAATTTAGCACTGAATAATAACTCGCATTTCCCACCTTTAACCGGGACTTCATTTCTTCCTGGATTTCATTTTTTCTTGTTAACATTGAACCTAAATACTTGAATTTCTCTACGTGTATGCCCTGAAATATTAATTTCATCAAGATCGCCACCATTTCTGCTACTAATCATATATTTCGTCTTATCGGTATTTAATTCGAGACCTATTTGTTTACCGGTTTTTACTAACACACCTGTATTTAGTTGTATGGTTTCCGTGTCTTCCCTAGCCGTACCAAATCATCGGCATACCCCAAAACCGGAATCTTGTCACCCATATTTAAGCCTTTCTCGGTACACATCACCTTTTCTATGACATATTCTAAAGCTATATTAAATAACACAGGTGAAAGGTAGTCACCCTGTTTCAAACCCGATCGCACCTCAAATCTCTCGGAGTAATTATGACCGATTCTTACTTTATGGAATGTTTCCGACAAACACATCTCTACTAGGTTTACTAACTTTCTAGGTATTCCCTGTTCAATCATGATGTTATATAGCTTCTGACGGTCTATTAAATCATAAGCCTTTTTAAAATCGATATAAAGTTGATGGACTACACCATTGTATTCCAATTTTTTTCTCTAATATTTGACGTAAGGAAAATATTTGGTCAATAGTCGAGCGATTCCGCCTAAAACCACATTGGTAATCTCCGATAATTTCCTCAGCGTATTCCGTGATTCGACTAGTTAGAATTGACGAGAATATTTTATAGCATACTGGGAGAAGAGAGATCCCACGATAGTTGTTACAATCCGACCTCGGTCCTTTTTTGTGAATCGGAATAACTATTGATTCTTTCCATTCTTCGGGCATTTTTTCAGTTTCCCAGATCTTTTTAACTAAAAAATGTATTTTGGAAACGCCCGCTTCTCCACACGCCTTGATTAATTCACTCGTGATATTATCATTTCCTGCAGCCTTATAACGTTTTAATTTTCCTATCGCCATTTCACTTCCTCTTTTCTCGGTGCGTCTATCCATGGTTCAGCGCTCTGATATTCAGAGAGAGGAGATTGATTATTATTTTCCGTATTTAATGTGCCGTCAAAGTGTTGTTTAAATTTATGTGTATGTGTAATATATATTTTATTAAGTAGTTTTAATTAGCCATTATTTAGAATATTTTCTCGATGGTCATTTAAGGGAGTAAATTTTTCCCCCGTGGATTCGTATCAGATAGGAATTCACGTTAAAAAGTATCTCATTTTTACTTTCACTTACCTATATATGAAATATATACTAAGGGAAAGTATTGCGATCTTGAAAATTTTCGAATTAGAGTTTTCAACGGAAATACTCCTTTTAGGTTCTCTTGAGTCCAAATTAAGGACAAAACTGAAAACATATTTTTTTAATTCAATTTGTTGGTAATATATAGTACATGTATAATATACCGCTGGAATGCTAAAGATTTTAGAAGAAATTTTATCTTATGCCTACTATTGTAAAAGTTAACGGAGAGTGGTGAAAAGCCGATAAAACAAACTGATTGTCGTAGATAATAGTATAATAGTTTCTTTTAAAATCCATGGTAAATAATTCTTTAACAATTAACTAAATTTGTTTAAATGTTCTTAAATTGATTTAAATAACGGAGGTAAGTGAAAGTCGTGTGTTGCGTGCACCAGATTTTTTTTTTCTAAGATACTAGTCATCTGGTTTCCTTGGCAACGCGTGCTAACCCGGCTCCGCCGCTCCTGAACAACCACCACTCTCTCATCTTTCATATTCATTTCACGGTTAACTATTTATTATTTAATTAACATAAACACTTTGAATTGTTGAACTTCTGTTCAACCCCTTTGATCTATATTTATGTTTAGCTAAAATTTTGCGACATATTATTATTTTCTAGTTTATTATAGATGGTTTTTAATATCTGAAAATCAAAATGGAACTATTATTAACATGAAAGTGTTTTCCTTTTTTTTGTTTTAGCTTACCTGGGCAGACATCTTGTTTTTGTCTCACACTGATTATATATCCGGTCTATTCCATTCAGACATTTTGGCGAATTCTCCAAAACTAAAACAGCACCAGCAGAAAATTTCTGAACTTCCAGGAATTAAAGAATATCTGGAAAAGCGACCTCCTCATCCAGAAGACTGCAGGGTTTTCTTTTTTTAGTTATATCGGATAAACTCAAATTTGAATAATAATGCCAATATTAACTATCTGCCAATATTAATATTATATTGATTTTTTTTTGTGTTAATGCACTATGTAATGATATTAATAAAATATAAGAAATAGAATAGAAGTATTTTTGTAATTCTTTTTAGCTTGTGATAACCATTACCTTTGATTGGCTCTTGAGCGAACGAACTTCAGTTGAAAAGTCATTAGTTTCGTCATACACAGCATATCTGGCAGAAAGTTTTTTTTTTTTTTTTTTTTTTTTATGACTTCAAATCACGAAATGATGGTGTTCGAGGATCGTCAGTAGGAGTCAACTCACAATACCTACTGTATTATCCTTGGTACGTAAACAATAAAACCCTACACACGGACTTAAAACAACAAACAGTTGACCAACATATATGAACTCACACAGTAAACTGAGCGGACACGACAATAGACTTTTAAACGACATGTCAATAACTGAAATGCCAGTCAGAAGAAGGTTAAAGAGAAGCTGGATGAGAGACCTCCTCTGCTAAATTAAAAGCGGCGATACACGGTGAGAAATAGGGTATGTGTAGGTGAAGTGAAATGGCGTTAATACATCGTTGAGCGCGCTGAAAAGTTGGTGGAAGTAAATATCATGATAGTTGATGTAGTATATCACACTTTCATCTACTTTCCATAACGATAGTTAATAACAATATAATTTGTTACATTATTTTGGTCAAACTTTAACTAAAAATAGTTTATTTATTATTTACATTATTTACATTATTTAATAATATGTCTATTTTCACTGTTTGGATATTACATTTTAATTCTATAGTTATTTATTAGAAATTATATTATATATATTTGTATTGTAGTTTCAAATTCATATATTTTTTTTTGCGTTAAAATTCGAAATAGAAATAGAAACAATTGAGAGTGATTTCACAAAGCAATGTTGCTGTCATAGGTGGCGTGCATGTTCCCGTCAATTGTGTTGACGTTTGCAGTTGGTCAGTAAGTAAATTTGTATAAAAATGTCGAAAACATTTTTAAACATTACTCTTATTATTATTAAAACAAGATGACACCAATTGAACATTCATCTTTACATAAGAACTTGGTAACCTAAACAGAGCTAACCAACCTTTTCAACAACTTTCCTGAATAATCAACTGTTCACACATCCGCCATTTTTCCGAGTACTGTTACGTACTTTCACGGTATTCACGCGCACATTTTTACTCTCAAGTAAGTTTTCACCACCCTCTACTCTCGCGAGAGTACTTTCACCTCACCTACACTTACCTTATTTCTCACCGTGTATCGCCGCCTTAAAGCCTAGGAAGGGGTGCTGCATAACAGCCTCCTATGCCTAAGGTCTCTGGTTCAAACCTGCTAGTAGCCCTAAGATATTTTAATGGTAGTAAAACAAAGTTAGTTATGCCATCCTTTGAAGGGGTCGTAAAAAGGTTACCCCGAGCCTGTGCGATGTCACGTTAAAGATCCTATCCTAATTAAACCTAGATAAGCAAAATTTAAGACTCCCACTGTAGTATCGTCCGATTAGCCACAGTAGCGAAATGCGAAGTTACACAAAACTTATTTCAATGAAACTCATTTATTCTAAACGACAGACCACAGATGCTTATGTTTATTAATATCTAAGAATATCTATTGGATTGTGCGTGCAGGTTAGACTATAAATAGAGTTCTATTGCATCAGCGAACTTCACAGTGAGATGAAGGTCACCGAATCATTGCTCTTATTTTTCATTAAAAAGACGAACCGCACACCAAGGGTAAAGTAGTCTAAGAGTCCGTGCTATAAAAAATGACCTTTCATGGAAAAAAAAGGAAAAATAATTTAAACTATTTTTAATTAATTGGATTGAACATTGGGAAAATATTGCAGGAATTTAGGTATTTCTTTATACAACCCTCTATATTATAAATTGTTAGCGTTTGATGGATTATTTATTTGTATGAATGTCAACACTTATTAATTCTATTCGGAAAGAAAATGTTGCTTAACTGTGTAGCATTTCGCTACTTGTAAATAATCCAAGTGTTTACAACGTATTAACGTGGTGTTTAGTATTATTGGGTTGTTTTACATGAAATTTCCGTTTTTATAGTTTCTGAAATACATAAAGGATTTTGCAGGTCTCTGTTATTTTTTCCGAATGTTTACATATTTAAAGTAAACAGTTACTAATCCTCTACCTTTGTAAACATTAGCTTCCCAATCAATTACCACTTTTTAGTGTGCGTCCAAATATGAACACGGAAACACGCGATTTTCGAGTAATATTTTTGTACGAGTTTAAACACGGCCATTCAGCAGCTGAGGCCGCTAGAAATATTTGCAAGGCGTTTGGGGAAGGGAGTGTTAATGAACGGACCATTCGCCGTTGGTTTGCTAAGTTTTCAACTGGGGATACCACTTCGTCCGATGTTCAATACAACGATGTTCTCAAACATACAGTATAAAGAAACCCCTACCAAACAGTTATAGGACTCTCAGCACAACTAAATGCAAGTGCATCTACCGTTTCCAAACATTTAAAGTGTATTGGGAAAACTGGGCTACGAAGTTCTTCCGCACCCACCATATTCTCCTGACTTGTCTCCAACAGATTATCACCTGTTCATGAATTTAGACAACTTCGTCAAAGGAAAACTTTTGAAAATTATGATCAAGTAAAAAGTGCGTTTTTTTAGATTTTGTTTCACTTTAAAGCTCAGAGTTTCTCAGTTCGGGGATAAAAAAGTTAGTGTCACGTTGGGAAAAATGTGTAGAAAAAGAAGGTAAATACTTCGAATAAAATTATCTTGTTTTCATATCGTATTTTTAATAAAAATCCTTTACCTTGAAACGAACATTTCAAGTGACACAGCCCAATATTTTCATCTTTTGCCATGATATTGATATATCAGGGCATACGTTTGAACACGCAGATTAAGTTAAGGATTTAGGATTATTAATAACAAGAAAAAACGAAGTGCAGGAGGAAATAAAGTCGCAATTAAAGGCAGGAAATGCGTGTTATTATTCAGTTGCGAAATTACTTAGATCGGGGCTTCTATCTAAGAACTTAAAGGTTAGAATTTATAAAACTATTATTCTTCCGACGGTTCTTTACGGATGTGAAATGTAGCCGCTTACTTTAAAGGATGAACAACGCCTTAGATGGTATTCGTTGAACCGAGCATTTGGCGTCCAAAGGCAGGTGGTGCGATCTCGGGGGTTTGGCTTTGAACGGTGATCATTGGGGGGAGTCTGTATTGGCAGTAATTTGGTGGTATCGGCAACCAACCTGGTTCGGTAAGCCTATTATATTATTTTATTAGTTTAAACTAGGCCAGAACGGGGCATGGTCATTATTGAAGTGTGAGGCCAGAACATTATCATTGAGTGCACAAAAATAAATTTAAAAAAAAGGATGAAGATTTCAGCCTGAAAGACAAAGAAAGTTGTGGAAGGACTTCTTCTCAATATGACGATGTTCCGTGACCTTTGGTGGAAGAAAGTACCAGAAGAGCTGTTCGAGAACTAAATGCAAGTCGATGACCACCTCAAGGGGATGGAAAAGGATGTAAAATGGTGGTCGCGAGCCTTAACAATACTCAGGTACTCGTTTTAAAGATCTCTATCTTAATTAAACATAGATACTCAAAATTTAGAAATCCCACTATAGCATTTATTGGCTAGCCACTGTAGCATCAAGTTATGTCAAATGAATAAACAATCTACACTTGAAAACTCTTAATAAATAAGAATAAGTGACAGTAATCCGTAAAAGAATTTATTTTTGCAAAGGTATGATCATATGAAAGATTTTGAAAAAAAAAACAACTCCAGATTCAGTCTTCAAACAAGTAAAGGAAATCTTAATCGTGATCAAACATTGTCGTTATAAAAAAACAAAAAAAAACACCATCAAATCAAGGTTCTTTTGACTTCGCAAAGAATATGTGCTAAACAGAAAAAGTATCAGGTAATCGTCCGATTAACCACAGTAAAATAAATGAAAAAAACAATCAACATGGAGAGAAAGGTTTCATAAAGGGTGCTCAACTAGTTTTAATGTCGTATTTAAGTACACTGTTCAATGCATAGTGTTAACAATATTGTATATAATTATAATAAGTTAATATTCCATTCTAATAATGGTCCAAGTTGTCCAAAATGCTGCACTGCTACACTGGACTGCTCTAGGTCTTCAGCCATACAGAGCTTTCATCTGGCAGAAGGTCACGAATGCCGAAATCGCACTCACGATAAACTGCAAAAAATAAAAACATCTTTGTTTAAGAAAAATCAGGAATACAACACAAATTTTACACTTACTATGTTGTTAATGTCAGTTTAAATAATTTAAACAATCTCAACAAAAATGTAAGCGTTTTTCACCACTCCCCGTTGTTAAATTAAAAACGTTACCTGAAAAAAAAATCTGGTGCGGGCAACACACAACTTTCACTTACCTCCATTTTTGAAATCAATAAAAGAATTTTCAAATACAGTTAGAGATAAAAATACGTAAACTATTAAAGAATTAATTAAATTGAATTTCTATAGAAACATATGTTTTATTAAAAAATCTATTATATTATTATCTAAAATAATCTGTTAGTTTTATCTTCTTTTCATCACTCTCTAATAACTTTAAAAGCTTGAGTATAAGATAATATTTTTTCAAAAATCTTTAGCTTTCCAACGGTATATCATACATGTGTATTACTGTTCTTATGTTCAAAAACGAAAAATTGCATTAAACAAATATTTTTTCTTTTTTATTCTTTAGTTGGGTATCGAATTCATTCAATTTATATATTATCCTGTTTTTCATCAGCGTTAACAAGATAATATAGTTATTTTTATAGAATCAACAAAATTAAAGATACTTTAGAGAAATAAAATTTAAAATATCGGCATTTAAGCCCTGTCAGACCATTTTTATCAAATAAAACCTACATGATATTAAAGCCCATAAAATCTTTAGCTTTCCAACGGTATATCATAGATGTATATTTACTGCTCTTATGTTCAAAAACAAAAAATAGCACTAAAATTTTATTTCAGTTTCCTCCTTTAGTTATTTTTTAAATTCGCACAACTTACATATTTATATGTTTTTCATCAGTGGTAGCAAGATAATATATTTATTTTTATAAAATCTACAAAATTAAAGGTACTTTACAGGAAAAAAAATGTAAAATATCGGCATTTAAGCCCTGTCAGACCATTTTTATCCAAATAAAACCTACATGATATTAAAGCCATTAAATTTTACATCGATATAGCGAGTTTAATCAAAATCGTCGGAACCGTTTTCGAGAAAATCGAAAAAAGGTGCAAAATGCATGGTATAAAGTGCCTCTTCTGGTAAGCTCATTTTGATAAAAAAAGTTTTGTCACGTCTCGGGCGTATATTTGTCTTAAATATGAAATTTCTTTCCAATCAAAAGGGGAGTCAGGCAAGGAGATGCACTATCACCACAGCTGTTCAGTATAGTACTGGAACTTATTCTAAAGGAGATGGAATGGCAACAATATGGAGTAAATATAAATAGTGTCAAAATAAATATACTTAAATATGCTGATGACGTGCTACTGATTTCCAGAAAAGAAGAAGAGATAGTGACAATGCTGCAACAACTTAGGTATACAAGTGCACAACATGGACTGTCATTGAACTTGGCAAAGACTAAAATAATCACCAGCTCCAGTGTTGCAAAAGTCAAAACAGATCTTCCTGAAATAGGTGTAGTAGAAGGAATCAGATATCTAGGACAAGTAATATCTTTTAAAGATAGACAGTCTACTGAAATCCAAACTAGGACAGCTATGGCTTGGCGGAAATATTGGAGCTTAGGGATGATTATGAAGAACAACAATATCAGCCAGCCTCTAAAAATGTTAGCCTTCAATAGCTGTATATTGGCTGTCCTATCTTATGGATGCCAAAGAGCAATGGAGAGGAGCATGTTAGGCATAAGGAAAAGCCAAAAGCTAAACAGCCAAACAATAAGAAAGGTTAGTGGTGTCACAGATGCAATCCCATTTGTGAAAAAGATGAAATGGCAATGGGCTGGCCATCTAATGAGGAAAAATGATAAAAACTGGGCGAAAATACTGACTGAGTGGACCCCATTAGATGAGAAAAGGAACCGAGGCAGGCAAAGAAGAAGGTGGGTCGATGAGATCAAAAAGGCAGAAGGAGTGCTATGGTCACGAAAAGCCAAGGACAGGGAATTTCGGAAGATGAAGATGAGCGAACTCTTCAACTCAAGTACGGGTAGTTACCGTTAAAGACTTTAAACTCCTGAAAAGAAAGGTCTATATATGTATATGTATATAAAGAAAGAAGAAAAAAAAATGTAAATAAAAATGTATTATGAATGTTTATATGTATATCAATAAAGACTATTATTATTATTATGAAATTTCAGTTTTATAGGACTTACCGTTTCGGCCCGGGAGTTACCACACACACACACACACCTTTTTGCGGGACTTAAAATGTGTATTTCCGTTGAAAACTGGAATTCGAAAATTTTCGCGATCGCAATACTTTCCCTTACTATATATAGTAAGTAAAAGTAAAAATGTAAATTTCTCCCTGACTGAGAAAGACAATAGATGGCGAACTTGTTATATATAATATAATACTTTTCCCACTCCGGGAAAAAATTTAGTTTGTGAACCTTCGAGTTCGCTAAGCCTATTACTTATTATTATTATTATTATTATTATTTATAGCACCTTTGGATTGTAACATTACGGTATTTCCAACTGCTGCGAATACCCGTTTTACTGGGCAGAATTATAAATGATCGTTAATATAGGAAAGTTAAAGGATTGAAAGTATACTGACCCCAGCGTAGTTCTCCCTGTTGAGGAGGAAGATGGGAGCCCTGTAAGCAGTGAGTTGAATCGGCCGCACGGAGATCATGATGATCATCCGAACCAGCGAGGAGTGTCGCTTCTCCATCTGGTACCAGGGGACGTCGAAGGCCACGTGGGCCAGGTTCTGCGCCTGCAGGATCAACCAGAGGTCCATGATCAGAATAAAAGAAAAAAACTTTGATGGGTCTTGCATTTGATAAACTAAGATGTTTGTGAAAGACATTGCAACCAAAAAGGTTAGTATAGTAAATGTGAGTGGGCAAAACTGCATCTCTTTGCTTTTGAATGTTCGTCGAAACTCGTCAGAACAAAATTAATACTATTTTAACTGATGAATTCTCCGCCTTATTAGTAGACAGTCTTTGCTTCTGGTACTATAACGAACTCTTGTGTCATTTATGCAAACTCCATTGCTATTCCTATAAATCCTATATCTCTTGGCTTGTTGAAGTGAAAACTTCTTTAGGCGCTTTATGCGATTTTTGGAAGAGATAAAAGCTTTGATTTCGCAACCATGGTGTCGTTACCAACATGCTCTAGACTGGCGCATGCGCTGAAGGAATCGGAATTGATGTCTCAGCTATAGAAGAAATATGTGTTGCTCGCTGTAATTCTGAAAACGGACAATACATTTTAATAGTTACTGTTTATGTTTCGCCTGGGCACCCAGGACTGCTGTATAAACTCTGTAAATTCCTTCCTCCAACATACTTCCTAATCATCCAGTCCTACCTCTCCGACAGATCCTTCAAAATAAACCACAATCGTTCCTATTCATCTCTTTTTACCCAGTCTGCTGGTGTTCCTCAGGGTAGCATTCTGGGACTCATCCTTTACACAGTTTATACAGCTGATATCCCAACCCATCCTAACACATTCCTTTCTACCTATGCCGATGATCCTTGCGTGCTATCAGTTCATAATGATCCTAGTATTGTCTCTCAAACTCTCCAATCCTACATCAGAGACCTTGAGGTATGGTGTCAGAATTGGAGAATTAAAATTAATTCCCATAAATCCCATCAAATTACCTTTACCCTTCGTCGAAAACCTATGACATCCTGCCCTACAGTTTCCTTTAATGATATTCCGCTTGTCCCGGTTGAACAGGACTTCTACTTGACAAACGCCTTACATGGAATCCGCATACAAGACTGAAAAGACAAGAAACTGTTCGACGTTATCGGCTACTGCAACACTTACTAGACCGACGCTCTAACCTTTCACTTTACTACAAAAGACTCATTTACATGACAATCATAAGGCCTATCTGGAACTACGGAGTTGAGCTATGGGGCTCTACTAAACCATCCAATTCTTTCCGTATCCAATCCTTACAATCCAAAATCCTTCGTAAAATCCTCAACGCTCCTTACTTTGTCACGAACAAAATCATTCATAAAGACCTCCAAGTTCCGTATGTAGCCGATTTGGCCCGTACCAGGTTTCATTCCTTCCATGACAAACTCCATTCCCACTCTAATCCACTAGTTTCAATCCTTGCTTCCTCTACAATCCCTGATAATCCACCGAGGCGTCTGAAGAGAAGATGGAATCGAGACCTTCTTGTTTAGATTGATTACTAGAGTGCTGCCAATGGGCAGTTTCTCTTCACGTTTTTCATGTACATATCTTTTATCAGCATATTTACTTGATGTATTGTAGTATACAGTTGTAAATTTCAATAAAATATAATTTAAAAAAAATGTTTCGCCTGGAAAATCGATAAAAAAATCCAACAATTCTTATTAAAAAAATTGATGATCTATACAAATGAAGGTTCCAAATCACTTGAGAGAAAAAATGGAGAAAAAACTGACGACATACTAATGGTATTAAGTGAAGACTTTAATATTAATTTTGCAGATGACTAAAACCTGCTGATTATTACATTATCAAATGATCGGAAATGTAGTACAATTAAATTACTTTCTACATACTGTGTAGTTCGATTTAAAAAAAAGCTATATAAAAGGGAGAGAATTATTACTTGGAGTACAAATAGATGTAGAAATTAGACGAATATATTTGACAGTTTGAAGTTTTCACTTCTACCGGCAGTCCTATGACTGCCAGACTTTGTTTAAAGTATTAAACTGTTTTACGAATTCCAAGGTGATTTTTTTGTTGAATTTTAAATACCAGGGGAATTAAAATTATGGTAAAGGCCATACTTCTTCTGAAAATATTTGGTATACAATACCTCCGCAGTAAGCTGATCCGCAGTGTTGGCCCAGAGAAAGTAGTACACCAGCGTGATAGAAATGAACACAGAGATAGTAAGCGACTGGAAGATGTTTTCGTTGTCTTTCTGCAACAAAGAGCTTAGTAAATATAAATTTGGAAAAAACTCATGAAGGGTCTTGATTTAAATTTTTATTTTTGTCACTTTAATACCCATTTACTCCAGGAGGGTCTCCATACCCCAGGTTTGCTTTAAGGCTCTAATAACAGAATAAATAATTATTCTGCTGCCACCGAGATTCGAACCCGGGAACCGGTTTCAGAGTAGTAATAGTGTTCTATCCACTAGATCTCAGTCGAGTTTGATGCCGATACCACCAAATTCTGCCTACACAAACTTGTCCAATGTTCACCGTTCAAGCCCAAGCCCCCGAGATCAGCCTTAACGCAATCCTCCCATCGACGCTTCGGCCTGCCTTTCGGACGCCTACCAGTCGGTTCAGCGAATACCAACTTTCTCGGAATCCGCTCTTCATCGAGCCCAACAATTTTACTCGCCCATTTGCGTCTCCGAGATGCTATCAAATCAACTATATTCACAGGATACGAGTCCCGCAATTCCGCGTTGTGCAACCTTCTAAACTCCCCAGTAGCCTCATTTCTCTTCGGACCAAATATTTTACACAGTACCTTATTTTTGAACACCTTAAGCAGTTGTTCATCCTTCAAAGTAAGCGGCCATATTTTACATCCGTAAAGAACCGTCGAAGAATAATAGTTTTATAAATTTCATTTTTATCTATTATTATGCTTCATCAGTGGTTATTCTCATTTAATAGAAACTGGGATGTTTGTTAAATATCCAGTATTTTTTTTTTCTCCTCACTGTTTCTTTTAATGGTTTTTATTTATTTATTTTTTCCTTTATTATATTATTTTTTATTGTTTGAGAAATTTTATTTTAAAATGGAAAATACTTTATTTTTTTTGGATAGAAGATATTGTTTTTATTTACTTTATTTTGAAGATATATCTGTATATCTGGACCAAATTTCATTTCTATCTATTATTATGCTTCATCAGTGGTTATTCACATTTAATAGAAACTGGGATATGTTTGTTAAATATCCAGTATTATTTTCTTCTTAGTATTTCTTTTAATTGTTTTTATTTTATTTATATATATATATGTATGTGTATGTGTGTATGTATGTGTGTGTGTGTGTGTGTGTATATATATATATATATATATACTTTGTATTGGCTTAAAAAACATATCTGTAATTTACAGTTCCACTTTTTCTCAATGTAAAATAGAGTGCTGGATGAAAAACTATTATATCCCTACCTTCAACCCTAATCCTCTTTTCAGTCTTTCCCCCTCAACCCTTACATTATGACTAATATCCTAACTTCCTGTCACATCAACGCACAATCTCTCCTAGCCCACTATGATGAATTCCAACTATATTTCCTTGACAATTTTTATCACATAGTAGCCGTATCCGAAACATGGTTAAAACCATTTATCCCCTCCTCTCAGGTTTCCCTTCCAAATTACTCCTTTCTCAGACATGACCGATCTGATCGCAGGGGAGGTGGAGTCGGGCTGTATATTCATGATAGCCTGAAAGCCAAAATCCTATTAATATCTCCTCATAATCCCTTACCTCACATAGAATATATGTTTGTTGAAATTTCAACCATCTCCTCACCCTTGCTATACGCCATTATCTACCGACCTCCCCGTGTTCCATTTGATGACCTCTTCCAATCCTCCCTTGTCCAACTGGTCTCAGCATATAACAATATAATTATTTCTGGTGACTTCAATACTAATATGTTATCTGAGTCCAGTGACAAATCCTTCCTTACAGATCTAATATACTCCCTCAATCTTTATCTTGTTCCTTACTATCCTACCCACCACACACAACACTCAGATACCTGGTTAGACCTCCATATTTCTGATTCTCCTACAAAAATTATTTCCTCCTCACAGCACCCCGTTCCGTTTCTTTCATCACACGACCTTATCCATATCGCATATAACCTACCTGTCAAATCCTTTACACCAATAATTATATCATATCGTAATTTGGACCTTCTTTCCCATGAATCCCTTCAACCTGATCTTGACTCCATCCACTGGGACTATCTATACTCCTACAACTCCATTGATCTTAAGGTCTCCTTTCTCACCTCAAACCTACGATCCATATTAGACACCCATGCTCCGTTAAAAACCAGAACCTTACGCCGTCCTACTGCACCTTGGCTGACCCCAGAAATAAAGACAATGATGAAAAGAAGAGAAGCGGCAAGACGCAAATTTCGACGTACTCGTCAGCAAGATGATTATGCGTCTTTCAAGAGACTTCGAAACGAAACCCAATCCGCAGTACGACGTGCTAAATCTCTCCATATCCATTCTGTCCTTTCCGAAGCTCCCGATTCTAGATCTAAATGGAAAATTCTTCGTAAATTGTCCTTCCCTGAATCCAATAACCTTAGTTCTTTCCAAATCACGCCTGACGAACTCAATAATCATTACATCTCCTCAGCTTCTAATTCCTCAATAGCTCCTGACATTACTTACCGAAGGTTTAATCCTGACAGTTTCTTTTTTTCTCATGTTTCATACGACGAGCTGCTTGCTACAATCTCAAAATCCCATACCAATGACTATGGACCTGACAATATCCCTGTAAAATTAATAAATTCCAGCCTCCCATCCCTCATACCCATACTCTATCATATATATAATTTCTCTCTACAAAATTCAATTTTTCCTTCTTCCTGGAAAACTGCCCTCGTCCGACCACTAAATAAAGTTCCAAATCCTACCTCACCGCAAGATTTCCGTCCTATTTCTCTTCTCTCCAATCTTTCAAAACCGCTCGAACGCCTTGTTCAAACCCAACTCTCAAATTTCCTAGAAGAAAACTCCCTTCTTAGTCCTCTCCAATCCGGTTTTCGATCTGGTTATTCTACCCAATCCGCTCTCCTTAAAATAACACAAGACCTCCAAACTGCCATTGATCGCCAACAAATAACAATTCTTATCCTTCTCGATTTCTCAAAGGCGTTTGACACCGTTGACCATAGCATCCTTCTTACCAAACTCCAAAATCTTCCAGTATCCAACAGTGCTTTGCGCTGGTTTCAATCCTTTCTCTCCGATCGTTCTCAGTACGTAGTAGTGCCAGACCAGCCCCCATCCTCAACCTTGCCCCTTTCCTGCGGTGTCCCACAGGGGTCGTCTCTATCTCCTACCCTATTTGCTATTTATATTAATGACCTGCCTCTCCATATTAATCACGCTAAATACCACCTCTATGCAGACGATTTTCAAATTTACCTTTCCTTCCCACCTCCCGACCTATTACCAGCAACAAAAAGACTACAAGAGGACTTAGATCGAATAAGTCACTGGGCTGTAGTCAACAAACTAAAACTAAATATTGAAAAAACAAAGGCCATTGTAATAGGATCCCATCACTTCTTGAAAACTGTTCCACATATCCCAACCCTCTTCCTAAATGGTAACCCTATAAAGTTTTATCCGACCGTCAGGAATCTGGGAGTAACCTTTGATCAAACCCTCTCTTTCAAGAACCATATTTCCGAAATTTCCCGCCGCACCTTTTATACCTTAAAGCGACTGAATTCCTTTCGTCACCTATTCCCGTACGAAACCCGGAAGCTCCTCGTTACCTCTCTAATATTCCCCCACTTCGACTACTGCTGTACCGTATACGGTTGTGTTTCTGGGGATCTCGAAGTAAAAATAAAACGCCTCATTAATTGCTTTGTTCGATTTATCTTCGGGGTCCCGAGATACACCTCCGTCTCCGAATTTTATAGCGAGTTGAAGTGGCTTTATCCTTCCAATCGTCGGAAGTATTTCCTTGCATCATTCCTATACCAAGTTATTCAATCCCGGCGTCCATCATACATTTTCAACCTTTTACAATTCAAATCCTCTGTCCATTCCCGCTGTACACGCTCTAGGCCTTCAGATTTATACACAACGGCCCACCAATCTGCACATTTTGACAGATCGTTCCTTATCCGATCCTCAATCCTATGGAATTCTATTCCTCTTTCTATCCGTCACTCCAACTCTCTTCCTGTATTCAAATCCCGCTTATTCATTCATCTCATGACCATCCAGTCAGAATAAAATTGTAATTGACTCTATTTTATTCTATTTTCAACATATTTGCATATGTCTGTTTTCTGTTAGTTCTAGTCAAATTGTTTATAAATAATTAATTTCTCTAAGACTCTTAAGTCCAATTTACATGTTATGTAGATGTTATTCTAAAGGGACTTGTCCCAGAATAATAAAGAATTTATTTATTTATTTAAATTCTAACCATTAAGTTTTTAGATAGAAGCCGCGAACTAAGTAACTTAGCAACTGAATAATAACACGCATTTCCCACCTTTAACCGGGACTTTATTTCTTCTTGTATTTAGCTATATGGTTTCCGTGTCTTCACCTAGCAGTACCAGATCATCGGCATACCCCAAAACCGGAATCTTGTAACCCATATTTAAACCTTTCTCGGTACACATCACCTTTTCTATGAGATATTCTAAAGCTATATTAAATAACACAGGTGAAAGGGAGTCACCCTGTTTCAATCTTACTATTTAAACAACAAAATTAAGAAAGAATTTTTGATGGATTACCATAATCTGAACGAATGTGCCGCAAACGACGATGCTGATGACAGTGACGTAGTAAATGATAACCACTGGAGACGAGATTAAAATTAGCTCTTCCACGCTCCTGAAATCCAAGGAGGATAGATATATTATATACTGTATCTCTTGCCATATCATTCGCTAAGGATAGTTCAAAGCTAATGTTATACGGATAAGCTAAGGAATAAAGCAATAATCAATTTTTTTTCTGTTTATCGCACTTTACTGATTCCAAAACACTAATGCATTTTATTGAATTATTGAGTTATTGAATACAATCACTTTTAATCGGCCGCCATTTTAAAAATTACCAGCTGATATCAATGTCTAGGTGTTAGGATCATCGTTGGATACCCTTTTTGTGGTGATTTAAAAAAAAAAAACATAGTTCTGGTAGTCTCGGAAAAATGCCGCTGATGGCGTACGGCGGATGGCATACAAGCTTTGTTTTAAGTTGTGGGTGCAAGTATTATATCACGATTTCTTGTATTTTTTTACCTCTCGAGTTCATACAATTGGGTTCAGTACAACTTTAGTTATATAAAATACATTCAGCCATATTTGTGGACAAAGGGATTAAATATATCTATTTAGTATCCTTCTTATTTTTTGTTTTAATTAATGATTTTATTTGCACCTGTAAAATATATACAATAAGCAAATGGGATTTTTTAAACAAGGAAACATGGCATGGTTAAGCATGAGGAAGACAGCACCCAGTGGTACATCCTCCTGATATTCAAACAGAAACTATTATTTTAGGCTGGAAGGTCCTTCATCCAACTCCTTTTCAGCCTACGCCAAGGTACTTCCGGAAATAACCTTGTTATTGTTTAAATAAAACTACTCTACCACGAAGTTAGCTTTGCTCGTTTCATTTTGAATTAAATTAAATTATTAGTTTTCCTAGCATGGTGTAATCAGAAATTATAAAAAAAAAAAATAAATAAATACAATATAAAAAAATAAATAAATCGTAGTATTACATTTACCAAAACTACGTTATCATTCAACTGATATTTATTAATGCTTTTTAGTCAAGTAGAAGCAAAATTTCTTGTTATGTTATAGGACTGGACCATTAAAAACTCCTAGAGCCACCCGCAGGTTTTAATCCGAGACCTTTGGCATATAAGCCTGTTATGCTACAGGTGACCCCATGGCAAGAGAAAGTAAAATAGGAAGAAAAAAAAATACTAACCTCAGAACAGATTGATGAAGTCGAATCCACAATTTCAGTTTTTTATCAATGAATACACTGTCACCTTTAAGGAATTCCTTTTTCATATTGGTCAATGAGAGAGAGAGGTACTTGAAGAAGGCTATTTCTATCTTGAAGAGCGAGATGAAGAGGCAATCTGCTACGGCCTTCTTGCAAATGGACGCGCACATGCAG
Organism: Piezodorus guildinii; assembly: GCA_023052935.1. Classification (NCBI taxonomy): domain Eukaryota; kingdom Metazoa; phylum Arthropoda; class Insecta; order Hemiptera; family Pentatomidae; genus Piezodorus; species Piezodorus guildinii. The sequence continues at coordinate 145,062,796 of CM041297.1, read as the reverse complement.
GCGGCGATGAGGAGGAGGACGATCTCATAGACGACGGGAGCTCTCTCGTCGAAGGGACTCTCGATGAGGACCGGGAAGTGGGTGCGGTAAATGCCCGCGAACCAGTCCATCGCCGGCACCGAGAGGCAATAGATGGCCGTCGGGATGGTCCCCAGGATCAGCGAGTTGTTGACCAGGAGGGACATCAGGCGGGCGTTCTTCTTGTAGAGTCTGAGGAAGGAATGTTCTTCGCCGAGGCCGCTCCGGGCGATTTCCTTCGCGATGGTGTCCAAGCGGTCGGTCAGCTTCTTGAGGCGGTCCTTGAACATCCGTTGGTGGATGGTGGTCAGAAAGCCGCTGATGTAGTTGGATGTGCTCACTCCTAGTCCGCAGAGGTCCTGTATAAGAAAGCTTTCAGTATAGAAAAATAACAATGAATAAGTACAAGCAGGATTTCCTAATAGATACATCTTTTGAACAGCTGATGCATTCTTGACTTTAAATAGGCAAATTAAAGATTATTTGAACGTTTGTTTATTCATTCGTCAGTTAGCTTCTGTGGCTAATCGGACAATGCTACAGTGAAAGCCCTAAATGTTGTTTACCAGGTTATATTAGGATAGAGATATTTAAAAGACTAGCTGATATCACCCGAGCTTAGGGCAACAGTTTCCAAATCCTAGGTCCATCTGCCGCGTTTGAATCCGTGAGTTTGGGCATATATGGCAGTTATGTAAGCCAAAACATCACAGATGACCCCCTCTTCTCCACGTTATAATCTGAGTTTGTGTGCGTGTGTGTGGTAACTCTAGCTCAATAATGATAAACTGTATAAAAATGTAGATTCATATTTTAGTAACATATAAGCCTGGTATGTTACATTTGACAATGTTCAAAATCGGCGGACCAGAAGAGCTACTTGATTCCATGAATTTTGAAAATTTTTAAGACTCACGAAAGAAGATCAAACTATTTTCTTTAAGCTCTTTTTATTGATGTAACGTTACATAGGCTTTAATTTCATGAATGGATTTACCCTCTTTGAAATAGTTTGACACTTCTTAAACCACTATTTTTTAAAATGTATGATTCTAAAGTACCTTTAACGTGTAATTTTTTTTTATTAGGAATAATTAACCATTTCTGGTTTTTAGTATTGATTACAAATAGGAGAATTAATATGAATTCCATTACCAATTAGAGAAGAAATCAGCTGGTATTATCATCTGGATTTATTTTCCTCACCCCAAAAATGTTGATAGTAATATACATGTATAATGTACCGTTGGAAAAATAAATAATGGAGAATTATTTGTTTGTTTTTGTTTATTTATTTAACGTCTCTTCATTTAACGATGTCCTATACGGACATCACAGAAAAATTATTAAATAGACTTCAAAGAGCCCAGGATGCAGCTGTACGTTACATAACGCAAACCCCAATAGATCAACATATCACACCCTACTACAAACAGTTAAACTGGATGAAGATAAGGTCAAGAAGAGTATTTAATTTATTAACAGTAACATGTAAAATATTAAAGAGCAAAACCCCGAGCTATCTTTACGCAAATATGATCTTCTTACATGACATTCACAATAGAAATAATAAAGCATCTAAATATACATTACTGATTCCGAAACATAAAACGTCGATTTTCAATAAATCATTCATAGTAAGTTCATGTAGAACATTTAATATGTTCAATAAAAAAATTAATTTAAACCAATCATTAGAAACAATTAAAAAAAATCTGGTGCGGGCAACACACGACTTTCACTTAACTCCATTTTTAAAATCAATGAAAGAATTTTCATATACAGTTAGAGATAAAAATACGTGAAATTATTAAGGAATTAATTAAATTAAATTTCTATAGAAATATGTGTTTGATTCAAAAATCTATTATATTATTATCTAAAATAATCAGTTAGTGTTATGTTCATTTCATCACTCTCTATTAACTTTTAAAAGCTTGTGTATGAGATGATAATATTTCTAAAATCTTTAGCTTTCCAACGGTATATCATACATGTATATTACTGCTCTTATGTTCAAAAACGAAAAATTGCATTAAAAAAATATTTTTTCTGTTTTCTCCTTTAGTTGGGTATCGAATTTATTCAATTTATATATTTACCAGTTTTTCATCAGGGTTAACAAGATAATCTAGTTATTATTATTGAATCTACAAAATTAAAGGTACTTTAGGGGAAGCAAATTTAAAATATCGGCAATTTAAGCCCTGTCAGACCATTTTTATCTAAATAAAACCTACATGATATTAAAGCCCATTAAATTTTACATCGATATAGCGAGTTTAATCAAAATCGTCGGAACCGTTTTTGAGAAAATCGAAAAAAGGTGCAAAATGCATGGTATAAAGTGCCTCTTCTGGTAGGCTCATTTTGATGAAAAAAGTTTTGTCACGTCTCGGGCGTATAGGTGTCTTAAATATGAAATTTCAGTTTCATAGGACTTACCGTTTCCGCCCGGGAGTTACCACACACACACACACACACACACACCTTTTTTCGGGACTTGGTTATTTTGACTCAGGGTCCCTAAAACGTGTATTTCCGTTGAAAACTGGAATTCGAAAATTTTCACGATCGCAATACTTCCCCTTAATATATATAGTAAGTGAAAGTAAAAAATATAAGAGAAATAATAAATGAGAATAACTAATAACTTAACTAATATTTGTAAATATTATATTTTAAATTTTGTGTTGTTAAAGTTTGTAATGTATATAGCTTTTATAAGAGTATTAGAAACTTTTATGTGAAAATAATGACGGAGAGTTAAATTTCCTTTTATGTTCATTTATTTTTATTTTAATCTCAAATGGGATGTTTTATTTTGTTTCGATGCTGTTGTAACCATTAGATAGTATTAATACTAGGAATATATATATATTGTAAATACTGACTTAAAAGACCTGACTCAAGGTAAAATATAAATATAAATACAATTCCTGTTCATTGTAAGAGAGGGTCAGTTTGGTTCTAAATGTTACAGGTCAATAATAAACTCTATTCTTGTTCGGAAATGTGGAAGAATAAAACAACTTGTACAGTTGAAAAGAAAAAAAAACGATAGTTTATTGTTTTAAACAATACAACACACTTGGGAGGAGATTACACATTGCTCGTGGGCAGTTTGTTTTTACACGCAACACAGTGTTGCCAAAGGCCGTCTCACAAAGTACAGTTTAAAATACAAAATAATAAAATACTCGAAATGTTAATTTATAATTATACATAAAATATAAAGTTATTAATTACAAGAGAATTTTATTGTTTCTCAACACCCTCCCTCAATAAAATTATAAGTACATTATAAAATAGTAGATAGAGTTAAAAAACAAAATTATTGCCCTTCAAACTGATAAACCAACACCAGCACAAAAACGACACAGCAAATCTCCAGAAACCGGCTTAGTCAAGGCGTCGGCCAACTGTTCTTTCGACTTTATGTAATTTAGAGCTACTGTACCGTCTGCCACCTTTTCACGAATAAAATGATGTTTAGTGTCAATATGTTTTAATCTTCGGTTTGAGTCTGGGCTCTTCGCTATAAACATAGCACCTTGGTCATCCTCGTTGATTTTGATGGGTGTCACGTTCTTGATCTTTAAATCTTGTAAGATATTCTTTATAAGACAGGCTTCACTTAATGCAGATCCCATTGCGATATACTCTGCTTCAGTGGACGATAGGCTAACACTCCTCTGCTTAGCAGATGACCATGAAACTGTGCATCCAAAAACTTTGAAGATGTATCCAGTTGTAGAATGTCGGTCGTCTCTATCTCCTGCCCAATCTGAGTCAACAAATCCTTCAACGATAGGAGCATTTAAATTTCTTGTATAAATAAGTTTTAAGTCAGTTGTTCCTTGGACATATCTCAAAATTCTTTTTAAAGTTACATATAATGACTCATTGGCTCTATTTAAATATCGGCTGGCTATGTTCAGAGAAATGTTCAAATCTGGTCTACTACCTAAAGCGGCATACATTAACGACCCTATTATTTGACGACACTTTCTTTCAAATTCAGAATTATTTTCTGTTACCTCAAATTTAAAATTTGGGTCCATGGGAGTTTTTGTCGATCTACAATTTTCCATCTGAAACCTTTTTAGTATGGATTTTAAATATGATGTTTGGTCAATTTCGAGTGTTCCTTTCTCTATATTTTGCGTTATTTTTAGACCTAAATATTCAATCTTATCTTTTATTTTGAAATTTTTATTTAACCGTAGTTTAAGTTCATCTATAAGTTTCAAATTATTTGAAATTATTAGTATATCGTCAACATACAAAATGACATATACAAATTCATGATCCAAAATTTTAATATAAAGACAACAATCAGATTGAGATCGTACAAACTTTTCAGAATTCATAAATGAATTAAATTTGGTGTTCCATTCTTTTGGTGATTTTTTTAGTCGATACAAAGATTTTTGAAGTTGTAGCACCTTACCATCTTCTATCATTCCTTCAGGCTTCATCAAATACACTTATCCTTCTATTTCACCGTGCAGAAAGGCATTACTCACGTCCATTTGATGTATGTGCAATTTATCATGATTCGCAACGGCCAATAACACTCTGAGAGTTGGTAGCTTTGCAACAGGTGAATAGATATCACTTAAATCGAATATATCCTTCTGCTGTAAACCGCGTGCTACAAGTCTAGCCTTATAAGATGGATTTTCTGTTCCCTTTTTCTTGAATATCCACTTACATTCAATCGGGAATTTTCCTTCAGGTAAGTCGACTTCCTTCCAGGTGTGATTTTCTTCTAACGCTGACAGTTCTTTATTCACAGCTTCTATCCACTGTTCCTTTTCTTCACCTTCAATAGCCTGTTTATAGGTCAGTGGGCTTTCACATTTGGTTGATAGAGATAGTTCAAAATCTTCGAATTTCTGAGGACGTTTCAGTGCTGTCCTATCTCGAAGTACTCTCTCTTCAGAAGATTTGTTGTCTCTGATGTCTTCAATATTGTTCTCGACGGCTTCGTCGTTGTTTCCGGTGTCTTCATCGTTGTTTCCGGTGTCTTCGTCGTTGATTCCGATGTCTTCATGATGATGATTGACTTCCTCATTTTCTTCAATCGGATCTTCAAAACCAAAAAAGTCAGAAGTGTCGCTAGAAGTTTCATCCACTTCATTTTCTTCATCTTCTTTTGGCTTCTGAAAAATTCCCAAATTTTCATTGTTCTTATTTTTGGATTCACAATAGTAAACGATATCAAAAACTACATTCCGTGCAATTACTACTCTTCTTTCTTCGGGATAGCACACCCTATAAGCCTTCGAGTTCTCTTCATACCCAACAAATATTCCAGTCTTTCCTTTAGGGTCCCATTTTCTTCTATTTTGTTTTGCAATGTGAACGTAAACTTTTGTTCCGAATATTTTCAAGTAATTCAGATTAATTGGCTTGGAAAACCAAATTTCGTAAGGTGTCTTATCATTGACATTGCTTGTACCAGTATAATTTAATGTGTATACTGCTGTATTAACAGCTTCAGCCCAATATGATTTTTCAAGTCCGGATGAAATAAGTAAAGATCTTGCTGCCTCCACTACAGTTCGAATTTCTCTTTCGATCCTACCATTTTGTTCACTACAATAAGGAGCAGACTTTTGATGCCTTATCCCATTAGAAAATAAAAATTGTTTTACCGTAGAATTTACTACCTCTGTACCGTTATCTGATCTTATTGCTTTTACCTTTTTATTGGTATCTCTTTCGGCTGATTTTATAGAATTTATAATTAGACCAGGTACATCAAATTTATTTCTGACGATGTGACAGAATCTATAGTGAGAAAAATCGTCTTTAATCAATAAGAAATATCTAGAACCTCCTAGGCTTGGAACCTCCATCGGTCCACACAAATCGATGTGAAGAAGTTCACATGGTTCTGAACTTTTTGATTTACTGGCAGGAAAGGTCACACGACACTGTTTCCCTTTAACGCACGAGTCACATTTAGAGGTTATGTCGTCTGAATACTTTAAATCAAATTTTGCTAAAATGTCTTTTACGTGTTTGACATTTTGGTGGGCTAATTTTAGATGCCAATTATATAAAGAATCTTCTTTGGACAGTGTTAGTGCAGCTTGCTCGCAGTCAATTACAAAATTTAAGACAAACATTTTATTTTTTAAAGTTGCCTCGGCAAACACATGACCGTTTTTTATAAGTTGACATGCGTCTCCTTTTCCGACCATAGAATATCCCTTGGACATAGCTTGAGCCAATGAAAATAAATTTAATTTTAAACTAGGGACAAATAAAACATTTTTTAAGACGCTGGGTATTTTCTTACCGTCAACAATGGCAGATACATTTATGTTTCCAACGCCTGTCGCTTCCAGGAGACTACCATCACCTATCTTTACATATTTCTGGCAAGGCTGAAAATCTTCAAAATATTGTTTACAATGACACATATGTTCAGTCGCACCACTGTCAAGATAAAATTCGTTACAGGTCTCACCATCACTCATACCAGCCACACTCACAAAAGCGTTTTTCCATTTGCCTTCAGTATTTTTATTTTTGTTCAAAAACAATCTGCAATTCTTTTTAATATGTCCTGCTTTTCAGCAGAAGTTGCAAATAATTTTAGGCTTAACACTTTTATTTTTAAAACACTTATCAGTGGTATGATTGTTTTTCGAACATATTTTACACCACATATTGGTTTTTGAAATTAAGGCTTGATTTTCTGAGTCCATATCCCTCAAATTTACCCTCCCTTCCTCAATCAACAATCTGGAAGTTAGCTCATTAATGGATTGCCTAGTAGGGTCAACAGACTCCCAAGATGACACAAAGTGTTTCATTTCAGAGGGAAGGGACATAAGGATCTTAGTCATTATTTGCTTATCTGAAATATTTTCCCCTAACTGCTTTAATTTGGAGGCAATGTCCATGATCGAGGATATGTGGGTCGCAAGTCCTTTGTTTTCATATCGATAATTAAAAAACTTTTCGTGTAACAAATGAACAGACGCCTCCGATTTTTGTTCGTAAATAGCGAGTAGCTTTGACCACATTTCGTAAGAGGTTTCGCATGATAAAATATGGACCATAGGTTCATCTTCAATTCTACTCACCAGTAATTCCTTGGCTTTACAGTCTTTTCGAATCCATTCATCCATATCCTTACCGTTAACCTTTGGTTTTGACTTTCCTTCCATCATAACGTCGTGAAGGGCCTTTGCTTCCGCCATGATCTTCACTTGAAATTTCCAAATATTCCAGTTGCTGCTGCCTTTCAGTTTTGTAAATTGCTGATCCATGATTGTTAAAATTGTTGAACAACACCTTGAGAAAAAGTTTTTGCTACAAAACGGCAAAACCGAATCGTCCGGGTGTAACCTAACCAACGTAACAACACTCCCGAGAATTAATACAACGTTCAACGCTTTGTTTAAAACACTTCCTGGCCTGGGCCCATAACCTGTTCGGAAATGTGGAAGAATAAAACAACTTGTACAGTTGAAAAAAAAAAAACGATAGTTTATTGTTTTAAACAATACAACACACTCGGGAGGAGATTACACATTGCTCGTGGGCAGTTTGTTTTTACACGCAACACAGTGTTGCCAAAGGCCGTCTCACAAAGTACAGTTTAAAATACAAAATAATAAAATACTCGAAATGTTAATTTATAATTATACATAAAATATAAAGTTATTAATTACAAGAGAATTTTATTGTTTCTCAACAATTCTATTCTATTCTATTCTATGCTGCTGTGGCTAATGGAACGATGCTATACTGGGAGTCCTAAATTTGGCCTATCCAGGTTTAATTAGTATAGGGATCTTCAACGAGTACCTGACATCGCACAGGCTCGAGACCACCTTTTAACGTCCCCTCCGAAGGACGTCATAACTAATAAGAATTTTTTTTATCTTATGTACAAAGTTGTAGAAGGTAATGTTAATTGACAAGGAGGGCATAAAATTAAGTGATTGTTGTAGATAATAATTAATTTTGTATTACTATATAGTCATCACGGAATACCCTGAGCAAAATTATCGGAGACTACCAATGTGGTTTTAGGCGGAATCGCTCGACTATTGATCAAATATTTTCCTTCGTCAAATATTAGAGAAGAAGCTGGAATACAACGGTGTAGTCCATCAACTTTATATAGATTTTAAAAAGGCTTATGATTCCATAGACCGTCAGAAGCTATATAACATCATGATTGAACAGGGAATACCTAAAAAGTTAGTAAATCTAGTAGAGATGTGTTTGTTGGAAACATTTCATAAAATTAGAATCGGTCATAATTACTCCGAGAGATTTGAGGTGCGATCGGGTTTGAAACAGGGTGACTCCCTTTCACCTGTTTTGTTTAATATAGCCTTAGAATATTTATAAAAGGTGATGTGTACCGAGGAAGGCTTAAATATGTGTGTATACAAGTGTGTTAAAAAAAACGGTAAAAAAATAGGTCTCGAATTAAATACGAATAAGACGAAATATATGATTAGTTGCAGAAAAGGTGGCGATCTTGATGATATTAATATTTCAGGTCATACTTTTGAACACGTAGAGAAATTCAAGTATTTAGGTTCAATGATAACAAGAAAAATGAAATCCAGGAAGAAATAAAGTCCCGGTTAAAGGTGGGAAATGCGAGTTATTATTCAGTTGCTAAATTACTTAGCTCGCGGCTTCTGTCTAAAAACTTAAAGGTTAGAATTTATAAAACTATTATTCTTCCAACGGTCCTTTACGGATGCGAAACGTGGCCGCTTACTTTGAATAATGAACAACGGCTTAAGGTTTTCGAGAATAAGGTACTGCGTAAAATATTTGGTCCGAAGAGAGATGAGGCCACTGGGGAGTTTAGAAGGTTGCACAAGGCGGAATTGCGGAGTTTGTACCCTGTGAATATAATTGAGTTGATAGCATCGCGGAGACTCAAATGGGCGCGTAAAGTTGTTGGGCTTAGTGAGGAACGGATTCCGAGAAAGTTGGTATTCGCTGAACCGACTGGTAGGCGTCCGAAAGGTAGACCGAAGCGTCGATGGGAGGATTGCATTAAGGCTGATCTCGGGGGCTTGGGCTTGACCGGTGAACCTTGGACGAGTCTGTGCAGGCGAAGTTTGGTGGTATCGGCATCGAACCTTCGGGTTCGGTAAGTCTATTATTATTGTATTGTATACAGTATTGTAGTATACAGTTGCAAATTTCAATAAAATATATTTAAAAAAAAAAAAAAAGAAGAAGCGAGGTAAGCGAAATTCAGGTGTTTGCTTGCATCAGGTATTTCTTTCTCAGTTAATCATCATAGTCTTGTAAAACAAAATATAACACACATATTTAATGACGCATGGTTTTGTGTATTTTTCTAAGAAACTTGAATTTTTCCAATTACTTGCTCGAAAAATTTCATTTTTACGATATTAATACTAGTGTAGTGATAAAGTGACTGTATAAAGACGTATAAAAAAAAATAAAATAAAAACATACCTGAAAAGGGATAGAGATGGTCATTATGGTGTATACGTAGCAGGCGAGGATGTAAGCCACCAATAACATCAACAAGGTGTCATAGACCAGGCTGGCCAACCTCCTGGTCGCTGAGCTCTTCTTGTACCAAGGGGTTGGCATCCCGCACCATCTTAGTCCCCGCACCAGAGATCTGTTGGGATAGGTATTCGAGAATTAGGCAAGTGCATAACAGTTAGTGTTGACATTGCTGAAAAGAAAAACAAAGGATAACATTGCAGTCATCTATCTTTAAAAACCGTACATGGTAACGATGTGCACTCTGCAATAAAAATTACAAGAAATATTTTTTAAGTAAGTACCGTTTTGGAAAAAAAAAAGACGTGGAAAGATATCGCAATAATTTTATTTTTACATGAAAGCTTGTACCTTAATCTACTTTTCTACACAATTTCCATGAATTTTGAGGCACTTATCATAACGCGGCACCAGTTTTTGAATACCCTCCTCAAAAAATTCTGCCGCCAGACTTGTTAACCACTGCATCACAAATTTTTTGACTTCATTATCTACTAAGAAATCGTATAACAGTCCATCGTTTTGCTGCATGACAATGCCCGTCCACATGTGGCTCATCGGACCAAAGATCTCATCAAATCATTTAAATGGGAAACTCTAAATCATCCTCCATACAGCCCTGATCTAGCGCCCAGCGACTACCATTTGTTCCTGCACTTGAAGAAACACCTGGGCGGTCGGCGTCTTCAAGACGATAACGAAGTCAAAACATTTCTGATGCAGTGGTTAACAAGAATTTTTTGAGGAGGGTATTCAAAAACTGGTGCCGCGTTATGACAAGTGCCTCAAAATTCATGGAAATTATGTAGAAAAGTAGATTAAGGTACAGGCTTTCATGTAAAAATAAAATTATTGCGATATCTTTCCATGTCTTTTTTTAATTCCTAACCGTACTTACTTAAAAAACATGCCTCGTATGTTGTATTGCCGAGTGCACATATCACACATTGGTTCGACCAGGACATGAGGATGAGATGGACATGTGTGAGCCTGCTATGTCCGATGTCAAGTCTCGCCATAGCAGTTTCCTCGCGGCGATCACTTCGCAATGATGTCTTCCATGGAGAAGGTTTTCCTTAATTTATTTGTGTTGTCAACTTCTGAACACATCTCTTTCCAAGCCGGAGATATTTTCACCTTTTAGATAATTTTTGATGTCTTCCTTGATGTAAGTTCTTGGGTCTACCACAACATTCGCTTCACGGGCAGAGAGCAGCTCGTTCCTCAACCGTTACAGAGTCTAGTTATGCTCTTGGAGGTTAGGCTTCAAGCTATTGAAGAGGAGGTATATTTTCATCCACACTTCTTTTCCAATCCTTACGAGATTGAGTGAAAACTCAAGAATTACACAGGACTGTAGTCAAGAACTTCATAACCAGAGGCTTCACCGATATCGATTATTCCTTATTCCAAATAATTAACCATTCAATGCGATCAAAAATTTAAAATCCAGTGAAAGAGAAAAAAGGAATAGAAGGGAGAATTTAACTTTGAAGGATATACATTATGGATGTGGCCACCGGAGGGCGCTGTTTCGAAAAATGTTTACATATTTAATGCCTTCCAAAGAACTAAATCCATAATTAGTAGAATATTCCCTTCGTTAACACCTGGTATCGGGTCAAATGATGAAATTAAATGTATTTTACTTATTAGATAACGTTTTATCACTGATATTCCAACAATTAGTAACTAATCCACAGGAAAAAGTGGGAGCCAGAAGGATCTTTTCCATTCTCAAAACTACCAATGATAAAAATGTCCGTTTTTATAGTTTCTGAAATACATAAAGGATTTTGTCAGGTCTCTGTTGTTATCTTCCGAATGTTTACGTATTTAAAGTAAACAGTTACTAATCCTCTACCTTTTTATTATAAACATTAGCTTCCCAATCAATTACCCACTTTTTAGTATACCTCCAAATATAAACATGGAAACACGCGATTTTCGAGTAATATTTTTGTACGAGTTTAAACTCGGCGATTCAGCAGCTGAGGCCGCTAGAAATATTTGCAAGGCGTTTGGGGAAGGGAGTGTTAATGAACGGACCATTCGCCGTTGGTTTGCTAAGTTTTCAGCTGGGGATACCGACTTGGAAAACTTGCCCCGAGGAAGACCTCCGTCCGTAATAGACAACGATGTCCTCAAACATACAGTAGAAGGAAACCCCTACCAAACAGTTAAAGGACTCTCAGCACAACTAAATTCAAGTGCATCTACCGTTTCCAGACATGTAAAGTGTATTGGGAAAGTAAAAAAGCTCTATACATGGGTACCTCATGATCTCACTGAGCGGCAGCTAGACCCCGTATTTCAAAACATACCGCAAAAATTTAAAGAACTGGGCTACGAAGTTCTTCCGCACCCACCATATTCTCCCGACTTGTCTCCAACAGATTACCACCTGTTCAGGAATTTAGACAACTTCGTCAAAGAAAAACTTTTTGAAAATGATGATCAAGCGAAAAGTGCGTTTTCAGATTTTGTTTCACTTCAAAGCTCAGAGTTTTTCAGTTCGGGGATAAAAGTTGGTGTCCCGTTGGGAAAAAATGTTAACGAAGATAAATACTTCGAATAAAATTATCTTGTTTTCATTTCGTATTTTTAATAAAAATCCTTTACCTTGAAAACGGACATTTCATGTGACACAACCCAATAGTACGTTTTTGTGTTATACCGTATGATCTTCAAAGTACGTTCGCTCTTACCGGAAATTACCTAAAAACCTGTTCTTCGGTTCTCTTTTTTTTTTTTTGACGCATTTTTCTTCTTTACTTTCGAAAGGTTTCATCATTTTCTATTTCCGTCCTGCGAGCTAGCATAAGTAGTGCTTCTACTTCTCTTGTTTAGGTTGCCTAATCAACTATTTTTTTTTTTTTTTTAGTAAAGATGATTAATTATAATATTTCGGATATAGTCAAATGAGATATCGATCTCTTCGCAAATCAAAACAGTCATAGCAAGAGGAGTAATCGATTATGGTAACCAAGAAGAATTAACTTACAAAAGATGGGTTGTGGTTCTCCTTTGATGTAGTGGCTAGCATAGAAGCTTTCGATGCCCAAGGTCGTGGGTTCAAACCTGGTAGGTAGTATTAGTATTTCTAAAATGAGTAAACATCTTGTCTTTTGTTATGTAGGGGACTAGCATGGTGGTTCCGATGCTGCGCGATGTCAGGTACTTTAACTTACGTTAAAGATCCTGATTAAACCTGGATAAGCAAAATTTAGGACTCCCACTTTACCACTTCCGATTAGTCCCAACAGCATAAATTGACGTTAAAAGAATAAACAAACGAACAAACTGTTACGTGGAAAAAAAAAATTAAATTATTATGAATTTGAGTTAGATAATGGTTAAGATATTTTCTTTTTAATGCCTCGAAGAGAGTTACTCAAAATATAAAAATGTTAACAAAACAAAAAACATGTTGATAGACTTTTGTTTTGTTTTTTGCTAGAAGGTGATTGTTGGGTAGAATGTTTTTGGAACCGCGAGAGCGAGGCCCCATCGTAAGTGAATGAAGAAATACATTATGAAACAAAGATTTTGAAGTTGTAGTGTAAATAGCAATAGTGTGGCGAGTGACACTCGACGGACGGATTTGGAAGAGGGGAGAAGAAAAGGTAGTTTGTTTCCCGAGGAAAAAGGAAAAAGGTGATTTTTTTTTTTTTATAAACTTATAACCTGAGTGGTTTCGTATCTGGAAGATAAAGGATAAATATGTGTGTATTTTTACTTTCACTTACTATATATAGTAAGGGAAAGTATTGCGATCGTGAAAATTATCGAATTCCAGTTTTCAACGGAAATACACATTTTAGGGTCCACTGAGTCCAAATAACCAAATCCCACAAAAAGGTCTGTGTGTGGTAACTCCCGGAAACGGTAAGTCCTATGAAATTGAAATTTCATATTTAAGACAAATATACGCCCGAGACGTTACAAAACCTTTTTCGTCAAAATCAGCTTACCAGAAGAGCCACTTTATACCATGCATTTTGCACCTTTTTTCGATTTTCTTGAAAGCGGTTCCGACGATTTTGAATAAACTCGTTATATCGATGTAAAATTTAATGGGCTTTAATGTCATTTAGGTTTCATTCTGATTAAAATGGTCTGACAGGGCTTAAATGACGATATTTTAAATTTTCTATCTTAAAAGTACCTTTAATTTTGTTGATTCTATAAAAATAACTATATTATCTTGTTACCACTGATGAAATACAGGTAAATATATAAATTGAATGAATTCGATACCCAACTAAAGGAGAAAACAGAAAAAATATTTTTTAATGCAATTTTTCGTTTTTGAACATAAGCACAGCAATATACATGTATGATATACCGTTGGAAAGCTAAAGATTTTAGAAAAAATATTATCTCATACTCAAGCTTCTAAAAGTTAATAGAGAGTAATAAAAAGCCGATAAAACTAAGCGATTGTTTTAGATAATAATATAATAGATTTTTTAATAAAACACATGTTTCTATATAAATTCAATTTAATTAATTCTTTAATAGTTTCACGTATTTTTATCTCTAACCGAATTTGAAAATTCTTTCATTGGTTTTAAAAATGGAGGTAAGTGAAAGTCGTGTGTTGCCCGCACCAGATTTTTTACCTAACAAAGACAATTTAGGATATAAGTGGTAATAGTTTTCTTTTCACGTGCTTGGTCGAGAGTAGCCGAAGATTGTGTAGTGGAATATAATAAGTCTACTCACTCTTCGACAAAGTTCGAACCAGCCTATTTGCTTTTTGGAATTACATCCTCGATTTGTCCAGTCGGCAAGGATAAAAAAGGCAATCTTTCCGAAGATAGAGAAGAAGCGTTTCGAAATTCGATGAAAAGTTTTGAGAAAAACAAAGCTATAGTGGACAAAAACAGTAGGGAGTTCGAATTCAAAGTTGGAAATTCTGTCTACGTTGAGAATGGGAGTAAGATGAACAGGAGAAATACCGATAAAGTAAGAACCGGACCGTTGAAGATTCTCAAGAGGATATCTTCTTCGATGTATGAAGTCGGCTGTGGAAAAAAGAAAAAAATATCCAATGCCCTTTCACAGTAGCAAACGTCTCTTTTCTCTCCAAGAAAGCTAGCTCAGGGGAGAGAGGTTATTTCCAGCTGGTGACATTATTGCATTATTGTATGTTGACTGTTATAGAATAACGTGAATTTAATTATTCTTTACAGATTAATAAAATCAGTTTAAAAGAAACATAAAAATCTGGTGCGGGCAACAAACGACTTCCACTTACCGTTGTTAAAATCAATTAAAGAATTTTCAAATACACTTAAAGATAAAAATTAGTGAAACTATTAAAGAATTAATCAAATTGAATTTCTATAGAAACATGTGTTTTATTTAAAAATCTATTATATTATTATCTAAAATAATCAGTTAGTTTTATCGGTTTTTGATCACTCTCTGTTAACTTTTAAAAGCTTGTGTATAAGATAATATTTTTTCTAAAATCTTTAGCTTTTTAATATTTTAAAAAAATATTTTTTCTGTTTTCTCCTTTAGTTGGGTATCGAATTTATTCAATTTATATATTTACCTGTTTTTCATCGGTGTTAACAAGATAATATATTTATTTTTATTGAATCTACAAAATTAAAGGTACTTTAGGGAAAGAAAATTTAAAATATCGGAATTTAAGCCATGTCAGACCATATTAATCAGAATAAAACCTACATGATCTTAAAGCCCATTACATTTTACATCGATATAGCGAGTTTAATCAAAATCGTCGGAACCGTTTTCGAGAAAATCGAAAAAAGGTACAAAATGCACGGTATAAAGTGCCTCTTCTGGTAACTCATTTTGATGAAAAAAGTTTTGTCAGGTCTCGGGCGTATAGTTGTCTTAAATATGAAATTTCAGTTTCATAGGACTCACCGTTTCCGCCCGGGAGTTATCAGTCCTTTTTGCGGTACTTGGTTTTTTGGACTCAAGGGACTAATTTTCACGATCGCAATACTTTCCCTTACTATATATACTAAGTGAAAGTAAAAAAAAACAATATAATCAAATTATTTACAAAGTGGCCAACCAATAAAAACATTAAATCCTATACGGTAAAGGAAAGATTTTTCTATACTTTGATTACAGAAAATTAAATTTTCTCATATAAAGAAAAACTTTATTTCATTGTATTTTAATTATAAACCTTCTGGAATGAATGGCCTTAATGATGGTGAAAACTGATTCAAAATCCGTTTCTTGGTTAAGAAGGATTTTGTGGAAAGCAAGAATC
Source organism: Piezodorus guildinii (assembly GCA_023052935.1). Classification (NCBI taxonomy): domain Eukaryota; kingdom Metazoa; phylum Arthropoda; class Insecta; order Hemiptera; family Pentatomidae; genus Piezodorus; species Piezodorus guildinii. The sequence continues at coordinate 145,046,973 of CM041297.1, read as the reverse complement.
GGAACATCATTTTATATATATTTAGAGAAGAGATGAGTTTTGCTTGTTACTTTCGTATAAAGATAGTCATAATAGGCAATAAATAATTTTACTTTCACTTACTATATATAGTAAGGGAAAGTATTGCGATCGTGAAAATTTTCGAATTCCAGTTTTCAACGGAAATACAGATTTTAGGGTCTCCTGAGTCCAAATAACCAAGTCCCGCAAAAAGGTCTGTTTGTGTGTGTGGTAACTCCCGGGCGGAAACGGTAAGTCCTATAAAACTGAAATTTCATATTTAAAACTAATATACGCCCGAGACGTTACAAAACCAAAGCATACCAGAAGAGCCACTTTATACAATGCATTTTGCACCTTTTTTCGATTTTCTTGAAAACGGTTCCGATGATTTTGATTAAACTCGCTATATCGATGTAAAATTTAATGGGCTTTAATATCATTTTCTTTCTATAAAGGACCTTTAATTTTGTTGATTCTATGAAAATAACTATATCATCTTGTTACTCCTGATGAAAAACAGCTAGATATGCAAGTTAAGCGAATTTGAAAAGCAACTAAAGAAGAAAATGAAAACATATTTTTTTAATGCAAATTTTTTGTTTTTGAACATAAGAGCAGTAAGATACACGTATAATATACCGTTGGAAAGCTAAAGATTTTAGAAAAAATATTATCTCTTACCCAAGCTTTTAAAAGTTAATAGAGAGTGATAAAAATCCGATAAAACTAAGTGATTGTTTTAAATAATAATATAATAGATTTTTAAAAAAGCACATGTTTCTATAGAAATTCAATTTAATTAATTCTTTAATAGTTTCACGTATTTTTATCTCTAACTGTATTTGAAAATTCTTTCATTGATTTTAAAAATGGAGGTAAGTGAAAGTCGTGTGTTGCCCGCACCAGATTTTTATTTTATTATGCTTAAGTTGTTGCATATAGTATGAAACAGATGATACCACTGGATTCATTCTTTAAGATGAGATACCTGAAGTGTACCGCGAAGCGTGGAGATTCCATGGAGGTACTAGAGTCGGATGGCACCGCCACAAATTAATTACAGGTTGTTAAAAACCACTCATTATTGAGGAACCAATTGCAGGATCCTGCCTTCTCAAACTTTCATAAAATTGTAGCCCTCAGTCGCATTTTAAAATCCACCCCTTTCCATTATGAATGGTTAATATTGGTTAAAAGTGGCAATTAAACCTGACACCTTATTGGCCGGGAGTCGACCAATCAGAATGAGGCTTCGTCTCTTCCCAGCTTGATATGTCACCATCTCTTTTCAATTGTTATTTAAACTATTGAAATAATCTACCTCGATGGATAGATTAAAGGTAATGTGGGGTGAGTGAGCTGTAGACGTCTTTCTTAAGTTGAGACGCTATTCTCCAAAAGGCACATTGGCATATTTCTATTCCAATCATTTAGTTTTTTTGAAATGCATCTTCTGATTTAATCAATAACACACTTTGGACAGAGTGAAGATTAAGAAGATGGAAATGTTCTATTGAGTTGTGTCACATGAAATGTCCGTTTTCAAGGTAAAGGATTTTTATGAAAACCAGATAATTTTATTCGAAGTATTTACCTTCTTTTTCTACACATTTTTCCCAACGGGAAACCAACTTTTTTATCCCCGAACTGAAAAACTCTGAGCTTTGAAGTGAAACAAAATCTGAGAACGCACTTTTCACTTGATCATCATTTTCAAAAAGTTTTCCTTTGACGAAGTTGTCTAAATGCCTGAACAGGTGGTAATCTGTTGGAGACAAGTCAGGAGAATATGGTGGGTGGGGAAGAACTTTGTAGCCCAGTTCTTTCAATTTTTGCACGGTATGTTTTGAAACATGGTGTCTTGCTGCCGCTGAGTGAGATCATGAGGTACCCATGTATCGAGATCTTTTACTTTCCCTATACACTTCAAATGTCTGGAAGCGGTAGATACACTTGCATCTAGTTTTGCTAGGACTCTCCTTTCACTATTTGGTAGGGGTTTCCTTTTACTGTATGTTTGAGGATATCGTTGTCTATTACGGACGGAGGTCTTCCTCGGAGCAAGTTTTCCAAGTCGTTATCCCCAGCTGAAAACTTAGCAAACTAACGGCGAATGGACGGACATTAACACTCCCTTCCCCAAACGCCTTGCAAATATTTCTAGCGGCCTCAGCTGCTGAGTTTAAACTCGTACAAAAATATTACTCGAAAATCGCGTGTTTCCATGTTCATATATGGAGGTATACTAAAAAGTGGGTAATTGATTGGGAAGCTAATATTTATAATTACAAAGGTAGAGGATTAGTAACTGTTTACTTTAAATATGTAAACATTCGGAAGAAAACAACAGAGACCTGCAAAATCCTTTATGTATTTCAGAAACTATAAAAACGGACATTTCATGTGAAACAATCCAATATTTCTCTTCAGGCTACAGTAGATACTTCTCCTTTCAAGCCCAAACCCCAACTCTGACTAATCTTTTTTTCACCTGCCCTATTTTGTTTTGTACCTGCTAGGGTTTTCCCCTTGCATCGAAAATTGATGCTATGTTGGAAAACAAACATCCAAATAGAAGCTGTTAATTTAAAGTTTACTCTTAATCTGATTGTTATCCTGCCTCATATAATATTTAAATAATAAATATATATATTTTATTTTAAAAAATGGGTATATTACAATATATCATAATAAAATTTTATATCCTTTCCTTTTCCTTAGACACTCGTGTTAATTGAGAGGAATGATGATAAAAATTATTTATTAACAACATTTTAGGCCATTCGACCACTTAGTAATTTTTTTCCTTTTTAAAGTTTCCAAGCGTTTGAAAATTACAAAATTTATGTTTGATAGCAAAAAGAATGATTTATTCTATTTAATACAGGTAAACTTTTAATTGCAGACAAAATAAATACATTTTTTTTGCTATCTTCATGTTGTTATAAACTAGATCCAAACATATTTGTTGAGGTTCAAGCTGAAAAAATTCTGTCAGGATGCGACTCTAAGGCTGGCTGGGTCTCTGTAAAGTTGGCATCCGAAAATTGGAGAAATAACCTGGAGTGATCATGGTCCAATTTCCTTCTATTGGGCTATTGGCCCAGAAACAGAAACAGTAGAACTCGACTTGTATATTTGTAAATTATATTCTTTGTTTTATTATTTTATGTTAATTTTGAAAGATTTTTTTTTTCAAATTAGTTTGTTACGCACTCATAAAATATTGTATATTTATAAAATATTGTATGTATTACAAAATATTGTAAGTATTAAATGTTCTATCAAAATATTGTATGTATTATATATTTTATCAAAATATTGTATGTATTATATATTTTATCAAAATATTGTATGTATTATATATTTGAATTGTGTTAAAAATTTTAATTGTTCACATATTGTTCTTATAAAATTTAATCATTTACTCAGTTTCTCTTTAAATATTCTTATTGAAACATTATCATCTTACTTTTGTTTACTTCCATACTTTATAACTGTCATCTTATTATCATTATTATTGTCATATTACATTTAATTTTACGTTTGTTTCCATATTATATTACTGTCACTATATTATTATAATATATCTAAGGTAGTATTAAGTTTATAATTACATTAGTTGTTATATTGTTTCTTTTAGCCCTGATGAAGGCCCACAATGTAGGCCGAAATGTTGACACACAATTAAAATAAGTAATACTTTTTAATGTGTGTTTCTAATGACCGAACCCCCAACCATCTTTCTCATCTAATATTCTCAATGATCAACTCAATCATTATTTTATTTTTTATCAAAATATTGTATGTATTATATATTTTATTTTAAAAATTTACGTATTATACATTTTATCAATACATTTTATGTATTATATATTTTTTCATACTATTGCATAATTATGTAAGAATGGTTGACTGTATGGTAGATATAGATATGTTAATTTGGTGTGCTGTCATTGAAAACAGTTAATCAAGTAGAAACTATATGATCTTCTTGAGTTAAGTTTCTTCTTAATTAAGTATTTTTGATTACTGTACCCTAAATTAACTTCTCCTCAATAATATTATGTATATTATCTATTTTACCGAAATATGTATTATATCAAATGTATTATATACTTTATCAAAATATTTTGCATGTACTATAATGCAATACATTGCTCATATTTCTCATTTCTAAAATAGCACCATGCTCTAATAAAATAAAACAAAAAGGAAAAGGCTCTTTATGGTTGGAAGTAGATCATGTTTTAATTTACTCTTTTAAATTTACTACATTATGTTTTATATATTACTATAATTATATATGAAACCTAACTTTCATTTATAATATTGTGTATTTCGTACAATAGTTTTTTTGTTATTTTATAATAGTTAAATATGTTATAATCCTGTGTTACTGTACTATCTGGTTTTTCTTTCTTGTATTTTATTTATAAGTATTGTACTTAATAATATATTCTTATCGGTATATATTTTTTTCAGATGCCAGCTGGGTACCATATGAATTTTCTTTTTAGTTCCTACCTTCTCATCCAGAATGCTCTCACATCCTTACACTGTTTTTTATTTTGTCCAGTACATATGATGTTCTTTTCTTCAATGCTTTCAAAGGAACCTTGATTTTATGTTGTTATCTTTTTCCCTTAAATGGCTGTTTTATTTTTATATTTGATTACAATTAAGTTTTCCTTTACTTGCTTAAAGAATGAGTGTGAAGTTGTTTATTTCCTAAATATTTCAATTAGGTTATTGTTCTATCTATTACATATAGAATACATTCTATAATACCTTTGCAGAAATTTTATCTTATTTTATGGAATGTAGTCACTGATTCTTCTTTATTAAGAGTTATCGATATAATGTGTAGTTTATTTATTTATTTAACATCACTTCAATGGTACAGTGGCTAATCAGACAAAGGTATAGTGGAAGTTCTATATTTTACCTATCCAGGTTTAATTAGGATAATGATCTTTAATGAGTATTTGACATCATGTAGGCACAGGATAACATTTTGCATCCCAAGCAAAGGATGACATGACCAAGGATTTTTTACTCATTTAAAAATTTCTAGGGACATCTGCCAGGTTTGTTCAAACAATGTTTGGTATAGAAGGCTGTAATGCTAACCACTACACTACAGTTAACCCCTGCTAGAGAGGTAGTTTATCAAATTTAAATTACTATTTAAAGGTCAATTCATTCAATATTTATTTTTATATTGGCTTTCTTCTTAATTACTCTAACAAAAAATTATTAATATGTATTCTTATTACAGCATAGTCAATACAAATTATTTATAAATATAAATTACTTCTATGAAGTTCTATTGAAATTAAATTTAGAAAATTACTTTCTGCTAATTAATGAAAGATTAATTTAAGTGGAAACTATTTATATTAATCCTGCTGTCCAATGCCATCTATGGGGGACTCCTTAAATTTTACTTAGTCAACTGAAATCCTTAACTTATCATTTTGTTGCTATGTTGAATACCTTGCTCATATTTCTAAAAGAGCACCAAGCTCTAATAAAATAAAACAAAGAAAGATAAAGCTCTTTATATTTAGAAGTAGCAGAAGTAAGTAATTTACTCTTTTAAGTTAATTGTATTATGTTTTATATATTATATACTTATATAATATATATATATATATATATATATTTTATATATATATATAAAAACATGCCTTTGATTTATAAAATTGTGTATTACCTACAATAATTTTTTGTTGTCCATTAATGTTATAGTTAATTGTATTATAATCCTGTATTACTATACTATGTTTTGTTTTTTTCTTTATTGTATTTTGTTTATAAGTGCTTAATGATATATTCTAATTAGTATATTTTTTCCAGAGGCCTGTTGGGTATCATATGAATTTCCTTTTTAATTCCTACTTTGACTAATATTAACTTAAGATTAATTTAGGTGGAAACTTTTCCTATTAATTCCATTGTCTTATGTCATCTCTGGGAAACTAATTAAATTATCTTCAGTCAATTAAAATACCACAACTTATCATTTCTAATGTTTTTAACAAATTAAATCTTTTACTTTGACTAATATTAACTTAAGATTAATTTAGGTGGAAACTTTTCCTATTGATTCCATTGTCCTATGTCATCTCTGGGAAACTAATTAAATTATCCTTTTTTTTTTTTTTTTTTGCTGGCCTGACAGACCCTATAGGCCCTTGGTCGCGTGGTATAGACTCCTAGGAGAATATACTCACATTTCTCGATGAAATGTTTAGGGTAGGGTCATCACTCCTTATGCCTGTTTTAGCGAGTTGCCACCAGTAGACTGACAAGTCTCACTACCCGGGGGACAGGCAGTGAGTGAGTCCCCATCTAATAATATTCTTATAAAAGTCCCACTGGGACTGAGACTAGAACTCACAACTCTGGCTTGGGAGACTAGCATGCTAACCACTCAGCCACCGCCTCCCCTTAAATTATCCTTAGTCAATTAAAATTCCACAACTTACCATTTTGTTTCAACTTATCATTTCTAACGTTTTCAACAAATTAAATCTTTTAGGGTCTTTCAAAATGATGTGTGGTAAAATAGCACAAATAAGGAAATCCATAGGACATTGGAATATCATATTAAAGACAAGATCCCTAGAATGTTAAAACTTTTTTTACCACATTCAATAAACAAGTCTTAAATATAAAATTTCATTGTTATGCAATTTTTAGTTTTCATGATAGACTTACCACACAACATACAGACCTTTCTGCGAGAATAGGTCATTTGGAATCAGAGGATCCTAAAACGCATATTTCCTGTGTACTTTCTTTTACTATATATTTCATATATAGGTAAGTGAAAGTAAAAAACATGGTTTAAATAAATAATTAACAGACCACAAAATGGACTGAGGAAAATCACTGAAAATTATACTTCGTACTTCAACTGGTTAAGTTGGGTACAGTGCTCTTACTTTTTGTGAGTATTAGCTCATTTCTAGTTCAAACTTTAAGAGGTCAAAAATCCTTAGATATGAAGTCCTTGAGGGGATGTAAAATGGTGATCCTGAGTCTGACTGGTGAGTATCCCAACAGTGGGATATGAGATGTGATTTCAAGTACTCATGTTAAATAAAGTAACAACTTATCTCTAGTTGACAGCAGTAATAAAAAAAAGGTGTGAATATGGAACTTATTTAATCAACTAAGAAAAAAAGATAATACTTTTCCAGTTAATTTTTTTTTTTATTTACTTAGGTAAAGCTTATGATTTTTAGATAAAAATGTCATCCAACATACATCTGTACAAGGTAATGAAAAGGGAGTTAACTTTATTAATGTAGATAATAATTTGTTTTTAATTCTATTCAATTTAAAATAAACTTTTCTATTCTAACACAATATCATTATTTTTGTTTGCTATTAAGTTGTTGGGTCATCCATGCCCAGATTATTTTTATAACCTTCTTAACTTTAATAGTAAAAGAATGAGTTCAAGAATGGAGGTAAAATAATTTTCGTTTGTAGCATGCAACAGATTTATGATTCCTTTAATTTTATTGAACATTAAAGGATAAAACAGGAAGTTAAAATTAAATAAACAGAAATTACTACAAACTAATATATTTCTACTTTCTACAAGACACAAATATAACAAAGTACAAATGAAAGGACTATGTATATTACAGTAACATTATCATTAAAGATGAAACATTAGAGAAGTGTACAAGATTTATATAATTACAATATATATTAAGCAATAAAATATAGCTTCTAATCTAAATATATACTTCAATATTACAAGTAAACATTGAACTTTAAAGAGTCAAACATCAAATAGTCTCTATCTACATTAGAGTAGGTAATAATCACAGTTCATGCAAATACAACAATGCCAATATATATATACCACAATAAATATTATAACATAGGTATACATACGCATAAATTTATCTATATCAATCGATAGTTTTGACAATTATAATAAATATTTTAAGTTAATACAAATGGAGATTTACAATAAAGGTTAGTGTCGGGCTTGCGACTGGTTCCTACTACGCACCGTCTTAAGAAGTATCGCTCTCATATCCTTGACGAGGGATTCCATCCTATCAGCCTTAACTTTCAGTTCTACATTCTTCTTCTCAAGATCTGCTTTATGCCTTCGCATCTCGAGGTCCCGCTGTTTCCTGTTCAACCGCGACCTTCTGGAGGCCTCGTTGTTCCTGTCACGTAAGGCTCGATATCTGTCATGGATGCCACCGCCGCCGTCCGAAGAATCCAAAGAAGAGGTCTTCCTCCCCCTTCTTCGTCCAGGGGTGCCAACCTTCTTCCCCCTGCTCGATGATGAAGGGAACCATTCTTCGCTTCCTTCCTCATCATCGTCCTCGTCGAAGGAGTCTATGATCTCTTCGTCGAGGTCCATCGACATGTAAGAGCTAGATCTCCTGTTCGTGATTTCCAACGACGAGGGAGAAACAGGTTCGCATTTGATGTAGACTTCATCGTCGACGGAGTTCCTACCGTCGATGTAATCATGGTCTGGTATTGTTGTTACTTCTGCCTCTTCTTCTTTCTTCGGTACGACTACTGTTGTCCTGTTGACTAAATTTTCAGTATCCTGTAGACAAAAGAAATTATATTAATAATAAAAACAATGAAATTATAATCATGTTAAATAAAATTAGTAATAGATTTTGTTTTGTAAATATCAAATCATTATTTGCATAGAACAGATCTGTATATTCATAATACATTGATAGGAATTCTATAGAAACAGAATAGTTGAATAAATATTAGAAGTTGGTTTCGGGGGGGTAAACAGTTATCAAATAAATAATGCCCATTGTTTTAATAAATAAAAAAATTAAGGGGGACAGCAGTTTCATAGTTTCTTTATTTTATTTTTTCTAAATAATATAATTTGTATTTATGTTTTTCAGAAATAATTATGGATATATATATTTTTATTAAAACACTCTTCAAAACATATTGTTGAAGCCACTAACGAGATTGCTTAATTTTTAAACATTTTGTTAAGAGGAAAAATATATAAATAATTGGAAACAAATATAAAAATGAATTGGCAATAATTTGACTGCCTTAAAACTATTCTGCAATCATGAGTGACTCAGTAACATTTGTGCCAAATCGCTAATGGTCACTAAACCTCTGATCTAATGGTAAAAATAAACTAAAGCCTGTCACAGTACTTAAATCTACACATCTTATTATAAATATCAATTATACAAAACAAAATTTATTTAATTGAAAATAAATAAAGCCATTCAAAATTCCTAATTTTTTATTTTAATAATTATTCATTATTTTTTTTTTCATATTGTTTTTTTTTCTGTTTAGTTTTTAAAAAGAATGAAAATAATGATGTACAAATTAATTCAAGAAAATTATGTAGCATATTATAAGGGAGTAAAACATTGATGTAAAACAAATTGTGTAGATCAAAGGAAAGGAAGAAACTTATAGAACACAATAATATCTTAAAATAGAAAAGTAAGAAACTTACTCCACAGACGTAGTTAAGAAGGTCGAAATCACTCGAGGTCAGGTCAGTAAGAGGTTTGAGGACCTCAGGGGTAGCGAGACCACCGCAACCGGCTTGACCTTGGGTTTGTGCTTGATGCTGAGGCGGAGGCTGAGGGATCTTCAGTTTAAGCTTAGGTCGCGTACCGAGATTCTGGACCGTAGTCGTATGGTACGCTTCTTCCTTTACCAGCCTCCCGCCGCTCCCCAATCGGGCGGATGTAGATGAATTCAATTTGGCATAATCCACAAATCTGTTGCCACTTTCCAGGACAAGAGGAGCGTCCTCCGGCAGGATACTGACCTGCGACAGGAGGACGTTCCCTTTTGTCTTCAGGATGTTATTATTAATATTGTTGCTAGCGATTCCTGAGTTATTGTTGCTAGCGATGCTAGTATTTGCTACGGCAGCCTTCGACGACTGCATCTCTTGATTAATTAAACTGTCTCCTTTCGCACAAGTTGTTGAAAAATTGCTCTGATATTCAAAGTTGTTGTTTTCTTCATCTGTAATAAAGTTGTTCGGTGACGTTAAAGGCAGTTCTTGATTTACCCACGAGTCGTTTATCTCTACTAGCGGATTTGGCAACCCCCAACTTCCGCTATTCACTTGACCATCAAGACTAAAATTGAATTCATCTTGCACTGTTAAAAAAAGAAAGAAAAAAAAGAATTAGTTTATAATTTAAATCAAGTTCTTATAACTAAACATTTTATTAGTTGGTAATTAATCTAACTATTAAAACAACAATTAAAAAAAAACAAAAAAAAATCGAAGAACTAAACTCAAACTACTGGTGTAAATACTTATTAAAAAAGAAATTACTCAATACTTATAAGGATCATAAGGTTTAATAAATTTAGGATTTTGTTTCTAATAGGCTAATGGTCATGCAATGAGGTAATTAGGTTCGACCAAGTTTGAAACCAAGACTCAAATAATCATGAACATTTAAAATATTAAATTATTTGATTTTGCAATAATTACGGTCTTCTGAAGAAATATCCCAACTTAACTGCAATATAGAATTCACTAATTACAAGATTAAAAATATCATATAAAAAAAATCTTAAAGATTACACAAATTATGAATTCAAAGATAACTGGACCAATTCAAAACCGAAATTATAATTATTTTAAGTTAAGAATGAAATTTGTTTAAACTTTAAACTCATAATCTAAATTTAATATTTTAATTAGCTAATAAATAAGGAAAAGTAAGTGATTTTAACGAATAGGTATTTTAATAATATAAATTAAAATAAAATTTAGATTAATAATTAATATTGTAGAAATATTAAAATTTCAAAAAATTAAATGTATCTACTAAGCCCAAAATTTATTTAATATTAGTTTAGTTATTAGAAAATAGTTTGAAATGCGCATTCAATAACTGAGTTAAATTTTCTCTCTTCCAAACTTCTATTAAGGCAATAATGATATTATTAGATCTATATGACAACTAGATAAAAAAATAAATATATAAAACAAAGAGCTACTTATTACTACCTAGAAACTTAAACAAAGAGCTAATTAATTAATACAAGTAAACAAAAACTATGAACATAAATAGTGCTTAATATAATTAAAGAAATTGTCGATTAAAAGTAAATAATAACTTATGTGACAATATTTCTCTTATAAGGCAGCATTTAAAAAATTTTGATTGAACACGCTTCTTACCTTTTCAATAAAAGCAGCCACTCGTGAGGCTGATAAACAAATCTTACTCAATTATACGAAAAATTCATTACGTATTTTTATTTTAATATTGAAAAATATTTTTTTAAGGTCCTTCTAAGTCTAACTATAACCAGTAAGTAGTACCTGAAACTAAATTATGAAATTTCAGTAAACAATAAAGAATTAAAGTTAAAAAATAAAGAAGAAATAATTAGAAAAAAAAAAAAAAAAAAAGAGGAAAATTAACATAACTAAACTAATTTCTAGCTTCATAATAATTCAAAAATCTCTATGTATATGTTCCAATTTACATATACATAGAGATTTTATACATAGAGGTATCTAAAGGTATTAAAACTTTTCAGCATGAAATATAGATATGTATCTTTCTTCATGTTGAATCATTAAGCTTAGGATTGTAATACTGTTTTGAGGGGAGCTTATGATATATCTTGAAATAGATATGATGGAAGAAAATTATTCTTGATTTAATATGTAAAAATTATTTTTAGGGTTTCCTTTAGACAAAAAGGAAAAAAGAAAGAAAAATATTCGAGTGATTATGGGATACTTAGGATAGTTGAAATTTAATATAAAGCTATAAAAATTAAAATAAATGAGGAAGTGAATGCAGAACTAAATTGACTAAGTCAGAGAAATAAAAGAACTATGTTTTGAATTTTAAAAAAATAAACTAGTTTTCAGAGAGTCTCAGGAGGACACTTAAACTTTTAAAAATTGATTTTAAATTTGTAAAATTAAAAAATTCATGATATGCCTTTTAAGAGAAAGTATCAAATGGTCGATGAATTACCAACACAAAATTGTAGCAAACATTTTACATAAAAATATATATATATATATATATATAATATGAAAATATAATTAGGATACTTGCAAAATGGAACTAACAAAACTGAAATTTAAACTAAAACGTTTCTGGCTACTAAGTTTCTAATGATGCACAAAATTTGCAAAAACATCAATATATAAATAAAAAAATATTTCCCTTTCCCCCCCCCAAAAAAAAAAAAAAAAAAAAAAAAAAAAAAAAAAAAAAAAAAAAAAAAAAAAAAAAAAAAAAAAAAAATTGTCTATTAGTAACAGTATTATGATTGTTTATAAATTGTCTTTTATATTGAATAATTGAAATTGTCTCTACCTTTAATTAAATTTTTAATGAAGCGTTTTCATAATTAATGTTGTTTTTAATATTATAATTGAAATTTTCTCAGTTTTAATAAAAATTTCTTTTTGATAATTGACTAATAAATTTAATGAAGTACTTTTTAAAAACTAAATTATTGATTTGATAGGTATTCAGTAGTCATTTAACATTGATTTTCTTTGACTTAGATAAAAACTATTATGTTTAAGCAGTTTAATTAAAATTTTACTTCGGTTAAAAATTTTATTTATTAATAGTTAAATATTTATAAATTAATGTTATTTAAATAAGTAATATGTAAATAGTTATTTTCCAATATTTAAAAATTGTTAATTAAATTTACCTTACATTCAATTAATTTTAATACAACCATCGATATATTTATTATAACACGAGTTTTAACCGACATCGAACTGAGAGATGTATGTGGTTCACAGACCGGAAAACCTCACTGCGCATGCGTTCCCAACTTGGACGATATGCGGATATCTTGTAGGAACAAATCAGATATTTAAATAATATTTTTGTACAGATTTTTTGTCGATGTTAGCGTTCCTACCGCGAAGCTATTTTATTGAATTCCAACTAAAATACCAAGAACAGAGGAAGTTAGAAAAACTTTTAAGTCGATTCTCTCTAAAGGGATTAAAATAGGATTTATTTTTTACGAGTTTAGAACCACTAGGAAATAATCTGCAGGAAAATTTAATAATAATGGAGCATATCTCCAAAATATTTTATCATTAGTTATCAGTTTAAGTATCTAAATTATATTAATTAGTAATAAAACTTTATCACGTAATGTAATAATTTGAAAATAGATAATTAAGACCACTGATTAAAAAAAAATTACAAGAAAATATCTTATCAAAGCAGGTTTGCCAACCCACCACCCACAAAACCTGATAAGAATAAACTTTAATTATAATACAATAAACCTTATTATAAAATTATATGGAGTGGAAAATTAATTTAATATTTCATTTAAGTTTTTTCTTACGTTTATAAAATTTAAAAAATAACTAAGTTTTGCAAAGTGAAACGTATTATAGAAATATTTTTTTTTTTACGAACTTTGAAATATATAAATAAAGTAAATAAGGTATCTTTAAAGGATGTAAAGAAAATTTTTAAAAAATCTTAGAACAATGATGAAAAATAAAGCTTATAACTGAGACAACGATTTCTAAAAGGAACTAATGACATTTTTTTTTTTTTTTTTTTTTTTTGCGAAAATGATATTTTTATTTCTATTTACATCTGATATAAACCATAGAAAAAACAAGTCCTTTGAAAACTAAATAGAAGTTCTTTTCAAAAGGACTACGAGTGAATTAAATCTGTTTCCAAACCATAACAAAATCCTCCCATAGCCTAAATATTTTATGAATTTAACTTTTAAACCTAACGAAAATCGATAAAGGATTTCATTTAATAAAGGAATAAAATGTTTAAAAAATACACATTTTAATACCAAAATAATAAAAATATTTTTTTTTTTTTTTAGTGGATATCGTAACTAATGAAAATCGTGTGTATTTGTGTTTCTGGAAATCTTAAAATGGTTTCTGAAATAAATTAATTGTTAATTATTTTATTGTAATATATTTGAGTGTATGCGTGTTTATCTAAGGTACGTTGCAAACTGGTTATTTTAACATCTATGTTTTAATTAGAAATATGCAAGTATAATTGCAATGTGCTTAATTATGTTAAGTTTTACTATTTGTAATTGGGCTTTGACTTGGGGTACGTTGTTTATAAAATGAAAAAAAAAAAAAAAAATGATTAATAGCTAAGTATTGTATTATTTTGTTGTAGGATATTATGCACAACAGTTCCATTCGCAATTATCATCTACTCTAAGTATAAGTATACAGAAAAAATAATATAAATAAAATATAATTAAAGTAAAAGAGATATTGATGAGACTCACTTGTTATCTGGGGGGTATTTAGTTCATCCTGATCCATATGACACCAGGAACGCAGGTCCTGGAAGCATTCCGGCCATCCATCCATTCTGGAATGGGCTGGAGCCCTGTGATGTACCGCTTCCATTAGATCTGGAGCGATGGCAGTCGAAGCTCCTTCTAGATGTGTTCCTCTCTCGCCAGGACAGGTGACTGGTGGCTGGGGCGGCAGCGCTCTGCATCTTGCACGGGACTGGGGAAGAACAAGAGAACAACCGAGGTTACTATTCGTTCTCGATGGAACGTTCATTTCGATGATAGTCATGCCGGGGGGAAGTCTTATGCGATACTTACTATTAATCCGGCGTGGCTCACAAATGAAATGGTGACTGTTGAGCTTAGCAACCGCTTACCAGGAAAGTTGAGCAGCACTCAACCTAAACGCAGGAACAATTATATTATTAAAAGGAAAAATATAAAAATAAGTTATAATTATAAGTAAATATATATACATATTAAAAAAACTCTTTGAATACAGTTCGAAAAGAATCTCGTCTTTTCATTGCCGTAGACAACGGGAGCAAGAAACACGTCACGAGCCTCTCCCATACAATTTGGTGGTTATAGAGCATCTTCACACACACACACACAAAAAAAAACCTGCACCACTACAACCCTTGAAGGATCTTGAGCTTAGTACATATAGAGATTCATACTGTATCTAGACCAACGTCAGTGCAGTGAGGTGATTAGGCCTTGATTGGGTACCCACTTTATAGAGGCTGGGTCTGCCCCAGGAGGATCTCCATACCCTGGGATCGCCCCACGACTGAATTAAAAGAATAAATAATATTCTGACATAGCCGGGATTCGAACCCAGGACCCGGAGAACTGAAGACTAGTGCTCTATTGACTATTGACTAGACCACGCCGCTCCCCCTTCACACCCAAACAAGAATTTAATTTTCAAATCAATACGGATTTAGAAAGAGTTTAAATTAACTTTTATTTTTGGCCAACTTGCTTCCTCCCCATAAGGAAATCATTTCAACGCCCTTCCATGTTATGATTTAATTTTCTTTCACACGACTCCTCTCTTAGACCGATTCTGATAAATTTCTTTTCTGCGCATGCTTGAACTTTGTTTACAGGTCTTACATACGTGTTCCAAAGCATTTCTTATTATTTATTTTACATCAATCCGCAAAAATTATATAAAGTGAAAAATCAATTAAAAAGCCTAATTCGTTATTTTTAAAGGAAAATTTATAATACTTCATTAAAAAAAAAAAAAAAAAGTAAATGAAATTTATAGGTTAGTTATTGCAAACACGTTGAAGAGTTATCTATGTTTATTTTCTTCACAACACTTAAAGAACATCGTAAGCACTTGGAATTACTTGTTCATTTACTTTAATACAGTTGTAGATTTCAAAGAATGAAATTGAAAAAAAAAAAGCATTTGGAAACGGTTTTGCAAAATTGACTTATATTTTTCACCAACTTGACCCCTCCCTAAAAGGAAATCCTTTTTACGCCCTTCGATGCTTAGAATTATGTTCCCTACGTCACCTCTCTCACACCAATTCTGAGTACTTTTCTGCGCATGCTCCAACTTTTTTTACAGTCGTAAGTTCCGTGTTCCAAAGAATTTCTCATTATTTATTTTTTAACGATTTGGAACCATCTAAAAATTCGAAAATTGAGATGAAATAACAAAACAATGTACATTTTCTTAGCAGATTTCTAAGCGGAGTGATAAAGAAACTTGTATAAGATTATCAATTGTCAAGCGCATGCGCAATCAAAGGTTCAATATATCATAACTTAAGTCTCAACGAAGATTAACTTTATTATTTTATAACCCGAAATAAAAAAATCATTACTACTTAAGTTGATCTTATTGTTATCAATGTTGTCAGTTATGTTTAATATGAACAACAATCATCAAATTTTATTTTAAACTAGGCTTCCTTTTAATCTCCCTTGAAAATTGTTATTATTTATTTGTTTTAATGCTTTAACTTGAAACAACATAAACGATGAACCCTTTAGATGTTTATAGATTTGTAGAAGTCTTAATTTTCCTTTAAAAAATATCACCACCAAAAACGTTTTTAGAACAACGGTGAAGCAAGGAGGAAGTTTTCTCTCCACAATATTTGTATTTTCACTTTGATCAAACGGAACTTCAATCATACAACATTTTAAGAATTTAAATTATTCCAGTTTCACATCATCTAAAACTAAAACGAAACACCCATTTAACTTATGCAGTGTTTAAAAAAGATAATATTTTTTTAAATAAATATTTAGCTTTATTTATGAAGTCCCAATTAACTAACTAACGTTGTAATGTTATTGTTTTTAAACGTCGTTATTTATATATAGTCACTTGTTTACCTCCATCTCCAAATATACAACTCTAATTCTAGGAACCATGTTTAATTAAACAAATGCTCAACAGCGCTGGAAAATATTGATTGGAATCGTAGGGTTTGTGGCGCAGTAGTATGTAGGGCGGACGCCATTTCAAAACAAACCTCGAATAATAACAATATGAAAAATCAATAGATTTTACATAATAAATTATATTATATTACTTTAAAATAATAATAAAATTTATGGTGTATTTTTTTTTAATAAATGGGTTTAAAAAAATAAACATATGGTTATTAGGATATGGGTTAAGAATGCAATAAAAATTCTTTTTTATAATTGATAACTAAATTTGTTTTCTGATAATGAAAACAAATAAAAATATTTTATAGCATTATCTTAAAAAAATGGCGATAAAAGATAAGTCATAGATCAAGTTATATTATCTACGATGTTAGTCATAGTTGTGGAATTTTAAGTGAAACTTCACAAAACAACTGCAAATTAAGTATAGTGTTATACCAAAAACAAAACAATAAAATACTTTTTAAGATCAAGTGAATATAGTGAATTAAGAGATTTTTAATTAAAAACATATTGAAGTGGAAAAACATTAATAAAATACAAACAATTATTAATTCTATAATCTTCTATTGTATACATATTTAAATTGTAAGAGATTAAAGCAAAGAACTAATGATTTAATAAAACATAATTCAACCAATTTGAGAAGATACGGGAGTGAACAAATCAATCATGAATGAAAAGCAGAGAGGAATCTAGAACAGTCCAGGCGCCTGGTTGTAGGTCAGCAAGGTCGTGAGGCCCGCCTCGGGGCAGGTCAGTTACAATGTTATTTTGTTTTGATTTAATATATATTTATATTTATATCTATACATATTAATAAATGATTATATTAAATATTCTATTGTGCTTTGATTCAGTATTGTAAACAAAATGTCAATGTTCATCTTGAGGATGGTGTACCACGCAACTAGGTCGTGCGTCTGTGGGCAGTAGTCCCATGTCCACAATATCGATCAAACATCCGTCAGCACTTCGGACGATCACAAAAATCTCTAAATTACAAAATTGAATAAAATCGGAAAGAAAACATCAGAGTTTACCCCTGAAACATGGAAAACATATTGTTATGCGTAACTCACCGATCCTGGCTTAAAACGGTCTTTACTGGTCCTAAAGAATTAGTGGCTAGTTGTTATGTCAAATAACAACTAGAATATGGAAACCTCGGTACAGGGGTCGATCTGAGCGAGCGGAGCCTGGACTGAGATAACAATGAGTCAGCAACAAGAGACTATGACGAGACACGGAGAGTAGGACTGCTGGCTGCGGACTGATGGGTGGAGGGGGCATTCTACGCCTTAGGTCGGGCCTGACGTCATGCGCTGTTGTCGGATCTGGTTGTTCCAGACCTTACCCAACTAGCTCCGGTTCTGTCAATGGAGGCCCTTCTTCCATATGGCTCGGAGACCTTCGGAAGGTCGTTCGGCAACGAGTAACGCAATGCATCAACATAACATTCTCTGTCTTTATTTCATGATTTGAAATTACTTATCAAATTCGTTTATTGAACGTCTACGTTTTAGACTTGTTCCGACAGGATCGATAAGTACTTCCATGATTAAAGGTCATACGTTCATACTCTTCTCTGAAAACCAACGTAAAAACCCCTGTTGAATAACTTATGTGGAACGTTTTTGCTGGTCTACTTTCTAATCAGGAAAAACCCATTGCTCAGAACTGAAAGGTCGTGCATGTCCGTTCATTTTTTTCATATTTTTATCTCCCACATATGTTTTTCCTAGAATCATTTCTTCAAATTTTCAACGATCCTGTACTATAAAATCCTATAAACATACGCATGTACAATTTACAAAAATTCATTACATATATTCTATGTAATTAATTCAAGTGTTAAAAATGGAATTTGATACTTTCTAATTAGCAAAGAGGTTATATGCTAAAGTCAAAGAATGCTCACTCGCAAAACCTGGTTTCGGATTTCGGATCAATCGTTAAAAATGCCTTCTTAAAAAACACGCTGTTACTTTAGGAAGTTAGTCTCCTTTTCCCATCAAAAACTACTCTACAGTGAGACTAAGTTTGAAGATATGTGGAATCCAAATATCGAATAAAACAAAACGTCAGAACAAAAAACGCTGTTTATAGTTCCTTTGCAAGAACATGTTCTATTCTTTTCTAATTTGAAATCCAGATCATCGGTATTCCTACCAAAAGGAACTCAAAACTGAAAACCATTTTTTCGTTTTAAAAATGGCTGTAGTTCAGCGAATTTTAAATACGCTCATCATGGCTTGAACATTCCTAATGATATATGAAACATATAGGATTTTTCTTTCGACAAAGGTAAATTTATCATATTAGTCATAAGAAAATGAACTGAATGCAATATATAAAGGACAACAGGAAGAGGTTTCGCGAATCGCAAAGATTATCCAATCAAGTAATTCTATGTCAAAATTACCAACAGGCCAAGAACCAGATGGAAGCGATTAGAAAATGCTTTGAAAAACATTAGAAAGGCTACTTGAAATTGTAAAAGTTAAATATCTCTCCAATAATATCATATAATAATAATAGATGAAGAAATAGAAATTTTTACCTAGTTCCCCTTGGCTGCATCCAAAATGGATCATTAATGATCGCTCTGAGGGAATCAGAGAAAGATATTTTGCAACACAAAAGAAATAAATCTAATCGGAGATTAAGTTTCGGGTGTGATCACTGAAGAAACACTATAAATAAGTAATCGTAATTCATTGTGTGTCGACGTTTCGGTATGTATTTAGAGCCTTCATCGGGGATAAATGTGCAGCGAATAAGTTAATAAACGTCCTCTACACAGTAACATAAAATAAGAATCTGAATTTAAAATATGCAATTGATAATTATCTCTTTGTTGATAATGCAACAAGATCAGCTGCTGAGTGGCCACAACCTAACCTTACTCCTCCAAGGTAATAGTTAAGAATCCTAACAGTTGGAAACAGCATTTCTTGTTTATTTTATAAGTAAAATCTAAATAAAAACTGAAATTTAGGATGAAAGAAAACTTCTAAAGTATATTTTGCCAAGGACCAAACCGTGAAGAGTACTTTAACTAAACCTGTCGAATCTTAAGCCAAGTTATACAAGACAAGTTGCCAGCCTATTTTAGTTCTTAGCTGACAGCGCTCGTGAACGAGTCAGAAAAGAGAAGCTTCTAATACTATTTTAAATATATCTTGTTAGTTCTTTATTAAAAACAAAACAGTACAGATGTAAAATAAACAGCACAAAATCTATGAATTCTTCTTAAATTAGAGGGGGAAAAAAACAAAAAAAAAAAAAACTATACCACTACAACCCACGAAGGGTCTTGGGCTCAGTGCACATAGAGATTCGTACTGTTTCAATGCCAACGGCAGAGCAATGAGGTGATTAGGCCTTAATCGCGCTCAGCCGCCAGGTTTTTCCCCAAATAATTTGGGTACCCACTTTATAGAGGCTGGGTCTTCCCCAGGAGGGTCTCCATACCCTAGGGATGCCCCCCGACTGAATTAACAGAATAAATAATATTCCGCCACAGCCGGGATTCGAACCCAGGACCCGGAGCACAGCAGACTAGCGCTCTATCTACTAGACCACGCCGCTCACCGGGGGAAAAAAAGGGCCAATTAAAACGAAGTATGTTTATTACTTATGACAAGAAGAATTATGTGATTGGAAAAATACATACCAGTATAATAAAGTATGGAATTAATGCTCTTTAGAGAATAAATACTTCATTATTTGAACTAAAAGACTTCTTTATTTGGCTAAATGAGTTCGACACTTCTAGAAAGGGGCATAAGGCGTAAATGTTCCAGAACGTTCGGTGAGCGAGGCATTCAGTAACCCTGATTCACAGCGAGGTTACATAAAAAGTTATATAATTAATAAGTAATATTAATAATTTAATCGAGTTACCGGTATTTATATGTTTTGAAAGAATTAAAGTCCATATAAGGCTGAGGTAATGGGTATATAAAGGCGTTAAAATCTTATCTGCAAGGCCTTACGAAATATTTTCGTTTGATTGGAGGGACGAAAATTTAAGGCAAAAAAGTAATAATATAATAATAATAATAGGCTTAGCGAACCCGAAGGTTCGATGCCGATACCACCAAATTCCGCCTACACAGAATCGTCCAATGCTCACCATTCAAGCCCAAGCTCCCGAGATCAGCCTTAACGCAATCCTCCCATCTCCGCTTCGGCCTACCTTTCGGACGCCTACCAGTCGGTTCAGCGAATACCAACTTTCTTGGAATCCGTTCCTCACTAAGCCCAACAACTTTACGCGCCCATTTGAGTCTCCGCGATGCTATCAACTCAATTATATTCACAGGGTACAAACTTCGCAACTCCGCGTTGTACAACCTTCTAAACTCCCCAGTGGCCTCATCTCTCTTCGGACCAAATATTTTACGCAGTACCTTATTCTCGAAAACCTTAAGCCGTTGTTCATCCTTCAAAGTAAGCGGCCACGTTTCACATCCGTAAAGAACCGTTGGAAGAATAATAGTTTTATAAATTCTAATCTTTAAGTTTTTAGATAGAAGCCGCGATCTAAGTAACTTAGCAACTGAATAATAACACGCATTTCCCACCTTTAACCGGGACTTTATTTCTTCCTGGATTTCATTTTTTCTAGTTATAATTGAACCTAAATACTTGAATTTCTCTACGTGTTCAAAAGTATGACCTGATACATCAATATCACCAAGATCGACACCGTTTCTGCTACTAATCATATACTTCGTTTTATCGGTATTTAATTCGAGTCCTATTTCTTTACCGGTTTTTATTAACACACTTGTATTTAGTTGTATGGTTTCCGTGTCTTCACCTAGCAGTACCAGATCATCGGCATACCCCAAAACCGGAATCTTGTCACCCATATTTAAGCCTTTCTCGGTACACATCACCTTTTCTATGACATATTCTAAAGCTATATTAAATAACACAGGTGAAAGGGAGTCACCCTGTTTCAAACCCGATCGCACTTCAAATCTCTCGGAGTAATTCTGACCGATTCTAACTTTATGCAATGTTTCCGACAAACACATCTCTACTAGGTTTACTAACTTTTTAGGTATTCCCTGTTCAATCATGATGTATAGCTTCTGACGGTCTATTGAATCATAAGCCTTTTTAAAATCGATATAAAGTTGATGGACTACACCGTTGTATTCCAATTTTTTCTCTAATATTTGACGTAAGGAAAATATTTGGTCAATAGTCGAGCGATTCCGCCTAAAACCACATTGGTAATCTCCGATAATTTCCTCAGCGTATTCCGTGATTCGACTTGTTAAAATTGACGAGAATATTTTATAGCATACTGGGAGAAGAGAGATCCCACGATAGTTGTTACAATCCGACCTCGGTCCTTTTTTGTGAATCGGAATAAGTTTTATCGCAAAAAAGTAATGCAAGTTATTTTTTCAAACTGCTAAATACATTTAAATTAAAAAATGAAGAACATACTTGGAATTAAAAACAATCCCTAACCATACCATTCAATCTAAGAATTTCTCCTTGCTTAACTGGGAGTCCCGATAGTTATGTTGGCAATCCTGGTGTTCGGAGAAAGCCTTGAAAGTCGTTCTAAGAACTCATTCACGCTACGATGAAACCGCGTTTTCCTTATCCTAATTTAGCTGTTGTTAAAAAACACTCGCATTTAAACGAGACCTTATGTATATTAATGGATTTCAATATATTCTTAGAAACTCGTAGCTGTTTAAATAACTTTTTTTTCTTGTGAAACGCAGCGAAAAAGAAATATTTTGACCTCTAAATAACTTTTGAGCATTTACTCTCAATATTTACAAGGATTATAAAAATGTATAACTTTTTAAGTCTGGAAATGGAACCTCTATGTAATTCCGAGTATCGAAAACTTATACAACTTAACTAAGAATGAATAGGGTAGATCTATTTTAATTAGAGACTACATAAATCATTAAATAAAATAAAGTTTTTATACTACAAAGAGGTTATGAAAAACTCACGATTAACCAAGAAACGCTCACTAATGTTTCATTCACCTATTCGTGCCTTGAAAATTAAGCTTTTAGCTATGTTAGCAAAGTCAGTAGTAAATGAATTTAAATAAAACAAAAATACAACAGGAAATGGCTATCAGGTCAGTAATCTGGCGATATGTAATTTATTTATAGCACAACTTCTGAGAAAAGCGGCGCCGTCGCACACACTCCACTGTAACCTTGCTTTGAGTAAAAGTATAAACATTCATATTTCATTATTATTTTATCTTTCACTTAAATAAAACAAATAGTGTATAAGGAAAAAAAAAATGAAAGCTTTACTTATTACCAAGAAATGATTCGTGTAAAAAAAAACCCTTCAAAGGGTTGAGAATATTTAATGACTTATACTGATTCAAGGACAACAACCAGGCAAGATGATTAGGCCGAAATTACGCTCAGCCAATATTCTCAATTTTTTGGGTAACCACTTCGTGGTGGATGAGTCAGCCCAAGGAATTTCTCTCTACCACAGAGCCACTTCACGGCTTGGGGGGAAAAAAAAACATGAGGTAAAAATGAAGAAAAATAAATAAGTTGAAGAAATAAGGAATAATTTCTTAAGCATGTTTTAAGCTTTAAACATATGTTAATGCTTATTTTTTACAACAAAAAGAATATTCCTTATTCTTAGATAAGTTTCTAAAAAAATGAACGAATCGTTAAGCAATTATATTTAATCATCTCACTAGAAGTAAATAGCAATATCAATAATCATCGATAAGAGAAATGAAAAATGTTAGCAAAGAGATAAGAGTGAGACATAGAGGTAATAAAAAAAAAAGACAGTACAGTAAAGCAGAGTGGGGCCAGTGACGTCACGCCAAAAAGTTGCTAGTCACCCAGCCCTTCTCCCATCACCGCATTGCAGCCTTTCCGACCACTTTTTGTTAAAATTTATTTGTAAAGTAATATTGTACTTTATTAGTATTTAAAACCTTTAATCGATTGAATTAAATATTTTAGCCTAATTGAGACGCTGATCTTCAGAAGATACGAAATTGAAAACTTGAAACATATTTTTGTTCCATTCGTTTATTTAAAAAAGAATTCCGTCAATAATTTTTACCTTAAGTCATTTAACAATTGAAAATTGCAGTATTTACCAAAAGGTACTTCCTTAGTACACAATAAATTTCATTTTAGAGCAAATTAAAACTTGAAAATATCTCATTATTATAGTAAACGAAATTTAAGATTTTAACGCAAAAATAATTAAATTAGTTGATTAAAAAAACAAATCGGTGCGATCAACAAAACAATCCATTTATTAATGATGGAGTTTTGCTGAACGTTGAGAAATTAGATGAGGAAGATGGTTGGGGGTGTGGTCAATGTGCCATTAGGCACATAATTAAAATAGCACTTATTTTATTCCTAATTCAAATCAAGACTGTTTTTTTGGTTGGCCTTTTAGTGAAAATACAAACTTTATGTTAAAACACCCATCATGTATAATTTTGAGGTATTCAGTACATATAATTAGACCTCAATTTAATCATAACATTAGAAATTATTAGATCCACCATCTTATAACCCTATAAATAAATTTGTTTTTATTGTTAAGAGAATCCATTATATACAAAAAACAATAAGTAAATACTGCAAGATAAAATTGTTCCTTTCTTATTGTTTCCAATTAAAACATGTCACTTCAATTATAATATAACTGATTTATGTCACATACATTAAATCTTAAAAATTAACAAAAATGACGAACAGATATGATAATTTGAAACATTAAGAATCTCAGCACTAACAAAGCATGACTGGAGAAAGTAAATAATTAAATTTTTAAACCAAATACTGATTTATGATAAAAACAAAACAACATAAAAACAAGAAAAATCCTTCTAATTAAAAGAAAAAACAAAAACATAATTGCAAAGAGAATTTCGGATGTTGTGAATCTGTTCTACAGATTAATACTTCCTGAATACAGTAATATTTAATATAATACATTAATCATGAACATGAAAAGTTAAAAGAATTTAGTTAGAATAAGTAAATAAAAATTCAACTCATTAAAAACTCACCACAAATAAAAAAATTATTGTGAACAAAAATATAAATAAATAAAATCATTAAAGCATGAGTTAAATTTAATTAAAAGCAGAAAGCCAAAACTAATGACAATTTCCTGAATCAAGCACAACAAAAGTGAACTAGAGTCTAACATTTTTAACATTCTGTAGAATTGAGTATTGAAGTAAAAATATCAAGAAGTTATTTTCTTTAAACTTTTAAATTTATGTAAGGTAAGTCAGTAAGATAAGAAGTCAGAATTACCATTGGAACTTATCACTTCTGCATAACAAACATAAAAAACTATGCTTTAGAATCTAACAAGTAAATTATTGATAAAATTAGTAAATAATAATTTTCAACTAAGAAATATTTATTAACAATAATAAAAATGTTAATATCTTGACACCAAAAGATATCTTAAAAATTCAAAATCAAATATTTCAAATGTCAATGAACGTTACTATATGATAATATTGTAGCTAAGACAGTTAGACTATAGTAAACTTAAAATTACACTAGCAAAATCATAAAAAAATAACATATGTTAACACCCAAAGAGAATCTATACAAGAATATATAATCTATAAATTGTTTAAAGGTTGTGCGGTGTTTTGAACATACTCTTACTGATTGAATTTAAGAAAATAACTTCAGAACATATTCATACATCGAGAAAAATGGCTTAAGAACGAGTTGTTGCACCATATTGCGCAATACTTTCCAATTGTATTCGAACTCCTTTACTTCAAAAAAGAAAAGTTTTATACTTTCAATTCGATTTACGATGTTCAATTTTGATTGATTAGGAAATCACGAATCAACCTATTTTAATTATAATTTGAAAATTGATAAATAAAGAGTTGAACTAATTATATATAGGCAGTGAGTAACAAAAAAAAAAAAAAAAAGGTTAATTCTTGTAGTGGAAATTTAAAAAAAAATGTAAGCCGTGAATTAATAAAATATATTTCATTACTATTCCTAATTAATTAATGATTTAATAATTTCGGTCAATTTTTTTATAAGTATTATCAAGTTATCTATTAAACTTTGATTACTTATAACACAGGGGTATGATGTAACTTTCTTAAAGATAACTACTCGAAATAAATAGATATGTATCTTAATTTTCGTACAATGAATATCATTCAATATGTTAACACTTTTACAACAAACCGGTAACTTAAAAACCCACCGACTAAGATGAATAATTATTCGTATATTATTTTCATAAAAACATAATAATTAATGTACTTACATTTTGAACAATACTGAAGAGAAAACAATATTCAGACAAGGATAAAATGATAAAATTGCGAGCGCTGAAAAAAATAGAAGAGCACTGAAGCACAGCACAGAGTGAGCGAGAGAAGTCACTACTTGGTAGTATCTCAGCTGAGACTGAGGTTGTGGAGAAATAGGCCCGTGATGGTACCCCCTGACGTCAATGGGATAGGGCGGCTTCTGATTGGTCGGAGAGAGGCGTGGTGGGGGAGGATCCGGTGTGGTGGGGAGCCTCTGCCTTCTCGATCGTTCGTTCACCTGAGCAAGGACGTTCGGCTCTTCCATCGTTGGAGCCTAAAATTCCTCTTCCCACTTCTCGGTAGTAATAATAATGAGGTTCATCGAACTCAGAGGTTCGATTTTGATTCTGTTTAGAGCATTGATGGATCTAAAGATTTTTTTTTTTTGGTGGATGGAGTCTTAACTTAGTTACGTAACCAACTTTGTTTGTTTGTTTATTTATATAACATCAATTTATGCTATTATGGCTAATCGGACGATGCTACAGTGGGAGTCCTAAATTTTGCCTATCTAGGTTTTATTAGGATAGGGATCTTTAACGAGTACCTGACGTCGCCAGGCTCGGGACCACCTTTAAACGTTCCCTCCTAACTAAGGATTTTTATACAGCCATTAAAAAGTCCTTGGAATATGTTATGCTAGCCACCCAGCTACAAGTTATCCCAAGTGATGTGGACGTACGAAGTGCCCCTGAGTCATGATACGAATTCGACGATGCATACGACTCACGACAGTCACGAATCTCGCTGTTCGATTTATTACATATTACTCAATGTAACCAACTTTAAGTAAGCCCGACAAGCTTACTATACTGTGTTAAGTAGATTCTTAACATACCCCCCCCCCCTTCAAAAAAAAAAAATGTCCTTATCAATTGTATTCAGATTTCATTTATTTATTTTATCTTTCAGAAATACGAGATTTATAAGTGTCACATTAGGTGCACCCTAAAAATCTGAGGTCTGTTCATTCTCTGCGTCCATCTAAGCTGAAATTGGCTGCAAAGCTGTTCCATTTGTGGATATAATTCATGAAATGTATTTATCGTTGGAAATCAATTTTGAGAATTAATGGTCTGTTTACATCTAAATCCCACTTCTTTATAACATGCTACAACTGGAACTAAGGATTCCAAATATTTTTAAGTTGTGTCACCAATCAAACAAAAGGTAAAGATCTAACAAAACGTTATTTGACCTTTATTATGCTACATCTCAGAAACTTGGACAACATCCAGATCCGAGGAGAAGCACCTCCTCATATTTGAGCGGAAAGTGGTTCATTGCACAAGAATAATAAATGGAGGTGGAGAAACAATAGGGAGTTAATGATCTATATCATGAGCCTGATATTTCCCGTTTTATTAAGACCGGAAGACACCCATAAGCAGGACATTTTCCAGAATTGCTGACGATCTGCATTCTTAGAGAATTCTGACCGAACCTTTATGGTCGATTGTGTGCGGCCAGATTGTGCTAGCACTTGGAATATTGTATATAGCACAGTGATGCACGGGAGAACATGAACGTGCGAAACTGGATGCTTGTAGCACAGGATCGTGACGCTTGTTGCTAGGATTGTAGAGCTAACAAAAAGGAGTGATTCTTTCGGATTTGTCACTCATCACCAGCTCCATACCATTATTGTATTCGGTTGAAAGAAGTTATAATATTTAACTATACCTTGCAGAGGAGGAGGAAAGAAGAACTCCACATTTCTCCAAAATCAAAATAACCTCCAAAAAAATTAAAAACAGTAATATAAGACATAAGTATGCCTGGTAGAGGAAGGCGTGGAAGACCATGTCTTAGGTGGCAGGACGAAGTCGAGAACGTCTTAAAGAAGATAGGAATTAGAAGATGGCATATGCTTGCCAGGGATAGGAGATAGTGGATGAGAGTAATAAGAGAGGCCCTGGTCCTTGCAGGACCGTAGCGGCAGAAATAAATAAATAAATATAAGACTATTCAGATTTTAGCTCTAAGTTGGCAAACACTAACGTACCTTCCATGTTACCTCTTTAAAACAATATCTTCCCCTAAAAGAAACTAAAGTATCCCCTCAAAAAACTGTCCGTGGATCCTCCAAAGATGAAGTACTGCGATACGAAGTAATACGAGGCACGTGGGATGACCCAGCAATAAATAATTCTTTGGCAAAGCGCCACAGCTATTTATTTCTGTGCAGATTTTTTTCCAAATCTATTTGTGCTTTGTTATTTCAGCCTGTAGAGTTGCTCTTTCGTGCATTCTTCTATTTCCAATCCTTTCATGTTTATTTTTTTACATTCATCACGCATGTTTTACATCAGCTCAATTTATTCCAACAAAAATAATACTTCACTTTATTGCCAATATTTTTTTTTCTGAATTAAAAATATATATAACCATTAATTTTAGAGTTTCCTACATTCAATGAGTATTATGAATTTAAAAAAAAAAATCTTTGAGATGTTTAAAATATATATTTTTTTCTTTACATTTCGGTATTTATTGAAGATTTTCACATCTAAAAGTGCCTTTAGTACTCCTCTCTGGCTAAACGATAGTTCAGAATATTGTCTATCTATTGTAATGTATTGAGGATACTGAGGGGAGTCCATTATTAAATAATTTTAATATTAAACAATAAAATATTAAGAAACCTTTGTCGGGAAAACATCAATAGGCGTTTAATTCCATGGGGCCCCCCAGCAATATGTACCTCGGGAAACTTCCTTGACACTAGGACAAAGGACCCCCGGCATGGTGCACTTTCCAGATCAGCCCCACCCGAGGTGACGACGATGAGGTGAAAATTCGAATAGGGGAGTCAAGTTCTATCCCCAAGAAGATGTGAGTCGGTTTCCATCTAGAAGAAGAGATGTCCGCCTGGGGGTCAGAGAGAGCAGCTAGAGATCTGAGAGCCTAGAACGAACGCCTGAGACAATTTCTACCTCCGCCAGCCGACAAAGTGTTAAAAGGTAATCTTGTTTGGCAAGATCAACTATAAGAAATCCCTCAGTATTTTGTTTTTGTTTATTTATTTAACGTCACTTTATGCTACTATGGCTAATCGGACGATGCTACAGTGGGAGTCCTAAATTTTGCCTATCCAGGTTTTGTTAGGATAGGGATCTTTAAAGAGTACCTGACATCGCACAGGCTCGGGACCACCTTTTAACGTCCCCTCCGAAGGACGGCGTAACTAAGGATTTTTTACTCCCATTAAAAAATCCTAGGACCAATTGCGGGTTTGAACCCGTGACCTTCACCATGGGAGGCTGTTAACGCTAGCCACCCAGCTACAAATGATCCCCATCCCTCAGTATTCTCAAGCATTGTGTAAATATATTATGTATGTTTAAGTTAATGCAAATAATAATGTCATTTATTAAAACACGCCTAATTTAACTTACCCTGCATGCCACCTACTGGGATTGGTAAACACGAAACCTTTGGAAAGGAAATCCAATGATTTCATTAAATTTTAGGCTATATCTACATTAAATGTATCAAATAAGCTAGTTTTTGAAGCTACCGCTGCCTTAGAAAAGCAGCCGGTCAAAAACATAGCACTAGCATCTCCTGTTCTTTCTAGTCAGGGAGGAATTGATATTGTGGTCATATTTATCAATATATATAAATATATATATATATATAATATATATATATTATAGTTAAAGAAAGAAAGAAATAATCTACTAAAACATATATTTTTGATCATTTATGTACATTAAACATTGGTAACGTTTTTTCATTCAAAGAAATATAGTTCGTAAACTTTTGATGAAATGATCTTAGTTACTCTATCGTTAGATCTTAGTTACATCTGTTATATGGGCCATTCTTATCAAAACGTAAAATCGGGTGCGTCTTTCTTGAAAATTTTAAAAGTTAATTTTCGGTCCATCCTTTTTTTTGTTTGTGTCCCTATATATGAAATCTGATCTGACGTAGCACTCAGCAGTGTTTTATTCGGTGTAATTATCAAAATAATTAATTCCATTAATAATTAATTAATTAAAATAATAATTATTCTAGAAATCAGAAAGTGAGCTAATGACGATCTAGTGGTGAGCCAATGATTTTTGGAATGATCTCCCGAAGGTTTCTGAACGTCTAAAAGGGTTAAGACAGTCTTCGCCTCTTCCATCTGTTAAATATTTTTAAAAAATTCGCTTCTATATACGATCAGCACTCGATTGAGTACGATAAAGTGTGAACCAGAATATTTCTTCATACCAGAGCAGTAGGTTCAAAGGAAAAAAAACAACATCGTTTCATCATTGGCGCACCTTCTGTGGGGAGCGCTAATGACGGGTGCGTCAATGACGAATCGAAGGTTTTCCAAAAAGTTTTCTCTCTAAAAAAAAAGTATCAAAATAAAGAACAACATCAATCTACTCAGTAAGTTGAACCCTATCACGGAAAAATAGAAAATTAATCAATTAAAAATAACTAGCAGGGGTAGAGTGGGTGCGACAAATGACGGCCAATAAAAATACTCTCACTCACTAGCGTACGTCTTCCCTCTCTGCCACCGTGAAAGATACAGAAGGCGGTAACAAACCTCTTGGTTGGCTTGCCGAAGGTGTAACGGTTTCTGCGAGCCTTTTCCCGCCTTTATATGGCTTGAAGGGAGATCACGGCGTCAAAAACTGTTTGGGGTGCGCTAATGACGCAAAATCCCTTGGACATTTCAGTTTTATTTATTTGAAGCGGATATAACCGTTTTCTAAACCTGCCCATCTGTATTCTGAAACTATAGAGTGTATGTATGAACGCAATGGACAAAACCAGTAAAATCTTTCCAGCAACTTGACTGGCTAGCACGTTGAAATTGGCTAAGTCTGATTTGGACAGGACGAGCCAATGATATTCGGAAATTTATTCAAATTTTTCATACAGGAATAATTCATTTATTTGAACTTATGAATGTGCACCAAGCAGAGCAGAAAAAATGTATACCAAAAAAAAAAAAAAAAAAAAATATATTGGAAAATAACCAGTTTCAGTACGAGGGAAGTCATTTGAACAGCGTTTGAACGTTTCGTTGATAATGGCCCATATAACAAAAATGGTTTGCACGTTGGCAAATATTCGATCCAAACCAACATCAACAGAGCTAGAGCGTCTTGAATATTATCAGTTACATCTATATCGAAAATGCATACATTCGATAACACGTTCACACCGGGGCGAAAATCTACGTTTTTTCGCGTGAGGCGGAACTGTCTTAGCTGCTTACGTTTCGTGGGGCTGGGCGACACTGTTGCATGTTCCAACGTGTTTAATGCCAGATCACAACAGTTCGAGGATTCGAACGCGCTAAATGCAAGATTGTAACAGTATTGGCATACGTACATTAAGCTTAATTATGGAAATACTTAAAAATCATTCTTATATTGTCAGAATTGGGAATAAAAATATGAAAATAAATCACGCACAGCTAAATAAAATTCTTAAAGAAGAGTAATCAAATAAAATTAACCGATAGGGGTCCTTTGAGGGGGGGATGTTGAAAGTTATAAAATATTTAATCAATAAACCTTTATGCTTGTTAATTCCTTCAACATATAATGTTCAGAAAAAATAAAATAAACGTATTACTTTCACTTACCTATATATGAAATATATAGTTAGGGAAAGTATTACGATCGTAAAAATTTTCGAATTCTAGTTTTCAACGAAAATACATGTTTCAGGGTCCCCTGAGTCCAAATAAGTCCCACAAAAAGGTCTGTGTGTGTGTGTGTGGTAAGTCCAGCATAAAAACGAATAGTCGTAAGAAACTGAAATTTGAACCACTACACGCCCGTGATGTTACAGAAACTTTTTCATCAAAATAAGCTAATCAGAAGAACCACTTTATACCATGCATTTTGCACCATTTTAAGATTTTCTCAAAAACAGCTCTAACGATTTTGATTAAACTCGCTATATCGATGTGAAAGTGGGCTTTAATATGATGTAGACTTCATTCTGACTGAAATAGCTTAAATGCCGAAATTTTAAATTTTCTTTCTTTAAAGTACCTTTAATTTTGTAGATTTTATAAAATTATCCATATTATTTCATTATCATTCATAAAACACAGCTAAATATAGAAGTTGAACGAATTGAACAGCTGTAAAGACTGTGTAAAGAATAGGTCCCAGGATACTGCCTTGAGGAACACCAGCAGACTGAGTTAAAAGGTATGAGTGGGAACTATTGGGATTTATTTTGAAGGATCTGAGAGGTAGGATTGAATAATGATGAAGTAAGCAGGAAGGAGGAATTTACGGAGTTTGTACAACAGTCCTGGGTGCCAGACTCGGTCAAAGGCCTGTTCTACGTCGAGAAAGGATCCCGTGCAGATTTTATTGAACATAAAGCAGTAATATAAATGTATGATTTTAGAAAAAATATATTATACGCAAAATTGTAAAAGTAAACGGAGATTGATGAAATGCTGATAAATCAAACTGATTGTTTTAAATCATAATATAATGGATTATTTAATAAAACACATGTTTCTATAGAAACTTAATTTAATTAATTTTTAATTTTAACAATTTATTATACATCTCTAAATGTATCTAAAAATTCTTTAAATTGATTTTAACAGCGGAGGTAGGTGAAAGTCGTGTGTTGCGCGCACCAAATTTTTTAATCAGACACCGCCCCAACGAACAATCAAGTGTGACCCACCGGTGAGTCACGCTGGCGTGACCGCTTTAAGAAGACAATTTTTTGGTTCGTGGTTGAGAAAAACTTTGTGTCTTGGTGTAGTGCATAACAAGCCTTTTATCTCCAAGATCGCAAGTTCTAACCTGGTAGATGAACTTCGGAATTTTTTAAAGGAGTTAAAAATCTTAAGTTATGCCTCTCTTCGGAGGTAACGTATGATGGTGTTCCGCTGCCGGTTGTATGTCAGTTACTCGTTTAAGATCTTTATCCTAATAAAAAACTACATAGGCAAAAGTAAGGACTCCTACTGTATGGAGGGGTCCGCGAAACGTTTGTGTTGTGAACCACTGCGATAGAAGATAGTGTGTCCAGTCCACTGTAACCTTGGGACAAACAAAAGCAGTGAGAGGAAAATGTAAACAATAGGAAACACTACACCGCCTTGCACTAGAGCTTTAAGAATAGCAAAACTGAATGCACAGTTTACGCTAAACTTTAATTCTAAATTCAACTTTCCTTTAAGTCTTATCCGTAACATCCGACCGTAGCAAACACTCATATTTACTTGAAAGTAGAGTAAATAATATTTCAATTAAGTTAATATTTCAATATAATAATAATAAAAGGCTAATCGAGCCCAAATGTTCACCATTCAAGCCCAAGCCTCCGAGATCAGCCTTAACGCAGTCCTCCCATTGACGTTTCGGACGCCTACCAGTCGGTTCAGTCAATACCAACTTTCTCAGAATCCGTTCCTCACCGAGCCCAACAACTTTACTCGCCCATTTCAGTATCCGCGATGCTATCAACTCAATTATATTCACAGAGTACAAGCTCCGCAATTCCACGTTGTGCAACCTCCTAAACTCCCCAGTGGCCTCATCTCTCTTCGGACGAAATATTTTACGAAGTACCTTATTTTCGAAAACCTTAAGTCTGATACGGTCAAGGCAATGACAGGTAAACCACGCCTAGAGGGGTCCAGATTTGGCTAGAGACTTCTGGACCTGGACGGTCCTCCAAGTACCTAGAACGGCGTTTACCTGCCTGCCGTGTCTAGAATATTCGGTGGTGGTACAAATACCGGTCCACTACGCCTGAGAGAGGCAGTCTTAATCCGGCTCAACAAGTATCAGTGAACTGTGACAGTGAACAATCCGTGACAGTGTAGTGAAACCGTGTGTCAGTCGGTCGGTGGGAAATTAGAAGACTGTAGGTTATATATAATTTATAGTTGTAAGTTTAGAATAAGTCTAGCAGATTGTATACATTTACGTAAGTAGTTTATTTGTTAGGAATACCCGATTTTATATGTAGACTGTTTAGTAGTTAAGCTAGTAATTCAATTATTATTGTAATTATAGTGGTTAGTAATCCCTTTGTATTTGTGCATTCTGTATTTAATAAAATATTTGTAATTTCTAAACTGAAGTAGTTCATTTCTCACACCCCGTAGCCCGTAACAAGTCGTTGTTCATCCTTCAAAGTAAGCGGCCACGTTTCACATCCGTAAAGGACCGTCGGTAGAATAATAGTTTTATAAATTATAACCTTTAAGTTTTTAGACAGAAGCCTCGAGCTAAGTAATTTAGCAACTGAATAATGTCACTCATTTCCCGCCTTTAACCGGGACTTTATAAACTAAATTAAGCTACATAAATTCCAAAGGTCTTAGTTTGCTGATTAAGAAATCAGGAAAACAACTTTACTTCGTGATCAGACGTACCATAATAATTATTTCTGCACGGATCTGTACTTTTTCTAGGCCGAAAGTTGTGTGCAAGGAGATAATTAGGTCGAGATCACGCGAAGCAAGGTTTTTTTCTCTAAATATTTGGGTACCCACTTACTAAGGGTGGATGAGACCCATGAGGGTTTTGCTAACCTAGGGGCAAATAAATTACTTTCCTGCCACAGCCTGATTCGAACCCAGATATTAATTATGGCTACGCTGTCCACCGCGAACTAGTTTTCAAGGTAAAGGATTTTTATTAAAAATACGATATGAAAACAAGATAATTTTATTCAAAGTATTTACCTTCTTTTTCTACACATTTTACCAACGTGACACCAACTTTTTTATACCCGAACTGAAAAACTATGAGCTTTGAAGTGAAACAGAATCTGAAAATGTACTTTTCACTTGATCATCATTTTCAAAAAGTTTTCCTTTGACGAAGTTGTCTAAATTCCTGAACAGGTGGTAATCTGTTGAAGACAAGTCGAGAGAATATGGTGGGTGCAGAATAACTTCAGTGCAATTCGTTCAATTTTTGCACGGTATGTTTTGAAACATGGGGTCTTGCTGCCGCTCAGTGAGATCATGAGGCACCCATGTATCGAACTTTTTTACTTTCCCAAAAACACTTTAAATGTTTGGAAACGGTAGATACACTTGCATTTAGTTGTGCTGAGAGTCCTTTAACTGTTTGGTAGGGGTTTCCTTCTACTGTATGTTTGAGGACATCGTTGTCTATTACGGACGGAGGTCTTCCTCGGGGCAAGTTTTCCGAGTCGGTATCCCCAGCTGAAAACATAGCAAACCAACGGCGAATGGTCCGTTCATCAACACTCCCTTCCCCAAACGCCTTGCAAATATTTCTAGTGACCACTGCTGCTAAATGGCCGAGTTTAAACTCGTACAAAAATATTACTCGAAAATCGCGTGTTTCCATGTTCATATTTGGAGGTATACTAAAAAGTGGGTAATTGATTGGGAAGCTAATGTTTATAATACAAAGGTAGAGGATTAGTAACTGTTTACTTTAAGTATGTAAACATTCGGAAGAAAACAACAGAGACCTGCAAAATCCTTTATGTAATTCAGAAACTATAAAAACGGACATTTCATGTGAACCCACCCAATATTTTAACAGTGGAATGAAACTCTGAAATGAGCTTTGTTGGTAAGCAGTAGAAGCCGAACGTGAGTTATAAACTTAAGCTGTGTATAATTTATATTTTTGGAAGTAAGCCATTTGCTTTCAAGTGTGCCATTAATAAATCAAACCTTTTATTACCGCCTACGTTTAAGCCTAGAAAGATATATGTTAGGATAGTAGCTGTCAGAGCAGTGACAATAAAGTAGTTGCAAGTAAATAAATAAACTGCCATCCTATCTCGTTGTCGCGAGAGTGATGCCACGCCGGAAAATTATCAACCTGTTAACGATTTTAGATTTTCTTTTATAAAGGTGAATGATATCTAAAATACCAACTCTACATTTTCTTTGTGTGTGTATGTGGTAACTCCCAGGTGGAAACGAAGAGTCCTATAAATCTGAAATTTCATATTTCAGACAAATATATTTTTTTCTCAATTACCAAATAACTTTTGATACCTTGAAAAATACCTGCAATTATTTTATGGATTATTAATTAACTAAACTGTAAATTAATTCCTAATAACTTAATCGGTTTAATTATGAGAATATTAATTTAATTAATATAATTCTGTCACCATTTATGAAAACGGGGCTTGAACCGATACAGGATTAAATTCGATTACAACTAAAAAATAATTACAGGTACTTTTTAATGGAAATTTCAAGGTACTAAGATTATTTGGTAACTGAGGAAGAATTCTTAAAAACGAAAACTGATAGACACTCTCAACATTGTATTGTGTTTTAGAGCAGAATTTCTCTTTTTTTATTTTTTATATAGATTCTATTTCATCTTAAATGCTAGTTTATCATTTAAATTGTATAAATTAAAATAGGTAATTTTATATATTAAATTTAAGGAAAATAAATAACAAAAATATCCTACAAAAACACATTTATAGTTGTATCTCGCTTCGGGACAGTACTTCGTTATGGTTAAACTTTTATAATAAACATCTGGTGCGACACGACTTTCACTTACCTCCGTTGATAAAATCAATTTAAGAATTTTTAAATACATGTAGAAATAAAAATAAATTGTTAAAGAATTAATTAAATTGAATTTCAATAGAAACATGTGTTTTATTAAATTATCTATTATATTTTTATCTACAACAATCAGTTAGTGTTTTGGGTAATCACCTTCAACTCTAGATGTTCACACTAGAAATGCTCTGCTTCTTTCACAGGCCGCTGGGTGGCAGCATTAATCAACAATTAACATTAATTTCCCTTTTCAGGAACAAGAAACAGTTAGTTTTATCGGCTTTTCATCACTCTCCATTACCCTTTACAATTCCGTGTATCAGATAATATTTTTTCTAAAATCTTTAGCTATCCAACGGTATATTATACATCTATGTTACTATTATTGTGTTCAAAAACACAAAAAATTGCATAAAATATTTACAATTTTCTCCTTTAGTTGAGTACCAAATTCGCTCAACTTTGATATTTAGCCGTCCTTCATCAGTGCCATTAAGATGGTATGGTTAATTTTCAAATATCGGCATTTAAGCCCTGCCAGACTATTTCAATCAGAATTAAATTTACATGATATTAAAGCCCATTAAATTTTACATCGATATATCGAATTTTATGAAAATCGTTAAAGCCGTTTTTGAGAAAATCGTAAATAGGTGTATAATGCCTGGTATAAAGTGGTTCTTCTGGCAAGCCGATTTTGGTGAAAAATGTTCGGTAACATCTCGGGCGTATAGTTGTTTTAAATATTAAATTTCAGTTTTATAAAACTCTTAGTTTTTGCGTTAGGAGTTACCATACACACACAGACCTTTGTCATTTGTACACAGGACACCCTAAAATGTGTATTTCCGTTAAGAACTCAAATTTATAATTTTCACGATCGCAATACTGTCCATTACTATATATCCCATATATAGATAAGTGAAATTAAAATATGTACAAATCTAGATTTCGTAAAATATCCCTTTTAGTGTTTTTACTTTCACTTTTTTATTTATTTATTTAGGTCTCCCTGCCTTGCCATATGGCAATACGGGCGTCGGTAGCCATGACTGAGATGCTACCAGTAGTAATCTTGAGTTTCTGTTTTTCTTCTCTTCCCAGCCTTTTAATCTGGTCTCTCCTCGATGACTATCCCTTCAGCTCCTGCTTCTTCTCTCGGAGGTGGTCTTCCTCGATCTCGTCCAGTTCCACCTACGTTAAAAGCTGCCGGGCCTACTAATGTTTTCCACCCGTGAATAAATGATGTAAATTGTTTATAATTTTGTTCGGACACCAGCTGAGGGAAATCGCTCACCGAGAGGACCCAGAGGCCACATTCCCTCAATAGTTTGGCCCTTAGTGCCTCAAACGCGGAACATTCCACAATGATGTGCTCAGCAGTCTCCGGGACTCCACAACGGGGGCACAGGGGATCTACGTCTTTTCCGAAACTGTGCAGCTTACTTCGGAAAGCTCCGTGCCCAGTGAGGAATTGCGAGACCCAGTAATCCGGAACAATCCATTTGGCTTTCAATCGTGACCGGACCGTGGGGAAGAATTTCTTCAAGGTAGCACCTTTTGAGGTTGTCACCCACCGCCGGTCCCACTCATCAATGGTATGTTCCCGGATTGCACTCTTCCATTTCCTTGGGTCCTCCGCAATCCTCATTTGGATATTCCTCGGGAGACCTGCTGAGCCGTAGTACTTTCACTTACTATATACGGTAATAAGGGAAAGTATTGCGATCGTGAAAATTATCGAATTACAGTTTTCAACGGAAATACACGTTTGAGGGTCCCCTGAGTCCAAATAACCAAGTCCCGCAAAAAGGTCTGTGTGTGTGTGTGTGTGTGCGCGCGCGCATTACCAGAAGAGCCACTTTATACCATGTATTTTGCACCTTTTTTCGATTTTCTCGAAAACGGTTCTGACGATTTTGTTTAAACTCGCTATATCGATCTAAAATTTTAATGGGCTTTAATATCATTTAGGTTTCATTTGGATTAAAATGATCTGACAGGGCTAAAATGCCGATATTTTAAATTTTATTTCTCTAAAGTGCCTTTAATTTTGTTGATTCTATAAAAATAACTATATTATCTTGTTACCACCGATGAAAAACAGGTAAATATATAAATTGAATGAATTCGATACTCAACTAAAGGAGAAAACTGAAAAAATATTATTTGTATGCATTTTTTTTGTTTTTGAACATAAGAGCAGTAATATACATGTATGATATACCTTTGGAAAACTAAAGATTTTAGAAAAAATATCATCTCATACACAAGCTTTTAAAAAGTTAATATAGAGTGATGAGAAAAAGATAAAACTAACTGATTATTTTAGATAATAATATAATAGATTTTTTCATAAAACACATGTTTCTATATAAATTCAATTTGATTAATTCCTTAATAGTTTCACGTATTTTTATCTCTAACTGTATTTGAAAATTCTTCCATCGATTTTAAAAATCGAGGTAAGTGAAAGTCGTGTGTTGCCCGCACCAGAATTGTTTTGTTTTTTTACATCTAAAATGATCAAAGTTTAGGTATATCTAAAAATGTTCACTTTATTTGCAGAATATCAGATTTGGACGAAATGTCGCGCAGGAAGGCGTCTAGAAATAGCCGTACTAATATTGGCAGAGATATGGAGCACAGTCCCTTTGATGCAGCAACGCTTCCCACCATTGCATCATATCATCATGGAGGCTGTGGCGCAGTTCGTTAATTAATGGACATTTTTAAAAATTAATGGCACTGATGAGGCTTAATGTTGCTTCGCTGTTCCTTTGTTCACCGCCATCTTACACTGTGACTCATTCACCCATGAAAAGATTCATTGATTATTGACTAGTATTACATATATAGGTCTGTACTCCAACTTTTGACGGTGGAGTTCGGAAAATACTCAGATTTCCTCCTCAGTACTTTATGTTGGGTTGTAAAATAACTTAGTAGCGTTTTTTATTAGTGATTTCAGAGATAACCTGTAGCAGGGTGGTTAGCATAACAGCCTTCTATGCCAAAGGTCACGGGTTCAAACCCACATGTGGTCCTAGAATTTTTTAAAGGGAGTAAAAAATCCTTTGTTATGCCGCCCTTCGGAGGGAACGTTAAAAGGTGGTCCCGAGCCTGTGGAATGTCAGGTATTCGTTAAAGATCCCTAACCTAAGGGTAGGCGAAATTTAGGACCCCCACTGTAGCATCGTCCGATTAGCCATAGTAGCATAAAGTGACGTTAAACGAATAAACAAACAAACAAAATAATATAATTGATTATTTAATAAAGCACATGTTTCTTTTAAAATCCAAATTAAACAATTCTTTAAGAATTTATTTTCGTTTCTAAATTTGTTAAAAAATTCTTAAATTGATATAAATAACGGAGGTAAGTGAAAGTCGTGTGTGCGCGCACCAAATTTTTCAATAATTAAAAAACAATGTCCTTGTCTAATTCTTTTTCATACATACAATAAATACTCTGTATCGTCCTGTAAAAGATACTTAATAAATTGATAAAGTAATGGGTTGATTTTACACTACTCGCAGTATCAATAGATAGGCATTGGACTAACTCGAGTATTTCTTTGGAAGACAAAGAGATCCTTTGATTGTCGGATTTATCCTGGCATCGGGCTCTCTTCATTAGAACACTATTTAGAGAGATTTGGAGGCGGACCAAATTCAGCAACATGCAATCTCACAAAACTGAGGCTCTCAGAATATCCAAGTTTCAAGTAAAAATTTACCGAATTGCGTTATAATTTGGACTTCCATAAATGCCACATGCAACACATGACTTTCACTTACCTCCATTTTTAAAATCAATGAAAGAATTTTCAAAAACAGTTAGAGATAAAAATACGTGAACATATAAAGGAATTAATTAAATTAAATTTCAATAGAAACTTGTGTTTTATTAAAAAATCTATTATATTATTATCTAAAATAATCAGTTAGTTTTATGTTCATTTCATCACTTTCTATTAACTTTTAAAAGCTTGTGTATGAGATAATATTTTTTTAAAATTTTTAGCTTTCCAACGGTATATCATACATGTATATTACTGCTCTTATGTTCAAAAACGAAAAATTGCATTAGAAAAATATTTTTTCAGTTTTCTCCTTTAGTTAAGTATCGAATTTATTCAATTTATATATTTACCTGTTTTTCATCAGCGTTAACAAGATAATATAGTTATTTTTATTGAATCTACAAAATTAAAGGTACTTTAGGGGAAGAAAATTTAAAATATCGGAATTTAAGCCCTGTCAGACTATTTCAATCAGAATGAAACCTACATGATATTAAAGCCCATTAAAATTTTCGATCGATACATCGAGTTTAATCAAAATTGTCGGGACCGTTTTCGAGAAAATAAAAAAAAAAGGTGCAAAATGCATGGTATAAAGCGCCTTTTGTGGTAAGCTGATTTTGATGAAAAAATTGCTGTAACATCTCGGGCGTATAGTTGTCTTAAATATAAAATTTCAGTTTCGTTTTCGCGATATACTTGACACACACAGGACACACAGACCTTTTTTCGGGACTTGGGTTGTTTGGTATCAGGGGACCCTAAAACGTGTATTTTCGTTAAAAACTGGAGTTCGAAAATTTTACGATCGCTATACTTTACTATATATTCAACTGAAGCCAGACAAATTGGACTTCCTCTGTTAACTGTATATTATTCTTGGAAGACGAAATGTACCAGAATAAAAATTAATTTTATTACACTTCTTTAGTCCGTAATATTTTGTCTCCCTAGAAAAGAAAAAAAAATGATTCAGTTAGATGATAGATGAGGAATAATGGCGGTTCGTGCGGCGACGGACCGTGGAATGAGAATTCAGCCTTGGCCGTGACACAGAAAATTGTTGTGGCCTTGTTATATAACTCGATAATTTTATCTTCCCCACCATCATACAACTGGCTATTCTCAACACCAGCTAGCTGGAAAATTGGTCGGAAAAACTTCAATCGCTCTGAGCTGCACGGAAGGAAATTCCCTTTAAAATTTAAATTGTATTATGTCGAGTTTGGGTATTCTTCCAGCAAGTAGTTCCTAACTATGTTCAGAAGGTCCGCGGAGGGCCATAGGGAAATAATTTTAAATGAATTTATCTTTAAATAGTTGTGAATCATTGGGTTTTAATAAGAATTAATAATTTTCAATAAGATTAAAGAATTTTCAAATACAGTTAGAGATAGAAATTAGTGAAACTTTTAAAGAATTAATTAAATTGGATTTCTATAGAAACATGTGTTTTATTTAAAAATCAATTATTATGTCATCTAAAATAATCAGTTAGTTTTATCGGCTCTTTATCAGTCTTTATTAACTTTTACAAGCTTAGGGATTAGATATTTTTTTTTTCTAAAATCTTTAGCTTTCCAACGGTATATTACACATGTATATTACTGTTCCTCTGTTCAAAAACATAAAATTGCATTAAAAAAATATTATTTCAGTTTTTTCCTTTAGTTGGGTATCGAATTCATTCAATTTATATATTTACCTGTTTTTCATCAGTCGTAACAAGATAATATAGTTATTTTTATAGAATCAACAAAATTAAAGGTAATTTAGTGGCAGAAAATTTAAAATATCGGAATTTAAGACCTGTCAAACCATTTTAATCAGAATGAAACCTACATGGTATCAAAGCCCATTAAATTTTACATCGATATAGCGAGTTTAAACAAAATCTTCGGAACCGTTTTTGAGAAAATCGAAAAAAGGTGCAAAATGCATGGTATAAAGTGGCTCTCCTGGTTAGCTGATTTTGATGAAAAAGATTTTGTAACGTCTCGGGCGTATATTTGTCTTGAATATAAAATTTCAGTTTCATAGGACTTATCGTTTCCACCCGGGAGTTACCACAAACATATACACCCGCACATACATGACGATGTAGAGAACATGTGGAACAAGATAAGCCACAACTTAATATTACAAAAATTTGTTTATGTTTAGTACACAAATTTACTGTTAATCATTTCATTCGAAATTTAACTCATCTAAGGAGGAAATATATCATAAATTTTACAATAATTTAATTAATAATCAATCGGTCTAATAAGAAACCTGATTTATCGGAAACATAAGATAACTCTTCTACTAAAAGAGAATATCCCGGATTTCACAAAATAATATTGTTTGGAACAGAATGTTGTGGTGAAATGGATCTAATAGCATTCGCTCAAGGTCTGTTGCGAAACCACACATTATCACTCTGATAAGAACCATCATATCCTCGACAAACAGATAAGAAAACCACATTTAGTATTCTAAATTCAAATACAGACTATTAATTAAAAATTAAAATAAATAAAAATAAATTTATTCGACAAATACTGATAAACTATTTGGAATAATAATTGACATTAAACGAAGGACGCTTGCACTAATCAATAACGTTGATAAGAACGTAAAACACGATTATAAACTGGATTTAACCTTATCGTCTAGAAGCCGAACATTGCATGTTATCGATCTTATTTTTAGAGACTAAATATCTATATGTAAAATTATATTTTTAATGAGTGTGTCTTGTCGCATTGGTTTCAAATTCTAATAGTATCTTCCTTATTATTAGTCTAAATTTTATATTTATATCTTTTTAAAATTTATATCTCATTATCCAGTCCTACCTCTCTGAAAGATCATGCAATTTTTTTTTTTTTTAAATTTATTTATTGAAATTTACAACTGTACGTTCATACATCAAGTAAATATGCTACAATGATGAAACAAATGAAAAAAAACATGAAGAGAAACTGCCCATTGGCAGCACTCTAGTAGTGAATCTACACAAGAAGGTCTCGACGGACTCTTTTATTCAGACGCCTCGGCGGATTGTCAGGAATTGAACTGGAAGCAAGGATTGAAATAGCGGATTAGAGTGGGAATGGAGTTTTTCATGGAAGGTGTGATACCTGGTACAGGCCAAATCCGCAACATATGGAACATTAAGGTCTTTGTGGATGATTTTATTGGTGACAAAGTAAGGATTTTGCGAAGGATTTTGGATTGTAAGGATTGGATACGGGAAGAGTTCCTTCAAAATAAATCACAAAAGTTTATATTCATCCTTTTTTATCCAGTCTGCTGGCGTTCCTCAAGGTAGTATCCTAGAGCCTATTCTTTACATAGTCTGTTCAGCTGATATCCCAACCCATTCCAACACCTTCTACCACCTTTCTACCTATGCTGATGACACTTGTGTGTTGTTAGGTAATAATGAAACTACTCTTGCCTCTCAAACTCTTCAATCAGCAGAGACCTTGAAGTATGGTTTCAGAATTGGAGACTGCCCGTCGCTTTTGC
This sequence comes from Piezodorus guildinii, assembly GCA_023052935.1. Lineage (NCBI taxonomy): Eukaryota > Metazoa > Arthropoda > Insecta > Hemiptera > Pentatomidae > Piezodorus > Piezodorus guildinii. Next base: position 145,003,007 of record CM041297.1, on the reverse strand, counting down.
TAACTACAACAATTACTGGACAGACGCTGCAACCGTCCACAAAAGGCCCATCTATATTACCATCATAAGGCCTATCTGGACTTACAGAGTTAAACTTTGGGACTCAACTGAACCATCAAATTCTTCCTGTATTCAATCCTTACAATTCAAAATCCTTCGAAAAATCCTTTGTTACAAATAAACTCATCCATAAAGACCTTAACTTGCCATATGTTGCTGATTTGGCCCGAGCCAGGTATCAATCCTTCAATGAAAAACTTCACTCCCACTCTAACCCACTAGTTTCAATCCCTGCTTCCTCTTCCATTCCTGACAATCCTCCGAGGCGTCTGAACAGAAGATGTCCTCGAGACCTTCTAGTATAGATTACCTAATTGAGTGACGCTAATGGGCATTTTTTCTTCGTCTATTTTATCTTACAGCTAATTTACTTGATGTATTAACTAATACCGTCGTAAATCTCAATAAATAATAAAAAAAAAATTAATATTTTTGTTAAAAATTTATAATGGTGGAGATACAGCAAACGGGAGATAGATAAAGGTTTATATGGTTTTAATATAAGTAATACCATCTAAGTTTATTTGTTAATTTATTTAACGTCACTTTATGCTGCTGTGGCTAATCGGGTGATGCTAAGGTAGGAGTCCGAATTTTCGCCAAACCAGATTTAATTAGGATAGGTATCTTTAATGAATACCCAACATCGCAAAGGCTAGGAAAACTTCTCAGATCCCCTCCGAACTAAGAATTTTTATCTCCCATTAAAAAATCCTAGGGCCACCTAAGGCAGGTTTGAACCCGTGATCATGGGCACAGAAGGTTGTTATGCTAGCCACTACACCACAGATGACCCTTACCGTCCATGTTAAGGTACTATTAGATAGCTGTGAGTATGGCTAGAATAAAAAAAAAAAATAAATAATCATATAAAACTTAAATAAACCGACCTATAACTTATAAAACACAATAAATAACTTATAAAACACAATCAATAAAACGGTACTTATTGAGAGTAAGATGGGTGGTGGTACTCGCCGTTGTAGGGGCACGTACCACAGCACCAGGTATAAGGTTACTCTGCCAGGTAAGGGGCGAATCTGCACCTACCAATTAGCAGAGGGGACTGGCAAGGACGGAAATGGCCCGTGTGGTAGAAGCACAAGAACAGCGGATAGGATTCCGCATAGGTGCATATGGGTAGAAGCCATGACACCATCCAGTGAGGTGGATAGGAAGGATGAAGGTGAGGATAGGTAAATGAAGGATGTGAAACTAAGATAGACCACACTATGCTACAAAGGCAGAGATACTCTGACCTAGGAAGATACCGCCTGGTAGTAGCAGATTGGTGATCTGAAGAGCTGAGCTGACTCTTGGGGATGTTAGTCCATCATGTCAATAATTGATCGTGAGAGCTTCTCTCTCAGACTAGTGTCGTGGCCCTAGGCCAAATGACTTTGAATGGTTTATTTATTCTCATATATCAGTAACATGGATAAAAATATTTACAATGTCATTAATTGATCACAATATAAAATATTATTAAATATAGCGCCTTCTTATATTCAGCCGGTGACACAAGTAGCCGCCACTAGCGCTATATGTGAGCGAGAGCCTGAAGTATCCGCTACCGGATGCTACACAACCTACGAAGGGTCTTGGGTTCAGTACTTATTGAGACTCGTATTGTTTCATGGACAACTGCGGTTGAGAATGAGATGATTGGGCCTAAATCACGCTCAGCCGACAGATTTTCCTTCTATTTTAAGGTAGCCACTATACAAAGGCTGGGTGTGCCCCAGGAGGTACTCTATATCCCAGGATCGCTCCGCGGCTGAAATAATAGAATAAATAAAACTGTCATAGTCGGTGTTCGAACCCGTGACCCGGAGAGGAGTAGACTATTGCTTTGTTCACTACTCCATGCCACTCCTTCCATTAACTGACTCCCATCCTATATCCTGAAGATCAGCTTTGACGTAATCCTTGGTCTTCAGACGTCTGAAAGAATCGAACATACAGCTGAATTAGCGTCACATCGGGGACTGAAGGACAAAAAATTATCAGCAGGGTTATGGCCTTCAAATACAAATGTTTTGAGAATTATCATTTACATTTGAGAAAAGTCAGTACAAGATGAGGTCCACTAATTCTTCCAGCTTCTCAAAAAGATACATCTTTTCGATATTGCAATAAACTTACCCGTAAGAGTAAAAGCGATCAATTTATTTCTACGAAATTTTTCTCTCCCAAAAACTTTACCAGTAAGTATGAAACTGTTATCTATATAGCTTATTTAGTATCTGTTTTTTGTTCTTCAAGTTGTTTTCTTGCATGAAATTCCAATATTTTATAGGTTACGGTCACATTCAGGTTCCACATTTTCTGAAGTATGGGATGAATGGGAACACAGCTGTTTTCTGTCAAAAGACCAAATAAATATTTTTTTCAAGACAGTGATGCTGAGTTGTCGTTCTCAGGCACATCTGAAGATGAACCTGGATTTGAATCATTATCCAGAAATTATGATATTTCAGTTGGCATTATTTTACATAATAAAGTATTTGGAAAAAAAAACAAGTTTGTAAGAGTTTAGAACCTGATGATGCAGGATCCATTGGTTTGTTTTACAAAAGAATCAAACAAAGTTATAGGTTTGTCCCAACTCAAGAGGAAGCTTATTTAGCCCTAGTGAAGATACATTGAAGTTGAAAGAGCGAACTGATCTTCTAAATCTGCCAGATTCTTGGGGTCTGTTTAATTTATCAATTATTAAAGTGCATACATCATTTACTGACATTTCTTCTTCTTCCTAGAGAAGCGTGATGATTTAGAACTTTTTTAGAATATAAGAGACCTAATTTCTAGAATATAAGTGAATAAAGTGACCTAATTTCTATTTTTAAACGATTTAATTTAGAAAAGTAATTTGATAAGCATTTTAAACTGTTCTCATTCACCCTACATGTTGTAAGTGGCAAAAAAATTACATTTTCAATGTCGTTCCTATTCACCCCTACTAATGTGTGAATGGGAACACTAATATATATATATATATATATATATATATATATATATATATATATATATATATATATATATATATATAGGTTCGATGCTGATACCACCAAATTCCGCCTACACAGACTCGTCCAATGTTCAGCGTTCATGCCCAAGCCCCCGAGATCAGCCTTAACGCAATCCTCACATCGACGCTTCGGCCTACCTTTCGGACGCCTACCAGTCGGATCAGCGAATACCAACTTTCTCGGAATCCGCTCCTCACCGAGCCCAACAACTTTACATCTCCGCGATGCTATCAACTCAATTATATTCACAGGATACAAGTTCCGCAATTCCGCGTTGTGCAATCTTCTAAAGTCCCCATTGGCCACATCTCTCTTCGGACTAAATATTTTACGCAGTAACATATTTTCGAAAACCTTAAGCCGTTGTTCATCCTTCAAAGTAAGCGGCCACGTTTCACATCCGTAAAGAATAGTCGGAAGAATAATAGTTTTATAAATTCTAACCTTTAAGTTTTTAGATAGAAGCCGCGAACTAAGTAACTTAGCAACTGAATAATAACACGCATTTCCGACCTTTAACCGGGACTTTATTTCTTCCTGGATTTCATTTTTTCTTGTTATCATTGAACCTAAATACTTGAATTTCTCTACGAGTTCAAAAGTATGCTCTGATATATCAATATCATTAAGATCGCACCGATTTCTGCTTCTAATCAATATATATATATATATATATATATATATATATATATATATATATATATATATATATTTTTTTTTTTTTTTCAAAACTACTGTTCAAGACCTAAGATTTGATGTATTGTTCAATTAATGGAGAAAAAAAAAATGTTTGTTATATTGCTCAAGATACCATAAATCGGGATCTCTCGTAGCTGGGTGGTTAGCATACAGCCTCCTATGCCAAAAGTCACGGGTTCAAACCTGCAAGGTGGTCCAATGATTTTTTAATGGGAGTAAAAAATCCTTAGTTATGCCGTCCTTCGGAGGGGGCGTTAAAAGGTGGTCCCGAGCATGTGCGATGTCAGGTACTCGTTAAAGATCCCTATCCTAATAAAACCTGGATAGGCAAAATTTGGGACTCCCACTGTAGCATCGTCCGATTAGCCATAGTAACATAAAGTGACGTTCTTGTTTCTATTCACCCCATTTTACTGTATGTAAAATAATAATAACTACTTCTTTAATCTTAAATTTATTTCTTGACTATAATATAAAATGACAATAACATGTGATAACAAATCTTCCCTCAGATAGTAATAAAGTATAAAACATATTCATATAAAAATAATAAATAAAATAAATATAAAAATAAAGAAAACAGAAAAATAATTTGTTTAATAGGCAAAGCCTCAATTTTGCTGACGGCATAGCCCGAGTTGAAGGACGACAGAACCATTTTATGCCAATTTCAGCTTCCTCCATTAGAATAGAATTGTCCTCAAAGACTTTAGTCATCGTCTCCAACTTCCTTTAGAATAGATCTTTCATTTTCTAAGATACATAATATATAACGTCGTATTTCCACCGAATTCAAAGGAAACGGAGCACTAGGTAACTTTTCTCCAAGTTTTGGATTCGAATCCCTTGGGATAATTATGTATTCAGTTTGTGAAGACACCGTACAGGATTTCAACAAAGTATTTTTTTACGCCATTAAAATATCTTTTTATTGAAATTTATAACTGTAAAAATTACAAAGAGTAAATACGCTGAACTGATAAAACACATGAAGAGAAACTGCCAATTAGCAGCACTCTTTAGTAGTGAGTCCAAATAAGAAGGTCTCAAGGCCATCTTCTTTTCAGACGCCTCGTAGGATTATCAGGAATTGAAGAGGAAGGATTGAAACTAATGGATTAGAGCGGGAGTGGAGATTTTCATGGAAGGAGTGATACTTGGTACAGGCCAAATCAGCAACATATAGAAGATTAAGGTCATTGTGGATGATTTTATTTTTGACAAAGTAAGGAGCGTTAAGGATTTTGGATTGCTCAACTCCGTAGGTCCAGTTTTTTACTCCCTTAAAAAACCATAAGGACATCAGCTGATTTTGGAAACCCACCACCTTGGAAAGAAAAATAAATAAAACACAACTTAACTAGGATAAGTCTAGGAACACAATCGTGAGCGCCATGCTGTATAAGTACTTCAGTTATCACTTTTACTTACCTAGATATGAAATAGTATTGCGACAGTCAAAATTTTCGAATTCCTGTTTTTAAAGGAAATACACGTTTTAGGGTCCCCTGAGTCCAAATAACCAAGTCCCGCAAAAAGGTCTTTTTTTTTTTTTTTTTTTTTTTTTTTTTTTTTTTTTTTTTTTTTTTTTTATTGTAGGGGAAAATCTTTCATAAGACGAAGTGGGCAACTGAATCCACAACAGTGTGAGATTCTTACTCACTAAAAACCACCTACATTCTCTGCGATGACACAACGCGGAACTGCTTGCAAGCATTACTTCGCGGTGGACAGGATGGCTAAGTGCCTACTTCTCTACTGCATACTTGACCTCTTCTCGCTCGCTCCTCGGTTCTCAGTATTCTTCCGACTTTCCCAGCATAATCTGAAACAGCATTCCAGTTTTCTTGACTGGTCAACATGAGCTGTACCAGATTTTCCGGTGTGGATCTTTCACCCAGCACCATATCTAGCTGAACCTTCTCCAAAGTAAATTTCTTGCATGCGAAGAAAGCATGTTCCACTGTTTCATCCAAACGAGGACAGTTGGTACATGATGATTCTTTATCCAGCTTGAACCTGTGGAGATATGACCTGAAGCAGCCATGTCCAGAGAGCAGTTGAGTAAGGTAATAATCAACCTCTCCATGTGTGCGTATCGTCCACGATGTAATATCTGGTATCAGACGGTTTGTCCACCTTCCAGATGTTGATGAGTCCCAGCGTCTCTGCCATATGCGAAGAGTTTCCAGTCTCTCGTCTTTCGCTAACGTTAGCCAATGCTCCTCTGGCGCTTCACGTTTTCTGCGGTATATTCTCCGCAAAAAGGTCTCTGTGTGTGTGTGTGGTAACTCTAGCGCGAAGGGCCTTTTTCCCTTCCGTGCGGGTCTCATATGTCTTCCTGGCACTTCTCTCCGGATCCATCCCAAGAAAATGTCCAAACCACCTCAGTTTGTGTTCCTCTAGAACGGTCTCCGCCGGATTGACATCAATGTTAGCCCGTATAGGCATATATAAATATCGATTTATATACGGCTAATTTGGTCCGCTTTGACACCTCTCTTCTCCCCAGAAAACCTCGCCTTACCATACAGAACATCCTCCCTGTCGCTCCAATTCTCTGGGGCACTTCTTCGTCTATGTAGCCATTCTCATTGAGATGAGCTCTCAGATATTTGAAATTTTCGACTTGCTCTAATCTCTGTCCTCCAGCTCTTAATATCCTCATTATCCTTTGGGGTTTCTTTCCAATTCTCATGCATTTAGTCTTCCCCGGATTAATCTTCATATTTATTTTGGATAATTCCTCTTGTAGTACATTTTTGTTATGTTGGAGGTCTCGATCATTGTCAGCTAGCAGGATGAGGTCGTCAGCGAAGGCTAATAGGGAATATCTGGTGGGGTGGAGGTTTCTGTGCCCTAGCTGGAATTTCCTCATTATAAGCTTGGCTCTCCTTAGTGCCAAGTCCAGAACAATAATGAAAAGTAACGGACTCAGGCTACAGCCCTGCCTTATTCCCAATGCCGTCTCGAATTCTTTTGAAATGTGGTTTCTGGTTCTGACCACATTCCTCATCTTTTTATAGAGACTCATCACCGCTAAGGTTGTTCCACGGTCTACACCCCGCTCTGACAGTGACATCTCTATATCTTCTTTCTTCACTCTGTCGAAAGCTTTCTGGAGGTCTACGAAGCAGATGGAGAGCTCTTTATCCTTCTCAACAGTCTTTTCTGTTATTTGTGTCATCGTGAAGTCCTGCGTACTTCTCTGATTCCTGAAGCCATATTGTTCCTCTCCTAGTTAGCAATCGACAATTTTCCTTACTCTTGTTTCTAGGATCCTAGAGTAGATCTTTGCAGGCACACTGAGAAGTGATATTCCCCAATGGTTGCTGCATTCCCTATTGTCTCCCTTATCTCTAACTGTATTCGAAAATTCTTTAATAAATTTTAACAGCGGAGGTAAGAGAAAGTCGTGTGTTGTCCGCACCAGATTTTTTTCATTTATATTGAAATTGTTTGTTTTAAGATAGAGGTGTGTATTTTTATTTATGCCTGATGTAACTGTTCCAAAATATAATGGACAGTGGCGCTTATTGTGTTGACCGCACCATATTTTTCTTTATTTATCTCGATAAAGTCCCTTTCCAATATTTAGAAGCTCTTTCATGTGTTACGGATAATTTTTTTTTTTTTTTCACCTGTTGTGAAATCCTGTTGAAACCATCAGGGAGGTTTTAAACAAGCCCTTCTTTGTAGACATGTTGCAATGTCATTTATTAAGTGGATGCTGTATCTTGAACTCTTGAGATATTTTATTTTTGAAGAGGCACTTCGATCTTTCAAGTAATAATCAAATCTTAATTGGATACTTCAAGTTCGCACTTGATTAGGTTATCAAACCTACCTCCATTGAGAAAGAACTGCGAGTTTGTTTATTTAGAACCATATCAAATAATTGACAAATTAAACAAATATATTCAACAATAATATACTCAAATATAATATACTCATGTATATAAAAATCTCGTGTCACAAGGTTTGTGGTAGTACACTCCGAAACGGTTGTTTGGTATGAGAAACAGTCCTGGTGTATATATTGGGTTGTCCGAAAAGTTTTAAAAATAAAATTTACCTTTTATTTTTTCTACTAAAAATGAACCACAAAGCTGATGTTCAACCCGCAGGTGGTCCTAGGATTTTTAATGTTAGTAAAAAATCCCTAGTTATGCCGTCCTTCGGTGGGGACGTCAAAAGGTGGTCCCGAGCCTGTGCGATGTCAGGTACTCGTTAAAGATCCCTATCCTTATAAAACAAGGATAGGCAAAATTTAGGACTCCCACTGTAGCACCGTCCGATTAGCCACAGTAGCATAAAGTGACATTAAATAAATAACCACACTAACAAACAAAGCTAATGTTTATTTATATGCCTTTAATCCTCATTGAATTAACTATGTTTACACACTGAATTCGCCTTCATTAAGGCTCAGTAGTGTAGTTTATTGCAAACCAACATGAGTAACGATTCAGTTCTTTTTCGGCATATTATGCTGCAAAAAGGGAAAAACGCGGCTCAAACTGCAAGAAAGATTCGTGCCGTGTATTGCAGCGATTCAATTCCAGAAAGCACGGTTCAGATCAGGGGATTTCAATCTGGCCGGAGTTCAACTCTTGACATCGAGGATATTATGACGGTCATCGCAAACAATCTACGAATTACTGTCCGTGAGATACCTGCAAATCGACCGTTTTTGATCATCTGAAGGAGGCCGGATACGTCTGTCGTTACGACGTTTAGGTTCCATATGAGCTCAGGGAAATGAACCTTATTGAAAGGATCCCATTGTGGATGTAATTAGTTGACCGTTGAGAATTTCTGGACGGAATTAGTGCGGGTGGCGGTCATTAAATGAAACAACTAAGTAGTTTCAATTATTTAGTTGTTTCATTTAATGACCACCACCCGGATTAATTGCTTCCAGAAAGGATCTCATATTGTGATTAATTACTGAAAAAAATTTGTAGGATCCATTTTTGAAACGAGTTGTTGCTGGTGACGAAAAATGGATTCTCTACATTAACACTAGCCGAAAAAAATCTTGGGGGTTGCCTGGAAAGATGCCGCTCGCAACACCAAAAGCCAGCTTGCATCCAAGAAAAGAGGTGCTCAGTATTTGGTGGGATTGGAAGGGACCCATACATTTTAAGCTCCTTCCACAAAACCAAACGATAAATATGGACTTTTACTTTGCCCAGTTTGATCAATTGAAGAGAAACGGTCAGAATTGGCAAATTGGCAAGCAGTGCTATTCCACCAAGACAACGCTAGGCCCCGTGTGTCTTTAAGGATTCAGCAAAAGTTATTAAGCTTCAGATGGGAGGCTTTACCTCACCCGCCGTACTCTCCTGACATTGCTCCTTCGGATTTCCATCTTTTCCGTTCCCTCGAAAATTTTCTACAAGGGAAATCCTACTCTTCAGAAGATGACGTCAAAAGGAACCTTTTATTGTTTTTCAGGATTAAGGACAGTGATTTTTGGAAAAAAAAAAAAAAAAAAAGGAAAAGGATTATGGACCTTCCAAGCCGTTGGGAAAGGGTAATCACTAACAGTGGTAACTATTTGAAGATAAAATAAATAAATTTTATATTAAGAACAATTATGTAGACGTATAATATACCGTTGGAAAGAGACATATTTTAGAAAAAATATTATCTGATACACAAAGCTGTAAAAGGGAAAATAAAGTCACGAATAGGGAATAAACTTATTACTTATTATTAATGAGATGATTTATTTATAAGTTAACTATCTTTATTCTTACTATAAACATGTATCAATTAAATCGGAGTGAATCATCCCTAATGAAACCATCTTCATCTACTTATAAATATAAATATTTAAGTTAAAACCAAATGATAATATATACTGTACACTTTTAAATAAACTATGTTAATTAATATTGAATCTTTTCTAGACTAATTAAGACAATTAGGAGAAGTTGGTATAACACAATCATTAGCGACGATGAGTGTGTGTGTTAGTGGAGTAAAGTAAACAAGATAACATGGCGGCTAGGAAAAAAAGAGAATATCTCTTTGCTTGTTTTAACCGTTCGCGTTGAACGATCGTTCCCGACCTTAAAACCCTCTGTGAAACTATTATTTGAAGATGATATACAAATAAACCCCTTATCTCTCGAAAAGTCTGCGTACTATTTATTTGTTTTTTTGAATTTAAATATGTAATAGCATCTGCCACAGAGTAATAGTGAAATCAGACGATGTTAAAAAAATAATATGATTTTTTTTTTTTTTTGTTATCAAGTAATGGTTTATGATGTTTTGAGTAATATAATCAGTCACGAGAATGGTATTAGGAGGACCAGAAAGTAATGTACCAGACCAGAAAGTAATGACCAGATACCAGAAGAGGTACACATCTGGTATTGCATGATCTTTGAATTACGAAACGAAAGAAACAACAGATACTACCAAAAACATTTGCGATTGTGGGATCACATGTAGCCTCCTATGCCAAAGGTCACAGGTTCAAACCCACAGGTGGTCCTAGGATTTTTTAACGGGAGTAAAAAATCCTTAGTTAGGCTGTTCTTCGGAGGGGACGTTAAGAGGTGGTTTTCCGAGCCTGTGCGATGTCAGGCACTCGTTAAAGATTCCTATCATAATTACCTGGATAGGCAGAATTTAGGACTCCCTCTGTAGCATCGTCCGATTAGCCATAGTAGCATAAAGTGAGGTTAAATAAATAAACAAACTTTTGCGATGGTTATCCAAATGGATTGGACATTCGTAAATGCCAAAGGCTGTTTTCCAAGTTCAAATCGGGTAATTTTGATGTTTCCGACTCATACTAATCAGGAAGACTATCAACGTTAGAAAACTACGTGTTAAGGAAGGAAGTGTCAAACAGACTTAACGAGCCTTGGTCGACCATCCAAGAACATTTGAAATCCTGGACAAACTGTTGATACAGACATCTATAGCGAACAATTGCAAATACTTAATTGAAAAGTAGCCAATGATTGTCAACCGAAAATGCGTCATTCTCCAACACAACAATGCAAGAGCGGGCTGCGCAAGGCGAACCCTAGAAAAAAATAATGAATTGTGGTGGGAATTGTTGGCTCATCCGCCATATTCACCTGATCTATCACCATCGGATTTCCATTTATTCCGAGCACTCCAATACATTTTAAGTGGCAAAGCATTTGCAAATTTAAATTATGTCCAAAATTCCATATCTAGAAATTCAGAATGCCATATCAGGAATTGAAAATTTACTCACCAGACGGTAAAAGGTTATTGACAATAATGAGGAATATATTATTATTAAAAATCTGGTAAAAACCAACACAACTTTCACTCACCTCCATATTTAAAATCAATGAAAGAATTTTCAAATACAGTTAGAGATAAAAATACGTGAAACTATTAAAGAATTAATTAAATTGAATTTCTATAGAAACATGTGTTTTATTAAAAAATCTATTATATTATTATCTAAAATAATCAGTTAGTTTTATGTTCATTTCATCACTCTCTATTAACTTCTAAAAGCTTGTGTATGAGATAATATTTTTTCTAAAATCTTTAGCTTTCCAACGGTATATTATACATGTATATTACTGCTCTTATGTTCAAAAACGAAAAATTGCATTCAAAATTTTTTTTTTTCTCCTTTAGTTGTTTTTTAAATTCGCACAAGTTACATACTTACCTGTTATTCATCAATGCTAACTAGATAATGTGGTTATTTTTATAGAACCTAAAAAATTCAAAGTACTTTAGGGGAAGAAAATTCAAAATATCGGCATTTAAGCCCTGTCACACCATTTTAATCAGAATGAAAACTACATGATATTAAATCTTATTAAATTTTATATCGATATAGCACCGTTTTCAAGAAAATCGGAAAAAGATGTAAAATGCATGGTATAAAGTGCCTCTTCTGGTAAGCTCATTTTGATGAAAAAGGTTTTGTAACGTCTCGGGCGTATATTTGTCTCAAATATGAAATTTCAGTTTCATAGGACTTACCGTTTCCGCCCGGGAGTTACCAAACACACAGACACACACACACACAGACCTTTTTGCGGTACTTAGTTAATTGGACTCAGGGGACCCTAAAATGTGTATTTCCGTTGAAAACTGGAATTCTAAAATATTCACGATCGCAATACTTTCCCTTACTATATATAGTAAGTGAAAGTAAAAAGGTTCACCAACCAGGAAACCACATAATTCCGAATACTTTTGACACTATTGATATACACTATTTTTATTTTTTTCGCAAATAAACGTTCGTAACGTTAAAAATAAAATTATTGTTGTCGTAATTTTTGGTTTCACCTATTGTATATCTTACTTCTAACATTATAAAGTAGTTAACATCTCCTTAAAAACGTAAAAAATAAGTTAAAAACAGTAAATTACGAAATGGTAGTGAATTCTGAATACTCCAACTTCCGGAATATCACTTGATTTTAAGGACCCAGCTCGAAAGTCGATTAATGCCTGATAGACCCAAATTCAACTTTTGCAAATTACTTTTGAACGCCCCTTATTTTAACGATGGCCCAACAAAGATGTACAAATAAATATAAGAAATACATAGAGAAATAGGTAAATAGGACTGCAGAGAGAAGAGAAGGCACGTGGCGAGGTCGTGCGTTGACCCGCTCCGACAGGATTTGACATGTTCAGCTCAGTTCTGCCTCAACACACTTCTCTTGTATACAGTAGTTTCTTGTATGCTTAGTATTTTATATATATAATTTACTTTATTATTTTTAGTTTATATAATTCCGCGAGATGTCAGTGGCAAATCATTTTTTTTTTATTAGATTTTTGAGGGCGAAAAACATCATAATCGGTTATCATCGCCCTATTTCAATATTTACATTGAATTGAACAAACAGAGTTCTTTTAATGCATTTAGAATCTTGGAATTTACACCTTCACGGTCGCATAATACTTCTGTAAGGGAGCGTGGGTGGTACATCATGCTTTGCCATTATCCTCATGTAATTAGGACATTCTTCGATAATATGTTTAATGGTTAAATTGGCATCGCAATGCTGACACTTTGGTGCGGCTTCTCTGGCCCTGAGGTAGCCATGAGTAAGGCGGCTGTGTCCCAGTCGGAGCCGAGCGAGGACCACTTCCTCTCTTCTTGAATCTCTAGAGCTAGAAGACCACTTGTCAACTCTGGGTTTCACCAATCTCAATTTGTTTGTTGTCTGTTGATCCCATAGATTTTGCCAGTTGGGCTTGATTTTATTCTTTAGGGGACGGACAATTTCAGCGCTGGTTAGATAGGTAGGTTCGACAGTGTCTGATAAGTGAGCTTCTGCAGCTTCCTTATCGGCCATATCATTCCCTGTAATACCAATGTGGCTTGGAATCCAGAAAAATGTAATATTTCTGCGTGAAGTACTTAAGGTTTGCAGAAGGCGGTATATTTCATGGACTAGTTGATTTTCCGTGAAGGGGTTGCTAAGAGTGCAAATATTAGTGAAGCCTTTAATAAAAATCAGATATGAAGTATAGAGAAATCAGGGTCACCAATACCTTCAAATATCTGGGGGAAATTATTTATAATAACGGGTCCGAGAGAAAGGGTATGGAGGAGAGGCTGGTAAAGATGGAAACATTCAGCTTTGCCACCAGTAGCCTATACTGTAAAAAGGCTCTTCCAATAAGAGCGAAACTAAGGCACTATACCACCGTTTTCAAATCGGTTATCATGTATGGAATGGAGACCGCTTCTCTTCCTAGCTTAAGGAAACCTTTGGGAATTGAGAGGAAGATCTTAAGGAAGATTTATGGGCCAGTAAAGTTACCAGAGGAATATAGGCTGAGGCCTACCAGAGAACTTTACAAAGAAATGGATGACCTGGAAACGGACATTATGTTAAGGAGGTTGCGTTTCTAATGGGCGTATGGTAAGGATAAGTCCGAGCAGAAAAAATAATGAAGTCTTTGAAAAAATGTGGGGATATAAACGGGCCGGAGGATACATTCAGCAGATGAGGAATGAGACAGTGAGGTTGGGAATCTCAACACAGGATTGTCTCAATAGAGATGAATATAGGGAAAAGTTAGGGAAGATAAAGGTCCTTGTGGGTGCCGGAGAGGTGAGAAAGGGGAGAGTATGGAGCGAGTGACAGAGAAGAATCCAGTCTGAGAGAATGAAGAAGAGGTGGGAAGAGAGAAGAAGAGTGAGATGTGTGGACAAAGTTGAGAGAAAATGGTATTAGACTTTGGTATGGTATTACTATTAGTAATAATCCTAAAAGGTAGATAACTGTGTCACATAAGATAATTTTTGGTTACTAGTGACTATTAGAGGCTGGAAGAGACGCAGGAGGATTTCCCTACCCTAGGGTCGGTCCACGGCTGAAATAACAGAATAAATAATTCGAACCTTAGAGAACATTAGACCAGTGCTCTATGCACTAGACCACGCCGCCCCAATTATTTATAAAATGGGTATCCACAAATCTTATCTTAGATGTACTGGGTTGTTTCACATGAAATGTCCGTTTTTATAGTTACTAAAATACATAAAGGATTTTTCAGGTCTCTGTTATTTTCTTCCGAATGTTTACATATTCAAAGTAAACAGTTACTAATCTCTACCTTTATATTATAAACATTAGCTTACCAATCAATTGCCCACTGTTTAGTATACCTCCAACTATGAACATGGAAACACGCCATTTTCGAGTAATATTTTTGTATGAGTTTAAACTCGGCCATTCAGCAGCTGAGGCCGCTAGAAATATTTGCAAGGCGTTTGGGGAAGGTAGTGTTAATGAACGGACCATTCGCCGTTGGTTTGCTAAGTTTTCAGCTGGGGATACCGACTTGGAAAACTTGCCCCGAGGAAGACCTCCGTCCGTAATAGACAACGATGTCCTCAAACATACAGTAGAAGGAAACCCCTACCAAACAGTTAAAGGACTCTCAGCACAACTAAATGCAAGTGCATCTACTGTTTGCAGACATTTAAAGTGTATTGGGAAAGTAAAAAAGCTCTTCCGCACCGACCATATTCTCCTGACTTGGCTCCAACAGATTACCACCTGTTCAGAAATTTAGATAACTTCGTCAAAGGAAAAAATTTTGAAAATGATGATCAAGTGAAAAGTGCGTTTTCAGATTTTGTCTCACTTCAAAACTCAGAGTTTTTCAGTTCGGGGATAAAAATGTTGGTGTCACGTTGGAAAAAATGTGTAGAAAAAGAAGGTAAATACTTGGAATAAAATTATCTTGTTTTCATATCGTATTTTTAATAAAAATCCTTTACCTTGAAAACGGACATGTGTAGTGAACTTGCCCTGACCCGACGAAGAGAGCCAACCCTGGTTCTATATCGGTAGGGAAAGTCGTTCGCCGCTGAAGAGGTCGTCAGCACAGACTTCAATATTCAGGAGACGTCCTCACTCAGTGTGGTCATTGATATGCTCTTCGATACCCGAGGGTCGCCTCTTTTCTGCTCCTAACAACATTCATTGACCTTTTACGGATGTCTTTTTGGCCACTTTAATCCTCTCTTTTTTTTAGGGGGGTACAGATCAATCTTGAAGGTTTATCAACCTGATTGAAGTTGTATTATTATGTTAGTGTCAGAATAGGGAAGTGAGATAGCCCCCCAACATCCTATGGAGAGTCTTGGGTTCAGTACATAATGATATCCGTAATCTAGGCCAAATTTTCTGCAGGGAAGTGATTTGGCATGATTAATGATTGTTTTTTCAATGATTTAAACATTTTTTTTTTTAAATCAGTTAAAGAATTTTTAAATACAGTTAAAGATAAAATTTAGTGAAACTATTAAAGAATTAATTAAATTGAATTTCTTCAGAAACATGTGTTTTATTAAAAAATCTATAATATTATTATCTAAAATAATCACTTAGTTTTATCGGCTTTTCATCACTATCTATTAACTTTTAAAAGCTTGAGTATAATATAATATTTTTTTCTAAAATCTTTAGCTTTCAAACGGTATATCATACATGTATATTACTGCTCTTATGTTCAAAAACGAAAAAATTGCATTAAAAAAATATTTTTTCTGTTTTCTCCTTTAGTTGGGTATGGAATTTATTCAATTTATATATTTACCTGTTTTTCATCAGCGTTAACAAGATAATATAGTTATTTTTATTGAATCTACAAAATTAAAGGTACTTTAGAGAAAGAAACTTTAAATTATCGGCATTTAAGTCTTGTCAGACCAATTTAATCTGAATAAAACCTAAATGATATTAAAGCCCATTAAATTTTACATCGATATAGGAGTTTAATTAAAATCGTCGGAACCGTTTTTGATAAAATCATAAAAAGGTGCAATATGCATAGTATAAAGTGGCTCTTCTGGTGAGCTCATTTGATGAAAAAGTTTTTGTAACATCTCGGTCGTATAGT
This sequence comes from Piezodorus guildinii, assembly GCA_023052935.1. Lineage (NCBI taxonomy): Eukaryota > Metazoa > Arthropoda > Insecta > Hemiptera > Pentatomidae > Piezodorus > Piezodorus guildinii. The sequence goes on along the minus strand of CM041297.1, from coordinate 144,986,817 downwards.
TGTCTTAAATATGAAATTTCAGTTTCATAGCACTTTGAGTTTCCGCCCAGGAGTTACTACTCACACACACACAGACCTTTTTGCGGGACTTGGTTATTTGGACTCAGGAGACCCTAAAACGTGTTTTCCCGTTGAAAACTGGAATTCGAAAATTTTCAGGATCGCAATACTTTCCCTTACTATATATAGTAAGTGAAAGTAAAAATCTGTTTTTAGTTATTTAGTCGTAGTCGGATGATGATAAACTAGATTTATAAGATAAAAATAAACTATTTTTTGTTCCCACGAGCTAAGTTGCTAGAATTCTATTATTAGAAATGTTTACAAATACCATGGAACTTACACACGACTGTTAGTGGGTTGTATTTTTAAACATGTTTACTGTCACTTGAAGAACCGACAACATGCCGCTGTACATTTTGGTACACAATTTATTTTTCTATTGGGTCTTCAAACATTTATAAAAAAAACTGGTGCTGGCAACACACGACTTACACTTACTACGACTGTTAAAATTAATTTAAAAACTATTAAATATACTTAAATTAAAAAAATATTTCAAGTTGGTTTTTAATAAAACTTGTTTTCATTATTGTTGGAAACATCTGATTTAAATTAAATAATATAACTATATTAATATGTTAATCAGTAATAAGTTTATTCTCCATTTGTCAGTTTATATTACCTTTTACAACTTTGTGTATAAGGTTATATTTTTTATAAAATCTTTCTCTTTCCAACGATATATCACACATGTATATTACTGCTCTTATTATAAAAAATCTGGTGCGGGTAACACACGACTTTCACTTACTTCCATTTTTAAAATCAATGAAAGAATTTTCAAATACAGTTAGAGATAAAAATAGGTGAAACTATTAAGGAATTAATGAAATCGAATTTATATAGAAACATGTGTTTTATTAAAAAATCTATTATATTATTATCTTAAATAATCAGTTAGTTTTATCTTCTTTTCATCCCTCTCCATTAACTTCTAAAAGCTTGTGTATGAGATGATATTTTTTCTAAAATCTTTAGCTTTCCAACGGTATATAATATTTTTATATTACTGCTCTTATGTTCAAAACGAAAAATTGCATTAAACAAATATTTTTTCTGTTTTCTCCTTTAATTGGGTATCAAATTTATTCAATTTATATACTTATGTGTTTTTCATCGGTGGTAACGAGATAATATATTTATTTTTTACAAAATCTACAAAATTAAAGGTACTTTAGAGAAAGAAGCTTTAAATTATCGGCATTTAAGCCCTGTCAGACCATTTTTATCCAAATAAAACCTACATGATGTTAAAGCCCATTAAATTTTACATCGATATAGCGAGTTTAATCAAAATCGTCGGAACCGTTTTTGAGAAAATCGAAAAAAGGTGCAAAATGCATGGTATAAAGTGCCTCTTCTGGTAAACTCATTTTGATGAAAAAAATTTTGTCACGTCTCGGACGTATAGTTGTCTTAAATATGATATTTCAGTTTCATAGGACTTACCGTTTCCGCCCGGGAGTTACCACACAAACACACAGACCTTTTTGCGGGACTTGGTTATTTGGACTCAGGGGACCCTAAAACGTGTATTTCCGTTGAAAATTGGAATTCGAAAATTTTCACGATCGCAATACTTTCCCTTTCTATAGGCTTTAAGGGGAGCCCGCGGCTGAGTGGCTAGCGCGCTAGTCTCTCATGCTAAAGTTGTGAGTTCGAATCCTAGTCCCGGCGGGGCTTTTATAAGGATGTAATTTAAGGGGGATTCACATACAGCCTCTCTCCCGGGTATGTGAGACCCGTCAGCCAAATGGCAGCCACTCACAAAATTAGGCGTAGGTGATGACCCTACCCTAAAAAAAATTACACCGCGAGGCCTTGGGCCACTGAAAAAAAAACGGCTGTGATTAAAATCATTAGATACGTTTTTGAGAAAAACGTGCAAATGCATGGTATAGAGTGGTTCTTCTGCTTAGCGAATATTGATGAAAAAGTTGCTGTAACGTCTCGGCCGTAAAGTTGTCTTAAATTTGAAATTTCAGTTCTGTACACCTTATTGTTTTCGTGTTGGACTTACCATTAACACACAGACACACACACACAGACCTTTTTTCGGGACTTGGTTATTTGGACTCAGAGGACCCTAAAACGTATATTTACGTTGAAAACTGGAATTCGAAAATTTTCACGATCGCAATATTTTCCCTTTCTATATATTTGATATATAGGTATGTGGAAGTAAAAATTTATGTAGCTACGATGTATTCCATAAAGAACTTTGAAATTACGTAAAATCCGTCTAGTTAAATTTATAGTATTAAATTTTGTAGGAATGATATACTAGGAAAGAATGGCGTTGACGGCGGAGTGATTTGAATCAATGCCAAATTGTCTGATGGAATCCGGGAAGAACTACTTTTTTAGAATGTTTGAGCATTAAAAACGCATTTTAGATTCCTCTTGGTAGGTAGTCCTTTTATGATCAATTCTCGATTTAGGCAATCTCTAAAGTGAAGTAATAATATCAAATTATCATTTAACTGTAGATATTGTTAATTTATTTAGGGAGACCCCGAATGAGATGGTTGGACCAGGTTGGAAAGGATGCAGTGCAGCTGGGAGCGTTAGGCTGGTGGACGATGGCCAGGAATAGAGAAGAGTGGGGAAGGTTTCTTCTGGAGGCCAGGGCCCGAACTGGGCTGTAGCGCCGGGGATGTATGTATGTATTGTTAATTTATATAACGTCATATTATGGTGTTGTTGCTGATCACGATGCTACAGTGAGAGTTATAAATTTATGCAGGTTTAATTAGGATAGGTATCTTTAACGAGTTCCTTAAATCCCAAAAGCTAGCGTCCATTTTGTTTATGCCCCCTCCGAAAAATGGCATAACCAACAATATTTTACTACAATAAAAAAATTAAATGGCTATTTTCCGAGTTTGAAATTGCGATAAAAGACCATCATGCTAGCCACTACAGTACTGAGGACCCCCTAAAAATATATGCTACTAAATTTTAAATATACTGGCAAAATCTTAATAATTTTTAATAATAAACATTTATGTAAATCAATTGCAATTTATTTATACTGCAATAGAAAAACTCAAAGAGTGATGAAAAACCGATAAAACTAACTGATTATTTTAGATAAAAATATAATATAACTGATAGGAAGGGAAGTTATAACCTGAATTCATGAACCTCCTCTCCACTCTACTGAATCAATATAAGTCGATTATTAGTGAGCTATCGATTTTATTCGATTAGTTATATATGGGGCTTAAACAGACTAGTACCATATATTGTTTTCATTCTAAAGTACCTTTAATTTTGTATATTCTATCAAAATGAGCTTACCAGAAGAGCCACTTTATACCATCCATTTTGCACCTTATTTCAATTTTGTCGAAAACGGTTCCGACGATTTTGATTAAACTCGCTATATCGATGTAAAATTTAATGGGCTTTAATATAATTTAGGTTTAATTAGGATTAAAATGGTATGACAGTGCTTAAATGCCGATATTTTAAATTTTCTTCCCCTAAAGTACCTTTAATTTTGTATATTCTATAAAAATAACTATATCATCTAATAACCATTGATAAATAACAGCTAAATATGTAAGTTGTGCGAATTTAAAAAACAACTAAAGGAGAAAACTAAAAAAAAAAATGTTTAATGCAATTTTTTGTTTTTGAACATGAGAACGTTAATATACATGTATGATATACCGTTGGAAAGCTAATGATTTTAGAAAAAATATTATCTCATACACAAGCTTTTAAAAGTTAACAGAGAGTGATAAAAAGCCGATAAAACTGATTATTTTAGATAATAATATAAAATAACTGATAGGAAGGGAAGTTATAACCTGAATTGATGAACCTCCTCTCCACTCTACTGAATCAATATAAGTCGATTATTAGTGAGCTATCGATTTTATACGATTAGTTATATATGGGGCTTAAACAGACTAGTACCATATATATTTTTCATTCTAATGTACCTTTAATTTTGTATATTCTATGAAAATAACCATATCATCTAATTAGCACTGATAAATAACAGCTAAATATGTAAGTTGTGCGAATTTAAAAAACAACTAAAGGAGAAAACTAAAAAAAAAAAAATGTTTAATGCAATTTTTTTTTTTAAACATAAGAACAGTAATATACATGTATGATATACCGTTGGAAAGCTAAAGATTTTAGAAAAAATATTATCTCATACACAAGCTTTTAAAAGTTAACAGAGAGTGATGAAAAGCCGATAAAACTGATTATTTTAGATAATAATATAAAATAACTGATAGGAAGGGAAGTTATAACCTGAATTCATGAACCTCATACTCTACTGAATCAATATAAGTCGATTATTAGTGAGCTATCGATTTTATTCGATTAATTGTATGTGTGGCTTAAACAGACTAGTACCATATTTTTACTCACCTATATATGAAATATATAGTAAGGGAAAGTATTGCAATCGTGAAAATTTTCAAATTCCAGTTTTCAACGGACATACACGTTTTAACGTTTCAACCAAGTCTCGATAAAGGTGTATTTGTGGCCGTGTGTGGTAACTCCCGCGCGTAAACGAAAAGACCTATGAAACTAACATTCTACATTTAGGACAACTATACGCCCGAGATGTTACACAAACTTTTTAATCAAAATCAGCGAATCAGACGAGCCACTTCATACCATCCATTTTGCACCTTTTTACGATTTTCTATAAAATGGCTCTAACGATTTTAATTAAACTCGCTATATCGATGTAAAATTTAATGGGCTTTAATATCATTAAGGTTTTATTCTGATTGAAATAGTCTGACATGGCTTAAATGCCGATATTTTAAAATTTCTTCCCCTAAAGTACCTTTAATTTTGTATATTCTATAAAAATAACCATATTATCTAATTAGCATTGCCAAATAACTGCTAAATATATAAGTTGTGCGAATTTGAAAAACAACTAAAAGATAAACTAAAAAAATATTTTTTGTTTTTGAACATAAGAGCAGTAATATACATTTATAATATACCGTTGGAAAGCTAAAGATTTTAGGAAAAATGTTATCTTATACACAAGCTTGTAAAATAATAATATAGTCGATTTTTTAATAAAACACATGTTTCTATGGAAATTCAATTTAATAAATTCTTTATTGTTTTCAATCATTTTTCGTTTTAACTGTATTTGAAAATTTGTTAATCTATTTTAACAACGGAGGTAAGTGGTATTTTATTTTTTTCCTTTTCCATGAATGGATGGTATTGGCATACACCATACAGCCATTTTATATATTATGTCTTATTAGTGAAAACTATTACAATTACCAATTACCAAATTACAACTACCAATTAAAATTACCAAATTACAATTACCAATTACCGAACTATTACAATTATCATATTCTTTTTTTAATCGATTGTAAATATTTATTTATACTGAAAACTTTCTTATTTTTCGTAAATTTTAATAAATTTTCATAACTAATATTCTGATTATTATTTATTTCAAAAATCATCTTTTCTCTTTGAGTTTTGTATGCCGGGCACACCAATAATATGTGTTTTAGGGTCTCCCTATCACCACATTTGTCACATTGCGGAGATTCTGATACGCCTATTTTATGAAGGTAATTATTGCAGATCCCGTGATTTGTCCTTAATCTAATATATGTTTTTACCACGTTTTTGCTAAAATTTGTTTACGCGAACCAAGCTTTTCGAATAATTTTGGGAAATATGGTTTTGTAAAATTGTCCAGTGGGGTTTTCCTGATATAACTGTTGCCAAATTTCGAATGTATTTAATTTAATGGAGGTAAGTGGTAGGCGTGTATTTATGTTACCTTAATCTTAATTAGTTGCATTGATTTAATTCAAATACATCTGACCATACAGAACCATTCCTCTGATAAAAAAAAATTAGAAAAACTTTAAACATTTCTTTACAGGTTGGAGACAGGTGTTCTGCCAAATGCTACATCAAGCGATGGCAGTCGTTCAAGAACAACACACCACCCGCAAATTCGCGCTCCAAGGTCGTACAGAAAAAGGAATAATAGGGTTCACACCAACGCTCCATTCTCTGCTCTCAGGGGACGATAAAAGATAATAGTGATGTATGCTAAACGTTTTGTTTGTTGGATTGTTATTGTGCTGGGTTCAAGAAAACGTGGGTTGGAAATAAATACACGTAATTGAAAATAGGCTTTACCACCACTTTATTGTACAACTAGCTGTTTCCCGCGACTTCGTCTGCGTCAATTTCTGTTGTTATGATCGTTTTCAAAAGAATATATTGGGTTGTCCGGAAGGTTCATAGAGAAAATTGGACAAAAATTAAAATTGATGAAAAGCTTAAAATTTATTTATGTAATCTACAAAATAGTCACCAACGGTTTAGAAGATAGTTTATCCTTTTTTTTCCAAAAATCCCTGTCCTTACTCCTGAAGAACAATAAAATGTCCGTTTTGAAGTCATCTTTTAAAGAGTAGCAATTACCCTTGTAGACAATTTTTGATGGAACGGAAAAGAATGAAATCCGAAGGAGCAATGTCAGGAGAGTACGGCGGGTGAGGTGAAACCTCCCTCTGAAGCTTAATAACTTTTGCCGAGTCCTTAAGGACAGGTGAAAAGCACTCCTTTCCGATTTGCCAACTCTGGCCGTTTCTCTTCAACTGCTGCTGCTCGACAGACGTAACCGGCCTTCTTAAGATGATCAAAACGGTCGATTTGCGGGCTCTTAACTTCGCAGCTATCTCACGGACAGTAATTTGTAGATTGTTTGCGATGACCGTCATAATATCCTCGATGTCAAGAGTTGAACTCCGGCCAGCCTGGGGCTGTTCATACAAATTCAAAATCTCCTGATGTAAACCGCGAAAACCACTTCAGACCCGTGCTACCAGTAATCGGATCGCTGCCATACACGGCACGAATCTTTCTTGCAGTTGTGGTTGCGTTTTACTTTCACTTACTATATATAGTAAGGGGAAGTATTGCGATCGTGAAAATTTTCTAATTCCAGTTTTCAACGGAAATACACGTTTTAGGGTCCCCAGAGTCCAAATAACCAAGTCCCGCAAAAAGGTCTGTGTGTGGTAACTCCCGAGCGTAAACGGTAAGTCCTATGACACTGAATTTTCATATTTAAGACTACTATACGCCCGATACGTGATAAAACTTTTTTCATCAAAATGAGCTTACCAGAAGAGGCACTTTATACCATGCATTTTGCACCTTTTTTCGATTTTCTCAAAAACGGTTCCGACGATTTTGATTAAACTCGCTATATCGATGTAAAATTTAATGGGCTTTAACATCATGGAGGTTTTATTTGGATAATAATGGTCTGACAGAGCTTAAATGCCGATATTTTAAATTTTCTTTCTCTAAAGTACCTTTAATTTTGTAGATTCAATAATAATAACTAGATTATCTTGTTAACGCTGATGAAAAACAGGTAAATATATAAATTGAATAAATTCGATACCCAACTAAAGGAGAAAACAGAAAAAAATATTTTTTTAAATGTAATTTTTCGTTTTTGAACATAAGAGCAGTAATATACATGTATGATATACCGTTGGAAAGCTAAAGATTTTAGAAAAAATATCATCTCATACACAAGCTTTTAAAGGTTAATAGAGATTGATGAAATGAACATAAAACTAACTGATTATTTTAGATAATAATATAATAGATTTTTTAATGGAACACATGTTTCTATATAAATTCAATTTGATTAATTCCTTAACAGTTTCACGTATTTTTATCTCTAACTGTATTTGAAAATTCTTTCATTGATTTTAAAAATCGAGGTAAGTGAAAGTCGTGTGTTGCCCGCACCAGATTTTTTATCTTTTTTTTAAAAAGAGCATAATATGCCGAAAATGAACTGAGTCGTCACTCATTTTGGTTTGCAATAAACTACACTACTGAGCTTTGTAAACATAGTTAATTCCATGAGGACTAATAGCATAAAAGTAAACATTAGCTTTGTGATTCATTTTTAGTAGAAAAAATAAAACGTAAATTTTATTTTAAAAATTTCTACGAACTTTTTGGACAACCAATATTTTAAATTACTTCTGTTAAAATGATATTTTTAGTTCTATTTTCTTGTGGCAGAAGAACATACTGATTTTCCCAGCAATCCGATCTCGACAATGCGACATAGTCGTATGTGTAGTAGGCCATGTGAAAAGCAGTCTTGACGTAAATCGGTTCCTACGTGTTTAAATGTTTGCCCCTGTGATTTATTAATTGTTACAGTAAAAGATAACTTAATAGGGACTTGAATTATTTTAAAATTGAAAGGTAAATCATTTGGAATCATCGGGATGCGAGGTTAATATTCCCGGTTTTTTTTTTCACATTTTCTGCAGATTCTTCTCTCTTATTGGTAAGTGGAAGTAAAATTGAATTTATTACACATTACTGATCATTCCCGATTCTATTTAGAGCTGAAAAATGCGAGATATTTCGCATAGGCAATTTATCATTTGCCCGTAAGAGATGTAAATCCAGAATCTCTTTGTTGGGAATGCCTCGGTTCACATAGGCCAGAAAATGCTTCGTTGCATTTAAATCGATTTTATTTCGGTCCACAATTTGGTTCGCCAACTAGAATAAATTTTAATAAATTGAATGGAATAATTTCAACAGGTGCTAATTGAGCTGCTAATAATAGAATAAACTTGGCATCTCGCATAAAAGTATATAGTTTCTAGAAATACCAATGTAGTATTTTTTTTCATTTCGGTCGAAAATACATTGAGATTTGAAATACAATACTTGCACATTACCTATGTACAAATTATTATTATTATTATACATGTTTATACACATATCATTACTTAACTTCCGGCCTGTGTCGTCGTTTAAATCTAAAAAAATATGGTGCGGGGAACACACGACTTTCACTTCCCTCCATTTTTAAAACCAATGAAAGAATTTTCAAAAACAGTTAGAGATATAAATACGTGAAACTATTAAAGAATTAATTAAATCGAATTTATATAGAAACATGTGTTTTATTAAAAAATCTATTATATTATTATCTAAAATAATCAGTTAGTTTTATCTTCTTTTCACTCTCTATTAACTTTTAAACGCTTAAGTATAAGATAATATTTTTTTCTAAAATCTTTAGCTTTCCAACGGTATATCATACATGTATATTACTGCTCTTATGTTCAAAAATAAAAAATTGCATTAAAAAAATATTTTTTCAGTTTTTTCCTTTAGTCAGTGGTTACAAGATAATATAGTTATTTTTATAGAATCAACAAAATTAAAGGATCTTTAGAGAAAGAAAATTTAAAATATCGGCATTTAAGCCCATTAAATTATACATCGATATGGAGAGTTTAATCAAAATCGTCCTAACCGTTTTCGAGAAAATCGAAAAAAGGTGCAAAATGCATGGTATAAAGTGGCTCTTTTGGTAAGCTCATTTTGATGAAAAAGGTTTTGTAACGTCACGGGCGTATAGTTGTCTCAAATATGAAATTTCAGTTGCGTAGGACTTACAGTTTCCGCCCGGGAGTTACCACACACACAGGACTTTTTGCGAGACTTGGTTATTCGGACTTAAGGGACCCTAAAATGTGTATTTCCGTTGAAAACTGGAATTCAAAAATTTTCACGATCGCATTACTTTCCCTTACTATATATAGTTGGTGAAAGTAAAAATAGCTAGCAAAGTTATTGACGTAAACATTTTTACCCAGCCGCCATTTGAAACTAAGCGGCTAATATCAGCGAGGTGTCAGGTTCATCGCTGGATGCACTGTTGCATGTTATGCCAAGTTGAAAATAAATCGGTCGATTAGTTTTGGAGGAAAGCAGGAGACGGCATTCGGCTGATAGATGGATTCTTTTGAGACTTTGTTTTTACTTTCACTAACTATATGTAGTAAGGTTAAGTATTGCGATCGCGATAATATTCGAATTCCAGTTTTAAACAGAAATACACGTTTTAGGGTCCCCTGAGCCCAAATAACCAAGTCCCGCAAAAAGTTCTGTGTGTGTGTGGTAACTCTCGGGCGGAAACGAACAGTCCTATGAAACTGAAATATACGCCCGAGACGTTACAAAACCTTTTTCATCAAAATGAGCTCACCAGAAGAGGCACTTTATACCATGCATTTTGCACCTTTTTTCGATTTTCTCGAAAACGGCTCTGACGATTTTGTTTAACGTCACTATCTCGATGTAAAATTTAGTAGGCTCTAATATCATTTAGGTTTCATACGGATTAAAATTGTCTGACATGGCTTAAATGCCGATATTTTAAATTTTGTTCCTCTAAAGTGCCTTTAACTTTGTTGATTCTATAAAAATAATTATATTACCTTGTTAGCACTGATGAAAAACAGCTCAATATGCAAGTTTTGGAAAGCAACTAAAGGAGAAAACTGAAAAAAAATTTTTTTAATGCAATTTTTCGTTTTTGAACATAAGAGCAGTAATATACATGTATGATATACCGTTGAAAAGCTAAAGATTTTAGAAAAAATATTATCTCATACTTAAGCTTTTAAAAGTTAATAGAGAGTGATGAAAAGAAGATAAAACTAACTGATTACATTAGATAATAGTATAATAATTTTTTTAATAAAACACATGTTTCTATATAAATTCAATTTAATTAATTCTTTAATATTTTCGCGTATTTTTATCTCTAACTGTTTTTGAAAATTATTTCGTTGATTTTAAAAATGAAGGCAAGTGAAAGTCGTGTGTTGCCCGCACCAGATTTCTCTTATTTGATTGCAAATGTTCATTTAGTAAAAAATAAACCAAAAACTATCACCCTAGCAGTGACCCAATAGGGGTGTGAAATCTGGTAGCTAACTTTGTAAGAAAATAAATGTCTGTGTGAATAAAGTTTTGTGTAAAATTTCTGTTCCTTGATACATGATACCCAGCATACATAGAAAGCACACGACGAGGAAGTAAATTGGCAATCGATTCCTTTCAAGGTGAACTTCATTACAGGAACGACATTTATTAGAGCACGAATGTATTTTAGCTCTTTGGTCTTTAGGAATGTTATCAGCTATTTTTAGCATTAATATCGATTATATTCGACCCTGAATTAATAACTTTAAAAGCTTTCATTAGAAGCACATTAAATATTAATATTGTAAACATTGTTTTTGGATTTGACGTGTTTAGCTAATGAAGCTCAAATTCGAAATGTACAAAGAAGAATTTAATACTTATATAAATGAGTCTCTTTGTTAAAAAAAAAATAAAAAAAATCAGAAAAAAATATAAAAATCTTGTGCGGCAACACACATTACTTTCACTATTAATTTCATGTGAAACTATTAAAGAATTAATTAAATTGGATTTATATAGAAACATGTGTTTTATTAAAAAATCTATTATATTATTATCTAAAATAATCAGTTAGTTTTATCGGCTTTTCATCAATCTCTATTAACCTTTAAAAGCTTGTGTATGAGATAATATTTTTTCTAAAATCTTTAGCTTTCCATCGGTATATCACACATGTATATTACTGCTCTTATGTTCAAAAACAAAAAATTGCATTGAAAAAATATTTTTTCAGTTTTAACTTTTAGTTGGGTATCGAATTCATTCAATTTATATATTTACCTGTTTTTCATCAGTGGCAACAAGATAATATAGTTATTTTTATAGAATCAGCACTAAAATATCAGCATTTAAGCCCTGTTAGACCATATTAATCTAAATGAAACCTAAATTATATTAAAGCTTATTAAATTTTACATCGATGTAGCGAGCTTAATCAAAATCGTCAGAACCGTTTTCGAGAAAATCGAAAAATGGTGCAAAATGCATAGTATAAAGTGGCTCTTCTGGTGAGCTCATTTTGATGAAAAAGGTTTTGTCACGTCTCGGGCGTATAGTTGTCTTAAATATGAAATTTCAGTTTCATAGGACTTACAGTTTCCGCTTATATATATATATTAATATATATAGTAAGTGAAAGTAAAAATTAATATAATATAACATAAACTATAAATTTATCAGCTGTAACCCACGCAGTTCTAGGACGAATACAAATTTTTCATAGCAAATTAGTTTAATGTCTAACTCAGTGTTAGCGGATGAAAAAACATTTTAAAACAATGCCCCGAAACGAGATATAATTATGAATGTTTTGGAGCCAGATGTTATGTTAATTTTATTCTATTGGGTTGTTTCACATTAAATGTCCGTTTTTATAGTTTCTGAAATACATAAAGGATTTTTCAGGTGTCTGTTGTTTTCTTCCGAATGTTTACATATTTAAAGTAAACAGTTACTAATCCTCTACCTTTGTATTATAAACATTAGCTTACCAATCAATTACCCAATTTTTAGTATACCTCCAAATATGAACATGGAAACACGCGATTTTCGAGTAATATTTTTGTACGAGTTTAAACTCGGCCATTCAGCAGCTGAGGTCGCTACAAATATTTGCAAGGCGTTTGGGGAAGGGAGTGTTAACGAACGGATCATTCGCCATTGGTTTGCTAAGTTTTCAGCTGGGGATACCGACTTGGAAAACTTGCCCCGAGGAAGACCTCCGTCCGTAATAGACAACGATGTCCTCAAACATACAGTAGAAGGAAACCCCTACCAAACAGTTAAAGGACTCTCAGCACAACTAAATGCAAGTGCATCTACCGTTTCCAGACATTAAAAGTGTATTGGGAAAGTAAAAAAGCTCGATACATGGGTACCTCATGATCTCACTGAGAGCCAGCAAGAATGTTTCAAAACATACCGTGCAAAAATTGAATGAACCCACCATAATCTCTCGACTTGTCTCCAACAGATTACCACCTGTTCAGGAATTTAGACAACTTCGTCAATGGAAAAATTTTTTAAAATGATGATCAAGTGAAAAGTGTGTTTTCAGATTTTGTTTTACTTTAACGCTCAGAGTTTTTCAGTTCTGGGATAAAAAAGTTGGTTTCACGTTGGGAAAAATGTGTAGAAAAAGAAGGTAAATACTTTGAATAAAATTATCTTTTTTTCATTTCATATTTTAAAAAAAAATCCTTTACCTTGAAAACGGAAATTTCATGTGACAACGCAATATTAAATTCACTATAGTCTACCTGTATAGTAGTTAAACTTATAATTACTCAATACTTTTTAAATTTTATGTAACCATAATCGTATTTCATCAAAACTCGTTAGTAACATCAATGTGAATTAATCCTTATTGCGATTAAACCCTTACATCTGATCATCCCATATTTCATTTACACCTACCTCTAAATGAAATATTAGGTTGTAAAATGCGTTTTTAGAGCTTATCAAAATGTCAATTTAATCCTCTCAGTGTCTATAAAATCATGTTTACACATCCTGAAAAAGGATTAGTTAAGGTGATTTTATACATCAGTTTCAACCGATATTCTTTATATTTAAGTGGTATTTTGCTAGCTCAAAATGAAAGAGAAAATAATGAATTTTCATTTTTAGATGATTTTTTATCATTTGATCTTCAGGAGATGACGCCTTAGGAGAAAGCTCGGATCAAACCGGAAATTTTTACTTGGAAGACGCAAACCGCTTGGGCAGTCTTTCAACTGTTGACCCAATTCAAGCATAATTGGTCAAAAATATTTAATTTTTGATCTAATAACCAAATCATATAATTGATTAAATTATAAAATTATATTTTCTAATTTCAGTTTTTAACAGAAATACACGTTTAAGAGTTTTAGTTTTCCTTGATTAGCTACGAAAAAAATAGTTTACCTAAATTACCTTCGTCATCTTCTTCCTTTTGAAACCCGTAGGCTTTTGGTTTGTTCCTTAATATTCCCCCACTTTGACTACTGCTGTGCGGTGTATGGGGGTGTCTCTGGGGATCTCAAGGCAAAACTAAAACGATTATTCAACTGCTTTATCCTCTTCATCTTTGGGATATCCAGGGCCACCTCTGTCACCCGATTCTACGAAGAGTTGAAGTGGCTTTACCCTTCCTACCGTTGTAAGTACTTCCTGGCTTCCTTTCTCTTCCAAGTTCTCCAATCCCGCCGTCCGTCTTACATAACAGATATGTTTCTTTTCAAATCCTCAGTCCACTCTCGCCACACTCGCTCACGGCCTTCGGACATGTATATAACGCCCCATCGAACTGCAGCTTTCGACAGATCTTTCCTAATTCGATCTTCATCCTTATGGAACTCCATTCCTTCTTCTATCCGTGACTCCAATACTCTTCCGACATTCAAATCTCGCCTGTTCAATCATCTCCTGTCCCTCCAATTTCCGAAGAATCCTAATTAGTTTTCTAATTTCAATTAAAATTAATAACAAAACAGATAGAAACGTTTATATACCCATTATATTTTATGTTCTCTGGTGTTTTGCACTTATTATATTATTAGTATATTGTTAAAAAACAAAAAACACTGATGCTTTTTTAATGAAAGTTGTATATAAGTAGATATATCTTATTATGTTTATTATCTAGTTTAATTTTCAATATTATTGTTTAAGACTGCTTTTTAATCCATTGTTTGTAATTTCTATTGTTTCTTTGTATTCTTTTTGTATACTCTAAGACCTTAAAGTTTTATTTTGATTTTCCTGTTATGTTATTCTAAAGGGACTAGTCCCAGAATAAATAAAGATTTATTATTATTATTAAAAATCGGTTGCGCGCAACACACGACTTTCGCTTACTACCCTTGTTAAAATCAATTTAAGAATTTTTATATACCTTAATTTAATTTTTATTATTAGAGATGAAATTAGTTTAAAGAATTAATTAAATTGATTTTCCACAGAAAAATTATCTATTATGTAATTATCTAAAACAATCAGTTGATTTTATCCGCTTTTCATCACTCTCCAATACATTTTACAACTTTTTGCATAATATAATATTTTTGTCTAACATTTTTAGCTTTCCAACGGTATATTATACATATACAATACGGTACTTATCTTTAAAGAAACAATAGTTAATAATAATAATAATAATAATAGGCTTAGAGAACCCGAAGGTTCGATGCCGATACCACCAAATTCCGCCTACACAGACTCGTCCAATGTTCACCATTCAAGCACAAGCTCCCGAGATCAGCCTTAACGCAATCCTCCCATCGCCGCTTCGGCCTACCTTTCGGACGCCTACCAGTCGGATCAGCAAATACCAACTTTCTCGGAATCCGCTCGTCATCGAGCCCAACAACTTTACTCGCCCATTTGAGTCTCCGCGATGCAATTAGCTCAATTATATTCACAGGATGCAAGTTCCGCAATTCCGCGTTGTGCAACCTTCTAAACTCCCCAGTGGCCTCATCTCTTCGGACCAAATATTTTACGCAATACCTTATTTTCGAAAACCTTAAGCCGTTGTTCATCCTTCAAAATAAGCGGCCACGTTTCACATCCGTAAAGAACCGTTGGAAGAATAATAGTTTTATAAATTCTAATCTTTAAGTTTTTAGATAGAAGCCGCGAACTAAGTAACTTAGCAACTGAATAATAACACGTATTTCCCACCTTTAACCGGGACTTTATTTCTTCCTGGATTTCATTTTTTCTTGTTATCATTGAACCTAAATACTTGAATTTCTCTACGTGTTCAAAAGTATGACCTGATACATTAATATCACCAAGATCGACACCATTTCTGCAGCTAATCATATACTTCGTCTTATCGGTATTTAATTCGAGTCCTATTTCTTTACTGGTTTTTATTAAAACACTTGTATTTAGTTGTATGGTTTCCGGCATATCCCAAAATCGGAATCTTGTCACCCATATTTAAGCCTTTCTCGGTACACATCACCTTTTCTATGACATATTCTAAAGCTATATTAAATAACACAGGTGAAAGGGAGTCACCCTGTTTCAAACCCGATCGCACCTCAAATCTCTCGGAGTAATTATGACCGATTCTAACTTTATGGAATGAAAGAAACAATAATTACAATAAAAAATACTTTTGCACTTTTCTCTTTCAGTTTATTATCAAATTCATTCAACTTATATATTTAGAAGTTTTTAATCAATGATAACAACATGAAATGGTTATTTTTTTCGAATGTACAAAATTGAAGATACTTTAGAGGAAGAAAATTTAAACTATCGGCATTTAAGCCCTGTCATACTATTTCAATCAGAATGAAACCTACATCACATTAGGGCCTATTCAATTTTACATCGATATAGCGAGATGGGGAGCCCGTGGCTGAGTGGCTAGCGCGCTAGTCTCTCATGCTAAAGTTGTGAGTTCAAACCCCAGTCCCGGTGGGGCTTTCATTAAAGACTACATGATATTAAAGCCCATTAAATTTTACATCGGTATAGAAAATTTAATCAAAATCGTTAGAGCCGTTTATGAGAAAATCGTAAAAAGGTGCTAAATGCATGGTATAAAGTAGGTCAACTGATTTTGATGAACATCTCAGGCACAGATTCTTTAACATCTCAGGCATATAGCAGTCTTAAATATGAAATTTCAGTTTCATAGGACTTTCCGTTTATGCCCGGGAGTTACCACACACACATTGACATACCCACAGACCTTTTTTCGGGACTTAGTCATTTGGACTCAGGAGACCCTAAAACGTGTATTTCCGTTAAAAACTGGAATTCGAAAATTTTCACGATCGCAATACTTTCCCTTACTATATATAGGTAAGTGAAAGTAAAAATTCCTACAAAAAGATGTGTGTGTGGTAAGTCAAGCTCGAAAACGAAGTTTTATAAAATTGAAATTTCTTGAGTTGTTACAGCAACTTTTTCAGCAAGTTTGTGAACCAGGAGAGACTGAAATATTCTTACGAATACGACAGTAAAACTAACTGAAGTAAAAAAAAAAGACAAAAACACAAGTATTTGTTTTTCGAACATTAAAATAGAAGTATTAAATATACCGTTGGAAAGTTAAAGATTTAAGACAAAATGTCATCTCATGTACACATTGTGGAATGTAATGTTAAGTGATGTGATGAAATAGGGCGTCAACTTACGTGATTATTGTATATAACAATTTTAAATTGTAATATTATTTAATCTAAAATATATTTCTAACGAAACAATATAATTCTTCAATCTTTTTTTCTTCCAACTTTATTTAATAGTTCTTAAATTGATTTTAACATTCGAGGTATGTTGTCTGTTGCCCGCACCAGATTTTTTTTTTTTTTTTTGGATTCAGAAATAACTTGTATTATGTTCTTAAGAGAATCCAGGAAGAAATAAAGTCCCAGTTAAAGGTGGGAAATGCGTGTTATTATTCATTTGCTAAGTTAATTAGCTTGCGGCTTTTATCTAAAAACTTAAAGGTTAGAATTTATAAAACTATTATTCTTCCGACAGTTCTTCACGGATGTGAAACGTGGCAGCTTACTTTGAAGGATGAACAACAGCTTAAAGTTTTCTAAAATAAGGTACTGCGTAAAATATTTGGTCCGAAGAGAGATGAAGCCACTGGAGAGTTTAGAAGGTTGCCCCGAGGAAGACCTTGTCCGACAACGATGTCCTCAAACATACAGTAGAAGGAAACCCCTACCAAACAGTTAAAGGACTCTCAGCACAACTAAATGCAAGTGTATCTACCGTTTCCAGAAATTTATTGGGAAAGTAAAAAAGCTCGATACATGGGTACCTCATGATCTCACTGAGCGGCAGCAAGACCCCATGTTTCAAAACATACCGTGCAAAAATTGAAAGAACTGGGCTACGATGTTCTTCCGCACCTACCATATTCTCCCGACTTGTCTCCAACAGATTACCACCTGTTCAGGAATTTAGACTTCGTCAAAGGAAAACTTTTTTAATATGATGATCAAGTGAAAAGTGCGTTTTCAGATTTTGTTTCACTTCAAAGCTCAGAGTTTTCAGTTCGGGGATAAAAAAGTTGGTGTCATGTTGGGAAAAATGTGTAGAAAAAGAAGGAAATACTTCGAATAAAATTATCTTGTTTTCATATCGCGTTTTTAATAAAAATTCTTTTCCTTGAAAACGGACATTTCTTGTAACACAACCCAATACTTTACATGATAAATATGCGTATTCGGGACGAAATGGAGAATACATCAATGATACTGATTCTACAATATCAATTGAAAACAATATGAACAACAAAATTATAAATAATAAAGAAGTTGTGTTCTATCTATCATAAACATTTCGACTTTGGACCTAGAACAGTCTCATCTTATCGCTCCAGCGTAAACTGAGTCTCAGCCCACTCCGGTATAGAATGTGTACAATGTCAGACCCAAAACGGTTTAAAAACTTTTTGTTCAACGAAATTAGATCATTTATAAATTTAATTAGGGATAAAGTTCGCCATGCGAAAAATAAGGCTCTATTACACGCACGGCGATATATCATCATTGGCAAAAAAGGATTGTTGTCTGATGAAAAGTATGGATAGTATTGAGATGAGGAAGATGGTTGGGGGTGCGGTCTTCCTCATCTACTTTCTCAACGGTCAACAAAACTCTATCATTATGGATAATATTGAGTTGTGTCACATGAAATGTCCGTTTTCAATTTATCATATCATCTTAATGACATTGATGAAGGACGGCTACATATACAAGTTGGACGAATTTAATGATCAACGAAAGGATAAAAGTAAAAAAATATTTTTTAACGTAATTTTTTGTTTAATGATAAGTAGAGCAGTAATATAAACGTATAATATACTGTTGGAAAGTGAAAGATTTTAGAAATAATATTATCTGATACACAGAGTTGTAAAAGGTAATATAAAGTGACGAATGGGGAATAAACTTATTACTGACTATCTGTTGCTCGCTACTTCGTCTGCGTCCATTTCTGTTATTATAATAGCTAGTAAGAAGTTTTTAAAAGAATACATTTTTTTAAAGTACTTCTGCTTAAATGATATTTTTAGTTTTATTTTCTTCTGGCAGAAGAACAATGCGATATATAGTTGGCCGTGTGAAAAGCAGTTAAAAGATAAATTTACGGGAATTGAATTATTTTAAAATTAAAAGGTAAATCATATGGAATCATTGGGATGTCAGGCTAATATTCCCCGTTTTTCCAACATTTTCCACTGATTCTTCAGATTTGCAGCGTGATGTTTGTTTGTTTATTTATTTAACGTTACTTTATGCTACTACGGCTAATCGGACGATGCTACAGTGGGAGTCCTAAATTTTGCCTATCCAGGTTTTATTAGGATAGGGATCTTTAATGAGTACCTGACATCGCACAGGCTCGGGACCACCTTTTAACGTCCCATCCGAAGGACGGCGTAACTAAGGATTTTTTACTCCCATTAAAAAATCCTAGGACCACCTGCGAGGTTGAACCCGTGACCTAAAGAAAGCAGCGTGATGTTATATACCTTAAAACCTTCCTTTCAATTCGAACCAGTAGTTTCTGAGATTAGCGCGTTCCAACAAACAAACTCTTCATCTTTATAATATTAGTATAGACTATCTGTTGCTCGGGACTTCGTCTGCTTCAATTTCTGTTATTATGATCGCTATTAAGAAGTTTTTAAATGAATATATTTTAAAGTACTTCTGCAACCCGATCTTGACATAAATCGATCACTACGTGTTTAAATGTTTGCCCTGTGATTTATTAATTTTTACGGCAACAGATAAATTAATGGGAAATCAAATTATTTTAAAATTAATAAGTATATCATTTGGAATGATTGGGATGCGATGTTGATTAATTCCCCCCGTTTTTTTCTAGATTATCCCCTGATTCTTCACTCCTATTGGTCGCAGCGTGATGTTATATAGTGTATAACCTTCGTCAATAAATGGACTATCCACCCCAAAAAGAATTTTTCAATTCGAACCACCAGGAGTTTCTGAGATTAGCGCGTTCAAACAAACAAACTCTTCAGCTTTATAATATTAGTATAGATTAACAATTTAATATAATTATATTATTTAGTCCAAATCATATGTTTCCAACGAAAATGAATACAGGTTTAATTAAAATCAACTTTAAATATTTATCAAATTGAAGAATATTTAATAATTTTTAAATTGATTTTAAAAGTCGTGTGTTGCCCGCACCAGATTTTTTACTTATATATTTATCACCAATGACCCGCAAAGTGGGTCGAAACGAATGATAAATACTTTTTCACTATTTATTAATATCTTTGACCGTGACACGGACCATCTTATCCTTCATATTTATTTCACGGTCAACTATTTAATATTTAACACTTTTTTTATCATTCGAGAACGAGTATTTAAACACTTGATCTTAGAATAATAAATTTAAAAAAAAATTTAGCTGATTTGAAGTTTGGTTGAGAAGACTTTGAAGTGGGTCGGCGCCGCGAGCTGACAAACAGGAGAGAGCGGTTCGCGGAATCGGCGATGACGTCAAGGGAAGGCTGAGTCAGCGGCGCTGTTGCCGGATCTATGTTTGCTCCTCCTACCTCTATGGCCTTCAGCACCGTTCATTATTATTATCATTAAGCCTGTCACCTGCCGGCTCCAACCGCTTTACAGTCCCGCTCGGGAATACATTAAGTTCTTCTCTCTTATGGAAGTGCTTGCCCACAACAGAAGACCGTAGTGGGAAAAATTATGAAAAAATAACTACAGTGATTCAAATAGGGGATGTTTACAGTGAGGGAAGGGGGAGTTTTGCTCGGAGAAAAGAGATTAGAATGGAATCTAAGGGGAAACTAGATGGTGTGTTTTGAAAACTTAAATCAATTCAAATAAATATAAGAAAATAAAATAAACTTTATTTACATATTTACAACTTGACAAAGTATTTACAAATGATTTCGGATGAGCATCCTTAAATTCAAATAATAAAGATTTTCAATTAAAAACACATTAAAATCTACAACCCCCTCTTGTCCCGGTTGAACAGATCCGATACCTAGGACTGCACATTGACAAACGTCTTACTTGGAACCCTCATACAAGA
The DNA here is from genome assembly GCA_023052935.1 of Piezodorus guildinii. Taxonomy (NCBI): domain Eukaryota; kingdom Metazoa; phylum Arthropoda; class Insecta; order Hemiptera; family Pentatomidae; genus Piezodorus; species Piezodorus guildinii. The sequence continues at coordinate 144,965,880 of CM041297.1, read as the reverse complement.
CTGAAACGACAAGAAACTCCCCGACGTTTTCGACTACTTCAACACTTACTAGACAAACGCTCAAACCTTCCACTTAAGTACAAAAGACTCATCTACATGACTATCATAAGACCGATATGGACTTACGGGGTAGAGATTTGGGGCTCTACTAAACCATCAAATTCTTCTCGTCTCCAACACTTACAAACAAAAATCCTTCGAAAAATAATCAATACTCCTTATTTTGTCACAAATAAACTCATCCATAAAGACCTTTATGTTCCCTATGTTGCTGACTTGGCGCGAACCAGGTACATTTTCTTTGATGACAAAAACTCTATTCCCACTCTAACCCACTAGATTCAATCTTTGTTTGTCCCTGACAATCCTCCGAGGCGTCTGAACAGAAGATGGCCACGAGACCTTATAGTTCAGCATATTTTTTAGATAGCTGACAATGGGTAGTATCCCTACATGTGAATCATGAAAGTATAACTTGTATCACATTTACTAAATGCATTTTATTATACAGTTGTAAAAACCAATTTACTAAGATTGGATGTGAGAAGAATTTGATGGCTTTGTGGAATTGGTGGCTTAGTCCAAATGGGCCTAAGTATAAAAAATAAAATAAAAAAAAAATAGGCTTACCGAACCCGAAGGTTCGATGCCGATACCACCAAACATCGCCTGCACAGACTCGTCCAATGTTCACCGGTCAAGCCCAAGCCCCCGAGATCAGCCTTAATGCGATCCTCCCATCGCCGCTTCGGCCTACCTTTCGGACGCCTACCAGTCGGTTCAGCGAATACCAACTTTCTCGGAATCCGTTCCTCACTAAGCCCAACAACTTTACGCGCCCATTTGAGTCTCCGCGATGCTATCAACTCAATTATATTCACAGGGTACAAACTCCGCAATTCCGCGTTGTGCAACCTTCTAAACTCCACAGTGGTGTCATCCCTCTTCGGACCAAATATTTTACGCAGTACCTTATTCTCGAAAACCTTAAGCCGTTGTTCATCCTTCAAAGTAAGCGGCCACGTTTCTCATCCGTAAAGAACCGTTGGAAGAATAATAGTTTTATAAATTCTAACTTTTAAGTTTTTAGACAGAAGCCGCGAGCTAAGTAATTTAGCAACTGAATAATAACACGCATTTCCCACCTTTAACCGCGTCTATCTAGGCGCAAGATGAAAAAATGGGCCTCAGTTTGGTAATATAAATTAGTTTTTTTGTAGTAGGTCGGAAGTTTTGAACGTTTGTCAAGTAAATTTTGTAATACAGTAGACCCTCGTTTTAATGAACTCCAAGGGACAAAAAAATTCTCTGTTCTTTATAAAAGAATTCGTTATATCCGAAAAATATATTGCATGTATATTATATGTCTTGGTATAAATTCAGGTGGTTAAAAAGAAATATTTTCAATACAGCATTCGCTTTCAGGCACATATTTATTTAGAAACTACAAAAGCAGTTAAAACCATGCACTATGTACATATATCTATCTTATTTCACATAATACTTTAAGATTAACATAAACCATCATTCAAAATAAAAAACTTAAAAAGGGACTTCCAATGTCAAAATCACAGCAATTCCTATAAAGTTGAAATGATAAAAAAATTTTTTTTTTTTTTTGCACATCCCGATGAAGACGCAACGGAGGCATCGATTTTATCTTTATTAGCGATAATCGTTGATAGAGGAGATTTTGATATCCCGTATTTTTCAGCAATTTTCGATTTCGACTCAATTTTTATCCACTTCTTGGAGAATCGCCTACCTTGTATTTAAATCAATGGATTTTCTCTTGACCTCGTAGGAAACTCGAATTAAAGCAAGTATTAAAAGCAGCAAAACAGAAAAAAATAGCAGAAACCAGAAGCTGTCACAGACTGTGAATCACAGAATTGAGCTGAATAGAAGGAAGAGGTAAATATTTGGACAGAAAGGCGTCGCTCTTTTACAGGGAATTATGACGTTCCGTAAATTTTTTCTTCTTTATTTTTCGTAATAACCGAACGAATTCAATTCTGAGGTCCACAAAAGTAGTTCGTTAATTCGTTATAAGAGAATATTTCGTTATAAACGAGGAGAAAGCATAGGTTTCTATTCATTTTTCAAGGGACCACAACGTTAGTTCGTTATAAACGGGTGTTCGTTATAACCGTGTTCGTTAAAAAGAGTGTTTACTGTAAACGGTATCTGCGGTAACTTTATATTAGCTTGTACGATTTATTTTATAGCATATTTACTTTTCTACAATATTGTGCTTTCCAACGGTATAATATACGTTTATGTTACTGCTTAAATTACAGAAATTATTTTTTTTTGTTACAGAAAATTTATTTTCCCGTTTAAAGCAAAGCTAAATTTAAACGTATTTTACGTATAAACCTGCAGGAAAGAATGCCCTGAATCATGGTGAAAACCATATCGAAATCCTCTTGTGGTTTAGAAGGAGTTTGCGAAAAGCAAAAAGCGTTATCATATCGAGAGATGAATATTTAAATAAATCGAGGATTCAAGTAAACTCTCAGAGCTTTTATATTTATTTCCACCTTCTTTAAATTTAAATGATTATCTAATATTTAGGATAAGACGAAGTATATGATTAGTAGCAGAAACGGTGTCGATCTTGGTGATATTGATGTATCAGGTCATACTTTTGAACACGTAGAGAAATTCAAGTATTTAGGTTCAATTATAACTAGAAAAAATGAAATCCAGGAAGAAATAAAGTCCCGGTTAAAGGTGGGAAATGCGTGTTATTATTCAGTTGCTAAGTTACTTAGTTCGCGGCTTTTATCTAAAAACTTTTAAGATTAGAATTTATAAAACTGTTATTCTTCCAATGGTTCTTTACGGATGTGAAACGTGGCCGCTTACTCTGAAGGATGAACAACGGCTTAAGGTTTTCAAAAAAAAGGTATTGCGTAAAATATTTGGTCCGAAGAGAGATGAGGCCACTGGGGAGTTTAGGAGGTTGCACAACGCGGAATTGCGGAACTTGCATCCTGTGAATATAATTGAGCTGATTGCATCGCGGAGACTCAAATGGGCGAGTAAAGTTGTTGGGCTCGATGACGAGCGGACTCCGAGAAAGTTGGTATTTGCTGATCCGACTGGTAGGCGTCCGAAAGGTAGGCCGAAGCGGAGATGGGAGGATTGCGTTAAGGCTGATCTCGGGAGCTTTGGCTTGAATGGTGAACATTAGACGAGTCTGTGTAAGCGGAATTTGGTGGTATCGGCATCGAACCTTCGGGTTCGCTAAGCCTATTATTATAATAATAATAATTATTATTATTATTATCTAATATTTAGGATTTAGAGGGTTCTTGTCGTTAAATGATTGGATGAAAAGGTCCGTGAATTTTTTTTTTTTTTTTTTTTTTTTTTTTTTTTTTTCATTAAAAGAAATTCTTCTTCTATCATTATTGAAATAATTTATGGAATCATATAAGGATGATTGTAAGAGCAGGAAAGGTCTGTTTAAATTCTTGAGTCGAAACGTTGTTAATTAAACCTTGAATAACAATCAGTAGTGATAATGTTTATTTTATTTCGAAGGGAAATGTGTCAGTTAGTACATCTGGTTTTCACATAACTCTCTGTGGCGGATCAAGTGCGGGAAAGAATTTCGTATTATCTTCTGTCAGTGAGTAATCCCTTAAATAAAGAATTTCAATGATTCCAAGGTTTGTTTAGTGAAAAACAGGAATTAAAAATTTGATTCCATTCAGGAACGTATGGTCCATGGTCCATGGCGCGTCTCATGTTGATTCATTGATACGCCCATCAGATGATTCATTGATAAATTTAAACCTAAGTAAAATAATATTTTTATTAGCCAGATTTACCAACTTAAATCTTTCCAGTTTTCTAATTCCAGTTTTCAACGGAAATACACGTTTTAGGGTCCCCTGAGACCAAATAACCAAGTCCCGCAAAAAGGTCTGTGTGTGTGTGTAATATAAGTTGAATGAATTCGATATCTAACTAAAGGAGAATACTGGAAAAATATTTTTTTATGCAATTTTTTTATTTTAAACTTAGCAATAGTAATATACATGTATGATATGCCGTTGGAAAGCTAAAGCTTTTAGAATAAATATTATCTAATGAACAAACTTGTAAAAGTTAATAAAAAGTGATGAATAGCCGATAAATCTGATTATTTCAGATAATAGATTTTTTAATAAAACACATGTTTCTATAGAAATTCAATTTAATTATTTTTTTAATGGTTTCACGTATTTTAATCTCTAACTGTATTAGAAAATTATTTCATTGATTTTAAAAATGGAGGTAAGTGAAAGTCGTGTGTTGCCCGCACCAGATTTTTTGGTTAATAAACTTATCTTAAAAATTAACTGAGTTATTGATTTAAATCACTTGTAATCGGAATCCATTTTAAAAATAACCAGCTGATTCCAATGTCTAGGTCAGACTTAAAGAGGGCTTGACTCTTCATGAGTTGTAGCGCCATCGAAGTAGAATATAAATTTTAAAAAATCTGGTGCGGGCAACACACGACTTTCACTTACATCCGTTTTTAAAATCGATTAAAGATGAAAAGAGTGACACTATTAAAGAATTAATTAAATTGAATTTTTATAGAAACATGTGTTTTATTATAAAATCTATTATATTATTATCTATGATAAATTTAAACTTAAGTAAAATAATATTTTTATTAGCCAGATTTACCAACTTAAATCTTTCAAATACGTATCAGTGTTACTTTCACTTACTATATATAGTAAGGGGAAGTATTGCGATCGTGAAAATTTTCGAATTCCAGTTTTCAACGGAAATACACGTTTTAGGGTCCCCTGAGTCCAAATAACCAAGTCCCGCAAAAAGGTCTGTGTGTGTGTGTGTGTGGTAACTCCCGAGCGGAAACGGTAAGTCCTATGAAACAGTCTTAAATTTTGCCTGTTCAGGTTTAAATTTATATTATTAAATTTAAAGGAGTATGTAACATTGAAAGAATCATTAAAATCCATTAAAGAATCCTGGGGCCATCTGCCGGGTTTAAACTTTCGACTTTAAGCATAAAAGGCTTTCCTCCCAAAGTTTGTAATATACATGCAAATATCTAAATGCATGGAAATGATGATAAATAAGCTTGTTGATTGCTAGATATGGGAACATATGATTATCTAATCATTTGTAGCCATTGAGCTATGAAGTGTAAACACGAATCAGCCACATGTTATATAACTCTTATGTAACCTCGTATTTAACATATATTAATTTTAGAAAATGTTAATAATGATAAATCTTCCATAAAAATTATCTGCACGAGTCATTTACGTTTCGATATTATTGCAAAATTTTAAAAACAATCCTTTACATTAGCATGAAACAAGGTATATGTTTCACATGAAATGTCCGTTTTTATAGTTTCTGAAATACATAAAAGATTTTGCAGGTCTCTGTTGTTTTCTTCCGAATGTTTACATATTTAAAGTAAACAGTTACTAATCCTCTACCTTTGTATTATTAACATTAGCTTCCCAATCAATTACCAACTTTTTAGTATACCTCCAAATATGAACATGGAAACACGCGATTTTCGAGTAATATTTTTGTACGAGTTTGGGACGGGAGTGTTAATTAACGGATTATTCGCCGTTGGCTTGCTAAGTTTTCAGCTGGGGATACCGACTTGGAAAACTTGCCACGAGGAAGACCTCCGTCCGTAATAGACAACGATGTCCTCAAAAATACAGTAGAAGGAAACCCCTACCAAACAGTTAAAGGACTCTCAGCACAACTAAATGCAAGTGCATCTACCGTTTCCAGACATTTAAAGTGTATTGGGAAAGTAAAAATGCTCGATACATGGGTACCTCATGATCTCACTGAGCGGCAGCAAGACCGAAAGAATGTTTCAAACCATACCGTGCAAAAATTGAAAGAACTGGGCTACGAAGTTCTTCCCACCCAATATATTCTCCAGACTTGTCTCCAACAGATTGCCACCTGTTCAGGAATTTAGACGGAAAACATTTTGAAAATTATGATCAAGTGAAAAGTACGTTTTTAGATTTTGTTTCACTTCAAAGCTCAGAGTTTTTCAGTTCGGGGATAAAAAAGTTGTGTCACGTTGGCAAAATGTGTAGAAAAAGAAGGTAAATACTTCGAAAAAAATTATCTTGTTTTCATATCGTATTTTAATAAAAATCCTTTACCTTGAAAACGGACATTTCATGTGACACAACCCAATAATTGTTTTAAAATTATTTTTAATTAAATGTTGCGACATTATGATAATAAGAAAATTTTTACCCTGACTTAATGTATCAAAGGTATAGAACGTATAGCCGTTGGGTTGCCTAATCTTTTCCTGGACAAACTATCGGTTGTCAGTAAAAGCGGGTATGTCGATATCAGTTATCTGCACCGGCTTGATAATAGAAAAAAAAAATATCAATATAAGCGTTGTTTTATTGCAAACACATTGATATAGGGTTGCCTGCAAAAATACTTGGTCCTAATCTGGGTTGCCGAATTTTAAAGATTAAATTTTAACGCGAGTGGAAATGCGTGACAGAGAGATCCGAGTTGAGTATAGCGTGTAATAATAAAGGACCCAACATTGCAGCCGCACGTAATCGGACATTGAAATAAGTTTGATATCCCATATAAAATTACAGGACCATTTTTTACATAAATACCAAATCACAAGGTAAAAGTTTTCTTATTGTCATGATGTTGCAACATTTAATTAAAAATTTTGTTTAAAAAATATAATTAAAAATAGTCTGTCTAGGATTTTTTTGGCAACCCACTCTTAAATATTTTCTAATATACTAAATTTGTTATAAAATATGTTTCATTCTATTATCAGCTCGGTGCAGATCGTTCAAGTTCGGATCTTCTACTATATATATGAAATATATAGTAAGGGAAAGTATTGCAATCGTGAAAGTTTTCGAATTCCAGTTTTCATCGGAAATACACGTTTTAGGGTCTCCTGAGTCTAAATTACAGCTCTAAGGATTTTGATTATAATCTCTATATCAATTTAAAATTTAATAAGTTTTAATAACATGTAGGTTTCATTCTGATTGAAATATTTTGGTTTGGGCTTAAATGCCGATACTTCAAATTTTCTTCCTCTACCTACCATTAATTTTTTACACTCAAAAAGATTAACCATACATATCATGTTAATGACATTGATGAAGGACGGCTAAATATACAAGTTGGACGAATTTAGGATCTTTCACCAGTACTTAAATACTACAGATTCAGGACTACCATTTTACGTCCCCCCCGAAGGATTTTTCCAACCTTAAAAAAAACATAGGACTGTTTCCTGGGTTTGAACTATTGGGTAGTGTCACATGAAATGTCCGTTTTCAAGGTAAAGGATTTTTATTAAAAATACGATATGAAAACAAGATAATTTTGTTCGAAGTATTTATCTTCTTTTTCTACACATTTTTCCCAACGTGACACCAACTTTTTTATCCCCGAACTGGAAAACTCTGAGCTTTAACTGTATGTTTCAGGACATCGTTGTCTATTACGGACGTAGATTTTCCTCGGGGCAAGTTCTTAACACCCCCTTCCCCAAACGCCTTGCAAATATTTCTAGCGGCCTCAGCTGCTGAATAGCCGAGTTTAAACTCGTACAAAAATATTACTCGAAAATCGCGTGTTTCCATGTTCATATCTGGAGGTATACTAAAAAGTGGGTAATTGATTGGGAAGCTAATGTTTATAATACAAAGATAGAGGATTAGTAACTGTTTACTTTAAATATGTAAACATTCGGATGAAAACAACAGAGACCTGCAAAATCCTTTATGTATTTCAGAAACTATAAAAACAGACATTTCATGTGAAACAACCCAATAAAAATAGTCTGTCCAGGATTTTTTTAGGCAACCCATTCTTGTCATATTTTCTAATATACTAAATTTGTTATAAAATATGTTTCATTCTATTATCAGCTCGTTTCAAGAACTTTTTAGGTCAATGGCATTTTAAGGTAGGTTGTGATTAGGCCACGATCAGGATCAGTCGTCAATTTTTTTCCAAATCCAAGGCATTCATAATATGCAGTCTACTTAATCTTAAAATGCTTTGTTTAAAGAGCTAGTCACTATTAAAAGATAATATAAAATTCATTTTAGCACTTGATATATCAAAAAGAGTTATATGAATGCCAACCGTTAAAGGTGACAGGCAAAAAAATAAACATCACAAATGATTAATATTTGAAGACATTTCCTATTTAGGAATTTCAAGAAACCTTTCCTGTTCTTACGATAAAAAGGATATTTAAAAAAAATTAAAAAGCTGAAAAGAAAAACGGCTGAGGTCGTCAATCATTAGGTCGATATCTCGTCCAGGATTTATCCCAAATTATTTAATTAATTTAAAAAACAATACAGAGTACGGTACTCAAATAATAATTGAGTTGAAGTACAGAGGCAATATAACCTGTACTCAGGCTGCGAGTACAAAATCTACTCAACTTTCTTTCTGAGTACTTTCTACTTTCCCCTGTACTCAACATTTTTGTAATTGGAGTACTGAGTACATTCTTATATAAGACCACTAGAGTAAAGTGTATATAATTACATATAGAGAGTAAGAATATAATTACATATATTAAGTACGAGTCCATTCCATTTTGAGGTGTCCATTTATCGTTTTTAAAATCGATTGTTTTAAACTCTTCAGAAACGAGGCATGTTTTTTAAGTAAGTACCGTTTTGGAATTAAAAAAAGACGTGCAAAGATATCGCAATAATTTTATTTTTACATGAAACCCTGTACCTTAATCTACTTTTCTACATAATTTCCATGAATTTTCTTCATAGTATACGTTTACTGAGTGTCTAAGATGCCTCCGACAATCGTGAGTCCCGCTGATTGTGAAGTACGGGCTGTTATATGATTTCTTAGTGCTAAAGGCGTAAAACCGATCGATATTCATCGTGAGATCGTTGAAGTTTACGGACAAAACATTATAAGTAATGGAATGACAAGAAAATGGGTGAGAGCATTTAAAGATGGCCGCACAAATGTGCACGATGGAGAACGGAGTGGGCTCGTAATGAGACAATCAATGCAGCGTCTAATTGTGAGACGTTGAAAACTCTGCGTCGTGCAGTCCAGAAAAAAAGACGTGGCAAGTTGAGTAAGGATATCGTTTTGCTGCATGACAATGCCCGTCCACATGTGGCTAATCGGACCAAAGATCTCATCAAATCATTTAAATGGGAAACTCTGGAATCATCCTCCATACAGCCCTGATCTGGCGCCCGGCGACTACCATTTGTTCCTGCACTTGAAGAAACACCAGAGCGGTCGGCGTCTTCAAGACGATAACGAAGTCAAAACATTTGTGACGCAGTGGTTATCAAGTCAGGCGGCAGAATTTTTTGAGAAGGGTATTCAAAAACTGGTGCCGCGTTATGACAAGGGCCTCAAAATTCGTGGAAATTATGTAGAAAAGTAGATTAAGGTACAGGCTTTCATGTAAAAATAAAATTATTGCGATATCTTTGCACGTCTTTTTTTAATTCCAAAACAGTTCTTACTTAAAAAAACATGCCTCATTTATTTCCTATGTACCTTATTTTTTGAAATATACAAAAGTAAAGGTACTTTAGAGGAAGAAAATTTTAAATATCGGCATTTAACCCTTATCATACTATTTCCAAATGTAAAAAAAAAAATCATTGAAATTGGTTCAGAACTAGTAGATACATAGCGTTTTTGAAACAAGCAGTAGTGATATGATATTTTCCCTTGAATTATTGATTTTCATATTAGTTAATTACCTATCAACAGTTATATAAACAGTCATAGCCTAATATTGTTATTTCGAAATAATAAACCATGGTGTAATAATTTGCAGCGTTTTGACCATAGATTTCGCCACAATCACATAGCACCCTATTCAAAATAAAATCTTAATAGTTCTTCATATTTTCAAGTGCCATTCATTGTCAACACTTAAAAGAATTCGATACATGCAATTTTTAATATTCTTTACTCGAGAGGTTTGGTGACGAAACAGCTCTATTTACTTTATTTCTCGACTAAATTCTGTTTGCTCTTAGCATGTTACTATAACGACGGATGGTCGGACCGAGAGATAAGGTGAGGATAAGATACAAACAGTAAACACTTGACGATCTCCCGTCACCGCTATATTTAGCATCATTACCAACCGCTAATAATATAGGTCTCAGTTTGTTTGTGTGTTTATCGCACCGAGTGTTTGCTTTGCGAGGGGTTATGTTGGTATAGGTAGTTCATAGGTGATGATCCCATATTAACAAAGAAATATTTAATTATTGAAATAGTAAAAATAGCCAATAGATAATTTTTGGCTTGTAATATTGGTTTATTGTTTTCAATAATGAACCTTTGCAAAATACTAATCCATGTAACGATGATTCAAACAACGAGACGTTTGTGTCAGCTGGTTATTTTAAAAATCTGGTGCGGGCAACACACGACTTTCACTTACCTAAATTTTTAAAATCAATGAAAGAATTTTCAAATACAGTTAGAGATAAAAACACGTGAAACTCTTAAGGAATTAATTAAATTGAATTTATATAGAAACATGTGTTTTATTAAAAAATCTATTATATTATTATCTAAAATAATTAGTTAGTTCTATCTTCTTTTCATCACTCTCTATTAACTTTTAAAAACTTGATTATAAGATAATATTTTTTCTAAAATCTTTAGCTTTCCAACGGTATATCATACATGTATATTACTGCTCTTATGTTCAAAAACGAAAAATTGCATTAAACAAATATTTTTTCTGTTTTCTCCTTTAGTTGGGTATCGAATTTATTCAATTTATATATTTACCTGTTTTTCATCAGCGCTAACAAGATAGTTATATAGTTATTTTTATTGAATCTACAAAATTAAAGGTACTTTAGGGAAGAAAATTTAAAATATCGGCATTTAAGCCCTGTCAGACTATTTTTATCAGAATAAAACCTACATGTACAAATTAAAGGCCATTAAATTTTACATCGATATAGCGAGTTTAATCAAAATCGTCGGAACCGTTTTCGAGAAAATCGAAAAAAGGTGAAAAATGCATGGTATAAAGTGCCTCTTCTGGTAAGCTCATTTTGATGAAAAAAGTTATGTCACGTCTCGGGCGTATAGTTGTCTTAAATATGAAATTTCAGTTTCATAGGACTTACCGTTTCCGCTCGGGAGTTACCACACACAACACACACACACACACACACACACACACACACACACACACACACACACACACACACTATATATATAAATATAGTAAGTGAAAGTAAAAATGATTAAAAGTCATCTAATGCCATAATTCAGTTATTTTTAAAGATAGAGAAAAGATTATTAGTTTTTAACCAAACACCGCAAATAATTATTATATTATTTTTTTAAAACTTAATATTTTATTTGCACCTGTATAAGTTACAAACAGAAAATGAGTGATATTTAATAAACATAGCATGGGCTGGCATGAGGGAGTCCAGTGCCCAGTGGTGCATCCTGACATTCAAAAACAAACTATTTTTTTCAGGTCAGGAGGTCTCTCATCCAACTCCTTTTCAGCCTACGCCGAGTTATGTATGGTATGTCAGTTGTAGCCATGTTTTGTACAAGTTTGTTTCTATGCCCATTTAGTTTGAAGTGAAATTGTTTGTAAGTCAGTCGAATGTGGTTTATTGTAGTTGGAATACGTAAGTCAGTATGAAGGGTATCGTTTGATACATATGGTGGTGAGTTCGTTGCCAGTCTTAAAAATTGCGATGGAAATGTTTGTATTTTTCGTTTATATTTTATATATTTTTTTTAATCTAAGTTAATTTTTTATTATTTTTTTTAATATATTTTATGGTGTATTGGTGCTGATAAATTCTTTTTTTAAGATAGTTTTTGGTCCCACCTATGTAAAAGGAATTGCAAGATGGGGAATAGCAGAGAATACGATAAACTAAATTTGATTTTTGTAGGAAAGGGATTGGATCTTTTAGTTTAGAATATAAATTCTTTAATTTGTTATCATGATGGAGAAAGCTAGAGAATAAGGCTTTTTTAATTTTTTGAAATAAAAATGGGATGTATGGAATGGATCTGTACTGGGGAACTATGACGGGTTGTGGAGGGTGTGCGGGGGTGGAGTGAGAGTTAGCAGAAGTTTTAATTAAGTTTTTAATTATGTGGTCAGGAAAATTGTTAGATTTTACGATTTTTTTACTTTCACTTACTATATATAGTAAGGGGAAGTATTGCGATCTTAAAATTTTCGAATTCCAGTTTTCAACGGAAATACACGTTTTAGGGTCCCCTGAGTCCAAATAACAAGTCCCGCAAAAAGGTCTGTGTGTGTGTGTTGTGTGTGGTAACTCCCGGGCGGAAACGGTAAGTCCTATGAAACTGAAATTTCATATTTAAGACAACTATACGCCCGAGACTTGACAAAACTTTTTTCATCAAAATGAGCTTACCAGAAGAGGCACTTTATACCACGCATTTTGCACCTTTTTTCGATTTTCTCGAAAACGGTTCCGACGATTTTGATTAAACTCGCTGTATCGATGTAAAATTTAATGGGCTTTAACATCATGTAGGTTTTATTTGGATAAAAATGGTCTGAAAGGGCTTAAATGCCGATATTTTAAATTGTGTTCCCCTAATGTACCTTTAATTTTGTAGATTCAATAATAATAACTAGATTATCTTGTTAACGCTGATGAAAAACAGGTAAATATATAAATTGAATAAATTCGATACCCAACTAAAGGAGAAAACAGTAAACAATTTTTTTTTAATGCAATTTTTCGTTTTTGAACATAAGAGCAGTAATATACATGTATGATATACCGTTGGAAAGCTAAAGATTTTAGAAAAAATATCATTTCATACACAAGCTTTTAAAAGTTAATAGAGAGTGATGAGAAGAAAATAAAACTAACTGATTATTTTAGATAATAATATAATAGATTTTTTAATAAAACGCATGTTTCTATATAAATTCAATTTGATTAATTCCTTGATAATTTCACGTATTTTTATCTCTAACTGTATTTGAAAATTCTTTCATTTATTTTAAAAATCGAGGTAAGTAAAAGTTGTGTGTTGCCCGCACCAGATTTTTTTTTTTTTTTAAGTCGGATTAGATTATGTTTGTGAAATTTTGTATCAGAAAGTGTTAAGGAACGGTGTATGAGGTTTTTGGCAACGCTGATTTTCTGGTGATGGGTTGTTAACCTAAAATGCTGGTGGAAACACCGGATAAAAATAAAGTCTAGATCATTATGTTGATCCGTCATATATACAGTTCATGCAATTACTGATATATTAAATAGGTGACCGTCAATCAAGGGGCCCATAGTGAAAGTAAAACAGAAAAAAAAAATTAAAATGACATTTAAAACGCGACCACATTCTTGGATATAGATAAAAAAAATAAAAATCACGACAAGCATATATTTTTTTCCTACTTCAAAGATCATTAGTACTATATACTCTCCAACAAAAGAATCTCTGCGTATTAGTTATACTTTTTCACTCCAGTCTCTTTATATTGTCCTGTTATATATATATATATTAGGTTGTGTCACATGAAATTTTTATTAAAAATACGATATGAAAACAAGATAATTTTATTCGAAGTATTTACCTTCTTTTTCTACACATTTTTCCCAATGTGACACCAACTTTTTTATCCCCGAACTGAAAAACGTTTTACTTGATCATCATTTTCAAAAAGTTTTCCTTTGACGGAGTTGTCTAAATTCCCAAACAGGTGGTAATCGGTTGGAGACAAGTCGGGAGAATATGGTGGGTGCGGAAGAACTTTCTAGCCCAGTTCTTTCAATTATTGCACGGTATGGGTCTTGCTGCCGCTCAGTGAAGTATTTAAAGTACACTTTAAATGTCTGGAAACGGTAGACGCACTTGCATTTAGTTGTGCTGAGAGTCCTTTAACTATTTGGTAGGGGTTTCCTTCTACTGTATGTTTGAGGACACCGTTGTCTATTACGGATGGAAGTCTTCCTAAGGGTCGTTATCCCCAGCTGAAAACTTAGAAAACCAACGGCGAATGGTCCGTTCATTAACACTCCCTTCCCCAAACGCCTTGCAAATATTTCTAGCGGCCTCAGCTGCTGAATGGCCGAGTTTAAACTCGTACAAAAATATTACTCGAAAATCGCGTGTTTCCATGTTCATATTTGGAGGTATTCTAAAAAGTTGGTAATTGATTGGGAAGCTAATGTTTATAATACAGAGGTAGAGGATTAGTAATTGTTTACTTTAAATATGTAAACATTCGAAAGAAAACAACAGAGACCTGCAAAATCCTTTATGTATTTCAGAAATTATAAAAACGGACATTTCATGTGAAACAACCCAATATATTAAAAATTGTTATAGCATTTCCAAGTCAATTGTAACCTTTTCCAAGTCAAATGTAACTTTTTCCAAGTCAAATGTAACCTTTTCCAAGTCAAATGTAACCCTTTCCATTTCAAATGTCACCTTTTCCAAGTCAAATGTCACCTTTTTCTTCACTTCTAGTCTTAAATATTCAGTTTTATTTATTTATTTATTGGAAAATAATTAGTTTAATTAAAATTATGACTTTTTTAATAATTTTGGCATATCATATCACTGTTTTTTTTAGATATTTGATATCAAGTTCTGTTTTCACGAACTAATATTTAAAAAAATATTTAGTTTTAAAATAGTTGATGATTTTGAATTTTTAGAGGGGAGGGATAGTTTTTGGGAATAATTAATGTGTTTTCGGGTATTATAATGACGTTTTTCGATTTGTATTTTTTATCGCTCATGCGTATTTCAACTTGAATTTACTGTTAATGTTTTTTATTGATACAGGGATTAATTATTGTGCTTTCGGGTGGTTATGATTACGTTTTTCGAGCTGTATTTTTTATCGCTCATGCGTATTTCAACTCGCATTTACATTCAATGTTTTTTATTGATATAGGGATGAATTATTGTGTTTTCGGGTGGTTATGATTACGTTTTTCGAGCTGTATTTTTTATCGCTCATGCGTATTTCAACTTGCACTTACTTATAATGTTTTTTATTGATATAGGGATTAATTATTGTGCTTTCGGATGGTTATGATTACGTTTTTCGAGATGTATCCTTTATCGCTCATGCGTATTTCAACTTGCACTTACTTATAATGTTTTTTATTGATATAGGGATTAATTGTTGTGTTTTCGGGTGGTTATGATTACGTTTTTCGAGCTGTATTTTTTATCGCTCATGGATATTTCAACTCGCATTTACTGTTAACGTCTTTTATTGATATAGGGATTAATTATTGTTCTTTCGGGTGGTTATGATTACGTTTTTCGAGCTGTATTTTTTATCGCTCATGCGTATTTCAACTCGCATTTACATTCAATGTTTTTTATTGATATAGGGATGAATTATTGTGCTTTCGGATGGTTATGATTACGTTTTTCGAGATGTATCCTTTATCGCTCATGCGTATTTCAACTTGCACTTACTTATAATGTTTTTTATTGATATAGGCATTAATTGTTGTGTTTTCGGGTGGTTATGATTACGTTTTTCGAGCTGTATTTTTTATCGCTCATGGATATTTCAACTCGCATTTACTGTTAACGTCTTTTATTGATATAGGGATTAATTATTGTGCTTTCGGGTGGTTATGATTACGTTTTTCGAGATGTATCCTTTATCGCTCATGCGTATTTCAACTTGCACTTACTTATAATGTTTTTTATTGATATAGGCATTAATTGTTGTGTTTTCTGGGTGGTTATGATTACGTTTTTCGAGCTGTATTTTTTATCGCTCATGGATATTTCAACTCGCATTTACTGTTAACGTCTTTTATTGATATAGGGATTAATTATTGTTATTTCGGGTGGTTATGATTACGTTTTTTGAGCTGTATTTTTTATCGCTCTTGGATATTTCAACTTGCATTTACTGTTAACGTCTTTTATTGATATAGGGATTAATTATTGTTCTTTCGGGTGGTTATGATTAAGTTTTTGATTGATATTGGGATTGATTATTTTGTTTTTAGTTCTCATTACCTCATTACCTCATTTTTTAGTTGCTGGAATATACCTACATCATTTAGCTTTTTTTTATCTTATTATTTTTTATTAATTATTTTTTTATAAAAGGATTAGTTATAGTTCCTTTTTTAGCGTCCTGTGTAAGTTTTTTTAACTAAATATTTTATAATGGACCCACTTCCTAACTTGTTCTTACAATTATTTGATAATTTAATTGAGGAATCGTTTATTCTATTTTCGGGTGTTCTTGTAACATTATTTGATCCTTATTTGTTATCGCTTTTACTCATTTCAAGTTATGTTCCTGTTTCACGAATATTTGATAGAGTGATCGTTTATATTGTTTTCGGGAATACTAATAGAGTTTATGAAATTTTTTTATAGCTAGTGCACATTTAAACTTAAATAAAAAGTGATCTAAAACAATGCGCAAGCGCGATGTAACATCCAGTTCAAAAAAGTAAACAGAACGTGCAAAAACAACAATAAAAAGCATTGTGCAACAGCCTATAACAATAAAAAGATAAGAAGTAAATGCATGTTGAAATGCGAACAAACGACAATAAATACAGCTCAAAAAACGTAATTACAAATGCAAATACAATTAATAACCTATATATCAATTAAAAACCTTAAAAGTAAATGCGAGATGAAATACGCATGAGCGATAAAAGATAGATCTCAAAAAACGTAACCATAACCACCCGAAAGCACATTAATTAATCCCTATATCAATAAAAAACATTAAAAGTAAGTGCAAGTTGAAATACGCATGAGCGATAAAGAATAGAGCTCAAAAAATGTAATCATAACCACCCGAATGCACGATAATTAATCCCTATATCAATAAAAAACATTAAAAGTAAGTACAAGTTGAAATACGCATGAGCGATAAAGGATAGAGCTCAAAAAATGTAATCATAACCACCCGAAAGAACAATAATTAATCCCTATATCAATAAAAGACGTTAACAGTAAATGCGAGTTGAAATATCCATGAGCGATAAAAAATACAGCTCGAAAAAACGTAATCATAACCACCCGAAAACACAACAATTAATGCCTATATCAATATAAAACATTATAAGTAAGTGCAAGTTGAAATACGCATGAGCGATAAAGGATACAGCTCGAAAAACGTAATCATAACCACCCGAAAGCACAATAATTAATCCCTATATCAATAAAAAACGTTAACAGTAAATGCGAGTTGAAATATCCATGAGCGATAAAAAATACAGCTCGAAAAACGTAATCATAACCACCCGAAAGAACAATAATTAATCCCTATATCAATAAAAGACGTTAACAGTAAATGCGAGTTGAAATATCCATGAGCGATAAAAAATACAGCTCGAAAAACGTAATCATAACCACCCGAAAACACAACAATTAATGCCTATATCAATATAAAACATTATAAGTAAGTGCAAGTTGAAATACGCATGAGCGATAAAGGATACATCTCGAAAAACGTAATCATAACCACCCGAAAGCACAATAATTAATCCCTATATCAATAAAAAACGTTAACAGTAAATGCGAGTTGAAATATCCATGAGCGATAAAAAATACAGCTCGAAAAACGTAATCATAACCACCCGAAAGAACAATAATTAATCCCTATATCAATAAAAGACGTTAACAGTAAATGCGAGTTGAAATATCCATGAGCGATAAAAAATACAGCTCGAAAAACGTAATCATAACCACCCGAAAACACAATAATTCATCCCTATATCAATAAAAAACATTGAACGTAAATGCGAGTTGAAATACGCATGAGCGATAAAAAAATACAGCTCGAAAAACGTAATCATAACCACCCGAAAGCACAATAATTAATCCCTGTATCAATAAAAAACATTAACAGTAAATTCAAGTTGAAATACGCATGAGCGATAAAAAATACAGCTCGAAAAACGTAATTATAATACCCGAAAACACATTAATTAATCCCTATATCAATAAAAAACATTAAAAGTAAATGCGAGTTAATATGCACGCGAGCGATAAAAAATATATCTTGAAAAACGTCATTATAATACCCGAAAACACATTAATTATTCCCAAAAACTATCCCTCCCCTCTAAAAATTCAAAATCAACAACTATTTTAAAACTAAATATTTTTTTAAATATTAGTTCGTGAAAACAGAACTTGATATCAAATATCTAAAAAAAACAGTGATATGATATGCCAAAATTATTAAAAAAGTCATAATTTTAATTAAACTAATTATTTTTCAATAAATAAAACTGAATATTTAAGACTAGAAGTGAAGAAAAAGGTGACATTTGACTTGGAAAAGGTAACATTTGAAATGGAAAAGGTGACATTTGAAATGGAAAAAGTTACATTTGACTTGGAAAAGGTGACATTTGAAATGGAAAGGGTTACATTTGACTTGGAAAAGGTTACATTTGACTTGGAAAAAGTTACATTTGACTTGGAAAAGGTGACATTTGAAATGGAAAGGGTTACATTTGACTTGGAAAAGGTTACATTTGACTTGGAAAAAGTTACATTTGACTTGGAAAAGGTGACATTTGAAATGGAAAGGGTTACATTTGACTTGGAAAAGGTTACATTTGACTTGGAAAAAGTTACATTTGACTTGGAAAAGGTGACATTTGAAATGGAAAGGGTTACATTTGACTTGGAAAAGGTTACATTTGACTTGGAAAAAGTTACATTTGACTTGGAAAAGGTGACATTTGAAATGGAAAGGGTTACATTTGACTTGGAAAAGGTGACATTTGAAATGGAAAGGGTTACATTTGACTTGGAAAAGGTTACATTTGACTTGGAAAAAGTTACATTTGACTTGGAAAAGGTGACATTTGAAATGGAAAGGGTTACATTTGACTTGGAAAAGGTTACATTTGACTTGGAAAAAGTTACATTTGACTTGGAAAAGGTGACATTTGAAATGGAAAGGGTTACATTTGACTTGGAAAAGGTTACATTTGACTTGGAAAAAGTTACATTTGACTTGGAAAAGGTGACATTTGAAATGGAAAGGGTTACATTTGACTTGGAAAAGGTTACATTTGACTTGGAAAAAGTTACATTTGACTTGGAAAAGGTGACATTTGAAATGGAAAGGGTTACATTTGACTTGGAAAAGGTTACATTTGACTTGGAAAAAGTTACATTTGACTTGGAAAAGGTTACAATTGACTTGGAAATGCTATATATACGGGGAAAAAAAGTAAGCTGTGCAACCGAATTAAGTTTGGCAGCATCGCTTGTTTAATAAAGTTGAATACTCTGCTTTTCGTATTAGTTAATTCTCCGTAAACAGCTATATAAACAATTATATCCAACAATAGTTATTTGGAAATAATAAACCATTGTGTAATAATTTACAGCGTTTTTTCAACTCTAAATTTATTAACAAGTTCTTAAAATTGATCTCTACAACGGAGGTAAGTGAAAGTGGTGTGTTGTTCGCACCAGATTTTCCATAATTGAAGACAGCTGAGGAATTTCCTCTTTGATGAATTATCAGAAGGACTGTTGGTGAGATAAAGTTGCTTTGAGATTAAAACGATTGCATAAGAGAGGCGGGATGCTTTGAGGAGCCAGTCGCATCGACTCTATCTGATGACTCCTCACTGAACGGCGCCATAGAGGAATAGAAAAATGTTCAAAGATAATATATCTTATATTCAGTACAAGGGAACTTACCTATCCAATGTCTAATATGATCACTCGTTCATTGAGTGCTCTATCGGTTTCTCTATTCAAGACTAGTAGAAAATAAAATTCTTTACTATTCTTGGTGTACCACATGCATGTATACGATATCAATTAAGAAGTTGATTTCCAAAACGGGGATCACCTGTAGCAGGGTGGTTAGCATAACAGCCTTCTATACTAAAGGTCATGGGGTCAAACTCGTAGGTGGTCCTAGGATTTTTTTAGGAGAGTAAAAAATCCTTAGTTATGTCGTCCTTCGGAGGTTACGTTAAAAAGTGGTCCCGAGCCTGTTCGATGTCAGGTACTCGTTAAAGATCCTTATCCTAATAAAACCTGAATTGGCGAAATTTAGGCCTCCCACTGTAGCATATTCCAATTAGCCACAGCAGCATAAAGTGACGTTATATAAATAAATAATTTTAAAAAAAATTTCTAAAACGTACTAAAATACAATTTTTACGAATTGATATTATGAGATATTCGTATTCTCATCATTTAGTTTTATCTAAATCTTTTATTTTATTTTATCTAATGACCACTCAAGTCCTCTAAAAACGCAGTTATTTTCTAAAGGTACTAATTACGCATTTATTATTTTGAAATCATACTTATAAAATTCATTATATAATTTTCATGTAGTGTTATTAATATTTAAAAAAAAAATTGATGTTTACAATTGTATAATGATACACATCTAGTAAATGTGATACACATGATTCACATGTAGGGATACTACCCAATGGCAGCTCTCCAAAAACAATGCTAAACTAGAAGGTCTCGGGGCCATCTTCTTTTCAGACACCTTGAGGATTATCATGGATTTCAGAAGGAAGCAATGATTGAAACTAGTGGGTTAGAGTGGGAATGGTACCTAGTCCGGGCCATATCAGCAACATGGGGAACATTAAGGTCTTTATGGATATGTTTATTCGTGACAAAGTAAGGAGCGTTGAGGATTTTACGAAGGATTTTGGATTGTAAGGATTGGATGGGGGAAGAATTTGATGGTTTAGTAGAGCCCCAAAGCTCTACTCCGTAAGTCCAAATTGGTCTTATATAGCATTTCCAAGTCAATTGTAACCTTTTCCAACTCAAATGTAACTTTTTCCAAGTCAAATGTAACTTTTTCCAAGTCAAATGTAACCCTTTCCATTTCAAATGTAACCCTTTCCGAAGCAAATGTAACCATTTCCAAAGCAAATGTCACCTTTTCCATTTCAAATGTGAGTTTATTTGTGACGAAATAAGGAGCAGTGATGATTTTTTGAAGGATTTTGGATTGTAAGGATTGGAGAACGAGAAGAATTTAATGTTTTAGTTGAGCCCTAAATCTCTAATCTGTAAATCTCATGATAGTCATGTAGTGAGCCTTTTGCACTTAAGTGGAAGGTTTGAGCGTTCGTCCAATAAGTAGTCGAAAACAGTTTCTTGTCATTTCAGTCTTGTATGTGGAATTAATATATTAAAAAACAATTCTATATTTTAATGCAAAAATAATCAAATAAGTTACTTTAATATTTATACACAATATTCAGATTTATACACAACAGCCCACCAATCTGCACATTTTGACAGATCGGTCCTTATCCGATCCTTAATCTTATGGAATTCTATTCCTCTTTCTATCCGTCACTCCAACTCTCTTCCTACATTCAAATCCCGCTTATTCATTCATCTCATGACCTTCCAGTCAGAACAAAATTGTAATTGACTCTATTTTATTCTATTTTCAACATATTTGCGTATGTCTGTTTTCTGTTAGTTTTGGTTCAATTGTTTATAAATAATTAATTGCTCTAAGACTCAAAGTCCAATTTATATGTTATGTCGATGTTATTCCAAAGGGACTTGTCCCAGAATAATTAAGAATTTATTTAATATAGTAATGAGAGATTTTTGTGTTTTCTGTAGTTTCCTAGAATGGATATAGTATCTTTTGGAACTCAACGTCCCGATTCCACAATTTAATTCCTCAATCAACAGCTGGTTTTCCTCAGGGCTCCTGCCTTTCTCCTTTCCTATTTAACCTATACATCTCAGACCTTCCCACAAACCCTTCAGTAGAAGGTCTCTTATGTTGATAACACAGCTATTTATAGATCTTCATATATAATTGATACAATAATCAATAGACTACAAGCACTGCATAGAAATTTAATCAATTATTTTTCATGGTGGAAGATTAAAGACTGCTTTTCACACGGCCAACTATATGTCTCATTATCAAGATCGGGTTGCGGAGAAAATCAGTATGTTATTCTACCATAAGAAAATAAAACTAAAAATATCATTTACACAGAAGTGCTTTAAAATATAATCTTTTAAAAACTTCTTAATCGTTATCACAATAACAAAAATTGACGCTGACGAAGTCGAAGGCAACAGCTAAGTATTAGTATAGAATTGTATTTGTATTTGACAAACTGGAATCGTGTTTGTCCTTAGTAGATGTTGGCTACGATACTTGATAAAGTATTTAAATCAGTTTTCTCGTTTATAAAAACAATAAACATTGAATAGGCTGCAAACTGGTTCAAGGAGGCTTTAACACGAGGTCAAACCATGCTATAAATATTATTTATTTAATTGTACTATCGGTTATCTACAAATGAGAAATATAATAAATATTTGATGAAAACAAAATAATATTGATAAGGCAGTGGTACTCCTAGCTGTGGCTACTTGATCTCCATGATTAGAACTACTCAATTCTACTTTGCGCAAAGGAACGCAAACCCTCAGAAATGTCACATGAGGCGACAACTAGTTATTACCAAAGTAATAATTTTCAGAAGTGCCTTTACACAGACGATGAACTGTAGACCAGCCGAGATATCGAGAGATGGTTGGACCAATTGCCAGTATAGGGATGGGTTTAGTCTTAGGTTCGATGCCGATACCACCAAATCCCGCCCACACAGACTCGTCCAATGTTCTCCGTTCAAGCCCAAGCCCCCGAGATCAGCCTTAACACGATCCTCCCATCGACGCTTCGGCCTACCTTTCGGACGCCTACCAGTCGGATCAGCGAATACCAACTTTCTCGAAATCCGTTCCTCACCGAGCCCAACAACTTTACCCGCCTATTTGAGTCTCGGCGATGCTATCGACTTAATTATATTCACAAGATACAAGTACCGCTATTCCGCGTTGTGCAACCTTCTAAACTCCCGGCCTTATTTCTCTTCGGAACAAATATTTTACGCAGTACCTTATTTTCGAAAACCTTAAGCCATTGTTCATCCTTCAAAGTAAGCGGCTAAGTTTCACATCCGTAAAGAACCGTCGGTTTTATAAACCTTTGACCTCTAACCTTTAAGTTTTTAGATAGAAGCCGCGAGCTTAGTAACTTAGCAACTGAATAATAACACGCATTTCCCACCTTTAACCGGGACTTTATTTCTTCCTGGATTTCCTAGTCTAAATAAACAAAACAAAAAATAAGTAAATAAATAAAATAAAAAACCTTTACCTCGATAACCCATGAAGGGTCTTGGACTCATAGCCCAGTCTATAGAGGAAGTTACCCTAGAAATAGGTGCGTCATTTTATTTTATTTTTTAAATGTTGTTTATGACTATTAGGTAGTGTTTAATCCAAGTTTTCGTCATCCCCATCCTTTTGCTTCGTCCACCATCTTAAAAAATCTGGTGCTCGCAACACACGACTTTCAACTACCTCGGTTGTTATAATATATTTAAGAATTTTTCAAAACATTCAGAGAAAATAAATTGTTAAGGAATTATTTAAATTAAATTTTAATAGAAATATGTGTTTTATAAAATTTCTATTATATTATCATCCACAACAATCAGTTTGTTTTATCGGCTTTTCATCACTCTCTGTTTACTTTTATAAGCTTGTGTGAAATATAATATTTTTCCTAAAATCATTAGCTTTCCAACGGTATATCATACATGTATACATGTACTGTTCTTATGTTCCAAAACCAAAAATTTTTTCTTTTCTTTTAATTCATTTATTGAAATTTACAACTGTATGTTCATACATCAAGTAAATAGGCTACAATGATAATACACATGAGAAAAAACATGAAGAGAAACTGCCCATTGGCAGCACTCTAGTAGTGAATCGACACAAGAAGGTCTCGAGGCCATCTTCTTTTCAGACGCCTCGGCGGATTGTCAGGAATTGAAGTGGAAGCAAGGATTGAAACTAGTGGATTAGAGTGGGAGTGGAGTTTTTCATGGAAGGAGTGATACCTGGTACAGGCCAAATCAGCAACATATGGAACATTAAAGTCTTTGTGGATGATTTTGTTGGTGACAAAGTAAGGAGCGTTAAGGATTTTGCGAAGGATTTTGGATTGTAAGGATTGGATACGGGAAGAGTTTGATGGTTTAGTAGAGCCCCAAAGCTCAACTCCGTAAGTCCAGATAGGCCTTATGATTGTCATGTAAATTAGTCTTTTGTAGTAAAGAGAAATGTTAGAGCGTCTGTCAAGTAAATGTTGAAGTAACCGAAATCGGCGAGCAGTCTCTTGTCTTTTCAGTCTTGTATGCGGATTCCATGTAAGACGTTTGTCAAGCAGGAGGCCTAAATAACGGATCTGTTCAACAGGGACAAGTGGAATATCATTAAAGGACACTTTAGGGCAGGATGTCATAGGTTTACGACGAAGGGTAAAGGTAATCTGGTGGGATTTTTTGGAGTTGATTTTAATTCTCCAATTCTGACACCATACCTCAAGGTCTCTGATGTGGGATTGAGAGGCAATACTAGGATCGTTATTAACTGATAGCACGCAAGTGTCATCGGCATGGGTAGAAAGGATTGTGTTAGGATGGGTTGGGATATCAGCTGTATAGACTGTGTAAAGAATGGGTCCTAGGATACTGCCTTGAGGAACACCAGCAGACTGAGTAAAAGTGGATGAATAGGAACTATTGTGGTTGATTTGAAAGGTTCTATCAGAGAGGTAGGACTGGAGGATGAGGAAGTATGTTGGATGGAGGAATTTACGGAGTTTGTACAGCAGTCCCGGGTGCCAGACTCGGTCAAAGGCCTGTTCCACGTCGAGAAAGACTCCCGTGCAGTACAATCCGCGCTCCAATGCAGAAGAGACTACATCCACCACGCGATGGCACTGCTGGAAACCAAAAATTGAATAAAAAAATAAATATTTTTTTAGTTTTCTCCTGTAGTTATTTTTCAAATTCACTCAACTTATTTATTTACGTGTTTTTTAGCAATACTAATCAGATGATATAGTCAATTTTATAAAATCTACAAAATTATAGGTACTTTAGAGAAAGTACCCAATAATAAACAAATGACAGATGTTTGCGTTTCCTATAAAATTGTCTAAAGTGGATATAGTGAAATCAACGTCTCAATTACTTCTGCTCACCTGAATATTGTCTAGGTACCAGCCAAAGATCACCACCACCATATTTCGTCGGACAGGCGGATTTTTTATACACCTTATTCGGCCTCTATTTATCTTTCAGCTTTAGCCCACACATTTTGAGGGGGTGGGAATTTGTTTTTGTTTTTTGGTCGATTACAAAGGTTCGTTATTGAAAAAAAATAATAAACTAAACATTGTACATTTCATGTGTTACAACCCTAAAAAAAGGTTCGTATTTGAGCGCGGGTGTCTCTTGCTGAATTGCCTTTTCACCTCTTATCTCTTCCCCAACCGTTGCCAATGTAAAGGACCTTTGAGTGTAAAACAAATAAAATATTCTAAATTGCTAAATTCATCGGTTTCGAACTTATCTACAATCAATATTCAAAATATTTCACACCTCCCGTGGTTGTGTAACTTGAACATGACATTTTTATTTGCATACATACGTATCTTGAGAGTATAATCGGTCTTAAGTATCTCAACAATTAACGATTCAATACAAACGATTTTTGAAAGTATTTAATTACCTTGAAATTTATTGTCACTCATTCGACTAGATATTAATTTTTCTAATCATTTACCCACTTCTATCCGTTGCTTTCTAACCATACTACCCGTTGCTCTTTCTCAATGAAAGTTTGTCATGGAAGGAATGGTATGCAGATCGGACCAAATCTGCAACATACGGAACATTAAGGTCTTTATGGATGAGTTTATTCGCGACAAAGTATGGAGCGTTGATGATTTTATGAATGACTAGCTGTGAACCGCAGCTTTGCTAGCGAATATTGCATTTCGTATCAATTTATGTGCGTTTATAGTAAGAGTAGCTATAATAAATATCAACTATCTGCTACTCTTTGTTATTATTTAAAGCCCGATCTAGACTTCTTCCTGTCAAATTTACAATTTCAACCACTTGTAAGCTGAAGATTTTCAAACCCAGCCTTATTGCACATCTAGACACTAAGATGAACCTCCAGGAAAACTTTCAGCTTCACAACCATAGTCATTTTTTAGATACTGCGATGACCAGAAATTTGATTGATATATTTTATAAACATAGACATACAGCTAATAAAAGTCCTAAATATGATTAAAATAATAATTCTGATTATTATACTCGAATAATTCAAAAGAAATAATAATTGTTATAATTTATTTAAATTTATAAATGTATATGCTTCAAGGTATATATTTGAAAGAACTTCAGCGTAAATGACATTTTTAGTTTTATTTTTCATGTGGCAGAAGAACAGAACTGATTTTCTCCGCAACCCGATCTTGGCGTAAATCAATTCCTACGTGTTTAAATGTTTGGCCCTGTGATTTATTAATTGTTACAGCAAAAGTTAAATTATGAGGAAATTGAATTATTTTAAAAGTAAATCATTTGGAATCATTGGAATGCGAGGTTTTTTTCCCCTAACTTTTCCCGTTTTTTCCCCAGATTTTCCACTGATTCTTCACTCCTATTGGTCGTGATGTTATATAGCCTATAGCCTTCCTCGATAAATGGACTATCCAACACAAAAATATTTTTTATTTCGAACCAGTAGTTTCTGAGATTAGCGCGTTCAAATAAACAAACAAACAAACAAACAAACTCTTCAGCTTTATAATATTAGTATAGATTTTGGATTGTAAGGATTGGATACGGGAAGAAGTTGATGGCTTAGTAGAGCCCCAAAGCTCTACTCCGTCCATATCGCTCTTATGATAGTCATGTAGATGAGTCTTTTGTAGTTAAATGGAAGATTAGAACGTTTGTCTAGTAAGTGTTGAAGTAGTCAAAAAAGTCGTGCAGTATCTTGTCGTTTCAGTTTTGCGTGAGGATTCCAAGTAAAACGTTTGTCAAGGTGCAGTCCTAGATATCGGATCTGTTCAACAGGGACAAGAGGAGTATTATTGAAGGAGACAGTAGGGCAGGATGTCATTGGTTTACGACCAAGGATAAAGGTAATTTGGTGGGATTTGTTGGCATTTATTTTAATTCTCTAATTCTGACAAAACCCCTCAAGGTCTCTGATGTGGGATTGGAGAGTTTGAGATATATAGAATTTAAGATATCCAATAGTTGGATCAGTACTGTGGTCTTTGTGGATCAGTTTATTAGTTACAAAATAAGGAGCATTGAGGATTTTACGAAGGATTTTGGATAGTAAGGATTGGATGCGGGAGGAATTAGATGGCTTAGTAGAGCCCCAAAGCTCGATTCCATATGTCCAGATGGCGGTAACATAAATGAGCTTTTTGTAGTGAATTGGAAGTTTTGAACGTTTGTCTGGTAACTGTTGTACTAATCGGTATCTACGGGCAGTTTCTTGTCGTTTTAGTCTCGTGTGAGGGTTCCATGTAAGACGTTTGTCAAGATGGAGTCCTAGGTATCGGATTTGTTCAACAGGTATGAGTGGCGTATTATTAAAGGATACGGTAGGGCAGGAGATCATCGGTTTTCGACGAAGGGTAAAGGTAATTTGGTGAATTTTTTTTGTGTGAATGCGGACTGAAGGATTTGGGATGCAGCGGTTGGATCATTATGGACGGATAACACACAAGTGTCATCTGCGTAAGTTGAGAGGACAGTGCTAGGATGGAGTGGGATATAGAATTTTTTATTAAAATTTTATTTAATTTTATAGTTTATATAATTTTATGTCCAAACATAAAATCTAAATATTTAAATGGCTTATTATTTTTTTTCTTTTCATTATTTCGCTTTAAAATAGGCTATGTTTATATTCACTAGCCTATATATTCTAAGGAAAAGTATTGCGATCGTGAAAATTTTCGAATAAGAATTTTCACCTGAAATACACGTTTTAGGGCTCTCTGAATCCAAATGAGCGAAACCCGCAAAAAGGTGTGTGTGTGCTTAGCTCGAAAAAGAAAACTCGGGCAACACTGAAGTTTAAAATCAGACGTCCGAGATTTTTCAGCAACTTTTTCATCAAAATCCGCTAACCAGAAGAGCCACTTTATACCATACATTTTGCACCCTTTTAAGATTATTTAAAAAACGGCTTTAACGATTTTGATCAATTCGATATAGTCTGATACGGTTTAAATGCTGATATTTAAAATTTTCTTCTTCTGAAGTACGTTTAAGTTTGTAGGTTTCATAAAATTAACCATTTCATATTGTTAGCATTGCTAATAGTAATATAGATGTATTAATACACCGTTGGAAAGCTAATGATTTTAGATTTTTTTTTTTATCTTATACACAAAATTATAAAAGTTGACTAGCGTTACAGCCTCTCATGCTCAAGGTCACGGGTTCAAACCCGCAGGTGGTCCTAGGATTTTTAATGGGAGTAAACGCCGTCCTTCGGAGGGGACGTTAAAAGGTGGTCTTGAGCCTGTGCGATGTCAGGTACTCGTCAAAGATCCCTATCCTAATAAAACCTGGATAGGCAAAATTTAGGACTCCCACTGTAGCATCGTCCAATTAGCCATAGTAGCATAAAGTGACGTTAAATAAATAAACAAGTTAATGGAGAGTAATGAAAAGCCGACAAAACAGATTGTTTGTCTGTTTATTTATTTAACGTCACTATATGCTACTTTGGCTAATCGGACGATGCTACAGTGGGAGTCCTAAATTTTGCCTATCAAGGTTTTATTAGGATATGGATCTTTCTAAATGAAATCCGTGTGTTGCGCGGACCAGATTTTTGATAACAAAATTATTTTTCTACCTTTACTAGAACCAAAGATAATAAATTAAATATGTTTTTCACATACAAACTTTCATCAAAATCGGTAAAACACATTTAGGATACTCTCCGAATGGCCGAAATCTTTTTAATTAGAATAGCACATGCTCTATTATGGCTAATATTCCGATTTGAGGTTAGGATAATGATAAGAGATAAGATAAAGATGGAGGAGTCCAAAGAGCTAATATATAAAATAATAGATATTGGAGGAAAGAAGCGGGGACATTGGGACCAGGCACCGGCTGCGCTGACTCAACGGCAATCCCCAGCTTTCCCTACCGTTATATAACTAGTTCGTCCACAGTCCTTACAGTTCTTCGTTCAAATAGATAATATTACTTTTAGTTATATATATATATATATATATATATATATATGAAGTTCCTATTGTATAATAAATACAACTTTGTCATCAGTTATTTTGATTAAACTTGTTACATCGATGTAGAATTTGATAGGCTTTAATATGCTGTAGGCTTCATTCTGGTTGAAATAGTCTGACAGGGCTTAACTGCCGATATTTTAAATTTTGTTCCTCTAAAGTACCTTTATTTTATAGATTTCAACAAATTTGGAACATCATCTTGTTAGCATTGATAAATAACAGCTAAATATGCCGGAAGATCTACTTTATACCATGCATTTAGCACTTTTTTACGATTTACTCAAAAACGGCTCAAACGATTTTGATTAAAATCTATATATCGATGTAAAATTTGATACGCTTTAATATGCTGTAGGCTTCATTGCTGGTTGAAATAGTCTGACAGGGCTTAACTGCCGATATTTTATATTTTCTTCCTCTAAAGTACCTTTATTTTATAGATTTCAAAAAAATTTGGAACATCATCTTATTAGCATTGATAATTAACGGGTGAATATGCAAGTTGAGTGAATTCGATAGTCAACCAAAAGGGGAAAAGAGTAAACATATTTTTTTATGCAATTTTTGTGTTGTTGAAGAATAGCAATAAAGATGTATAATATACCGTTGGAAAGCTAAAGATTATAGAAAAAAATATGGGAATTGTAAAAGTTAACGTAGGATGATGAAAAGTCGATAAAACTAACTGATTGTTGCAGATAACAATATAATCGATTATTTAATAAAACTCTTTTTTCATTTGAAATTCAATTAAATTCATATATTTAACAATTTATTTTTATTCCTAAATGCATTTAAAAATTCTCCAATTTATTTCAACAACAGGGGCTATAACGTGGACCCTATAACGTGTCTTTATGTTAAAATCTGGAATTAGAAATATTTATTAAATGATGAAAAGCCGATAAAACTAACTGATTTTTCTAGATTATAATAAATCGATGATTTAATATTTTAAAAAAAACCAGTCCTGTCGAAACTCAATGTAAATAATTATTTAACTTTTTTACTTTCACTTGCCCATGTATTTCATTTCTGTCTGAATTGAATAATCCTTAAATTGATTTTAATTGTGTCGAGCTCTTTAGAAGTTCAGTTTTATGTGCAGTATTTAAAAGGCTGTTTTACTGAAATCCAATTTATGTTTGTCAATTGAGACGTTGATTTCCAAAAGGTACTAAAGGACATTTTTTTCAAAGTTGATATTTTCACATATTTGTATTCTAATGGTTTAGTTTTATCTAAATCCAACATCAAATTTCATCTAAAAAACATAAAAACCCTTTAAAAATTGCATTTTATTCCAAATCAACATTTTATTTCATTCCAAAAGGTACTATATCCATGTTTCATTCCAAAAGGTACTATATCCTATGTAAACAGATATATCCTTTCCTTCCATTTCCTTCCAAAAAGTACTATATTTCCTACTATAGGGCAGAAGCACCTGATCCCGTAATATATCACCATTAATTTATTGTTTTCTTCATTTTATGCATTTTAATTGGTTCATTTAGCACGTCTTGAATCACCGCTATTATCTCGATCACTGGTTTTAACCTGATAATCAGTTTTTAGGCTAATTGAAACAACTTAGTTGCGTCGCTTTGGTTCATTTAGGTTGCCAATTAAATTAAGTTTTTTCATAGTATTTCTTCTTGCAGCAACATAAATTTGGTATACAATTTTTCAGAAACTCACATTTTAATAGAATAATGGTATTTGATGCAGCAAATAGTTGGAATTAGCATTCCACGAACTTGCTAAATATGTGAAGAAAATCCGTGCCTGATCTAACTTAGTAGTAGATTTTTTTTATGTAAAATATAAGCTCAAAAGTTATTATTTATCGGTATCTATGGTTAAATATTGTTTACACGTCGTTAATAACATAGTTAAATTTGCTAAATTCACACAATAGTAAATACAAGTTCAAAACAAACTTCATAATTACATACTTTCATAATTACATACTATAGTGCCATAAATAGATAAATTGTCCTTTGAATATTCACTTTCTTTATGAATAATAGATAATCAATGTAATTAACCAACAAAGAAAAATATTTCTCTGAGAGAGAATAAGGAAATATACATAACTTAGTAATTAACGATATAAAGACGTTAGTTATCACTAATGTTGTATCAGGAAGGTTATAGTGACTGTTACCAACTTATCTCGCGTTATATTTTTCCAAAAAGTACTATATCCATGTTTCGTTTCCAAAAAGTACTATCCATATTATATTGTTTGAAATAATCGGAAAAGTGCAATAATTTGGAAAAATAAGTTTTTAATACAGTAAAAAATCAACTTTTAAATTTTAATAAAAAAAGAATCACGTATATTGATCCAATAATAAACAAATGACAAATTTTATTGTGGATATAGTACCTTTTGGAAATCAACGTCTCAATTATACTATGATTTGATAACGATGTTATTTTTATATTTTGAATGTTTTTACAATTGTCTTTCGGACAGTGATGAAAAGCCGATAAAAATAAATGATTACCGTAGATAATATTATAAAAGAATATTTAATTATAAACATGTTTCTATTGAAACTCAAATGTAATTTATTCTTGAACAATTTATTTTCATCCCTAAATGTTTTTTTTAATTCTTCAATTTGATATCCATGATACAGTGATGATGATACAGTGTTATCCATAGTTTCCTTCATATAATCTGAATTTTTCATGATGTGAGATGGGAAAATAACAATAGGACAATTTCTTTGAATAACCCAGCTTCTCTGGGAGCGTCGATGTTATGAAAACGCCAAAGTATGGTTGGCTCTAAATTGAAAACTAGTTAAGACATAGCTTTTTTCAGTCAAATTCATAATTTTTTCAGTCAAATGCATAATTTTTTCAGTCAAATTCATAATTTTTTCAGTCAAATTCATAATTTTTTCAGTCAAATGCATAATTTTTCAGTCAAATTCATAATTTTTTCAGTCAAATTCATAATTTTTTCAGTCAATTCATAATTTTTTCAGTCAATTTCATAATTTTTTCAGTCGAATTCATAATTTTTTCAATCAAATTCATTATTTTTCAGTCAATATCATAATTTCTTGTATCCATTTTATACAGTTAATTTAATGAAGTTTTGCTACCAAGAACTTAACATTTTTATTAAATCTAGTTGTTGTTTATCCATTTAACGTCACTTTATGTCACTGTGCAGTGGGAGTCCTAAGCAAATATAGGGCCATCTACCTGGTATGAACTCGCGATCTAGTGGATAGAAGGCTGTTATGCTAGCCACTACTCCACAGATGACCCTAAGTGCATTCAACAAGGTGTTTGAATCTGCCGGGTTTGAACCCGTGACCTTAGATATATTAATCCTCAACACATTTTTCAATGCATAAAGGGTCACCTGTATAGTAGTGGCTAGCATAACAGCTCTTTATGCTTAAGGTCGAAAGTTCAAAACCAGCAGATGGCCCTATATTTGCTTTTAGGGAGTAAAAATCCTTATTTATTTCGTCCTTTAAAAGAGGCTGTTATGCTAGCCACTACTCCACAGGTGACCCTGGATGCATTCAGCAAGGATTTAAAGATTAATATGTCCAAGGTCTCGTGTTCAAACCCGCCAGATTCAAACACCTTGTTGAATGCACACCCTAACTTAGGGTGTGCATCTGTGGAGTAGTGGCTAGCATAACAGCCTTGCTTAAGGTCGCAAGTCTAAAACCAGCAGATCGTCCTATATTTGTGCACCACCGATGACTCTTAAAAGATTTAATAAGTGGAACTCGTAAAAGATCCCTTATCTTAAGTAAACCTGGGTAGGCAAAGTTAGGAATCCCACTGCACCGTCGGATTAAGCACAGTAACATAAAGTGACGTTAAATGGATAAACACCAACAAGATTTAATAAAAATGTTAAGTTGTTGGTAGCAAAACCTCATTATATTGACTGTATAAAATGGGTACAAGAAATTAGTAAATTTCATACTAAAAAATTTATGAATTTGACTGAAAAAATTATGAATTTGATTGAAAAAAGCTATATAATACTAAAATTTTGTATATCATGCTAACTATATGAAAGGATACATCGTGCTAAATTTCATGAAATTACTCGACAAATTCGCATAAAATTCCTATATGTTGCTGTATTATTATTTTTAATTTTTATTGTTGTTTCTCCATTATTACTGCTATTTGCACTTACCTATATATGAAATCTACAGTAAGAAAAAGTATTGCGATCGTGAAAATTTATGAATTCCAATTTTCAACGGAAGTACACGTTCTAGGCTCCCCTGAGTCAAAATGGAAAAGTCCCGAAAAAAGGTGTGTGTGTCCGTATGTGGTAAAGTGGTTAGCAAAAACTAAAAGACGTACAAAACTGAAAATTCATACCTTTTTAAGGCAACTATACACCCGAGATGTTACAGCAACTTTTTCATCAAAATTAGCTAACCAGAGGAACCACTTTATACTATGCATTTTGCACCTTTTTACGATTTTCTCGAACACGGTTCCGACGATTTTGATTAAACTCGCTATATCGATTTAAAATTTAATGGGCGTTAATATCATTTAGGTTTCATTCGGGCTAAAATGGTTTGACAGGGCTTAAATGCTGATATTTTAAATTTTCTTCTCCTAAAGTACCTTTAATTTTGTATTGGGATGTTTAACATGAAATATCCGTTTTTATAGTTTCTGAAATACATAAAGGATTTTGCATGTCTCTGTTGTTTTCTTCCGAATGTTTACATACTTAAAGTAAACAGTTACTAATCCTCTACCTTTGTATTATAAACATTAGCTTCCCAATCAATTACCCACTTTTTAGTATACCTCCAATATGAACATCCGTCCGTAATAGACAACGATGTCCTCAAACAAACAGTAGAAGGAAACCCCTACCAAACAGTTAAAGGACTCTCAGCACTATTCTTCCGACAGTTCTTTACGGATGTGAAACGTGGCAGCTTACTTTGAAGAATAAACAACAGCTTAAAGTTTTCGAAAATAAGGTACTGCGTAAAATATTTAGTCCGAAGAGAGATGAAGCCACTGGGGAGTTTAGAAGGTTACCCCCGAGGAAGACCTCCGTCCGTAATAGACAACGGTGTCCTCAAACATACAGTAGAAGGAAACCTCTACCAAACAGTTAAAGGACTCACAACACAACTAAATGCAAGTGCATCTACCGTTTCCAGACATTTAAAGGGTATTGGGAAAGTAAAAAAGCTCGATACATGGGTACCTCATTATCTCACTGAGCGGCAGCAAGACCCCATGTTTCAAAACATACCGTGCAAAAATTGAAAGAACTGGGCTACGAAGTTCTTCCGTACCCACCATATTCTCCCGACTTGTTTCCAACAGATTACCACCTGTTCAGGAATTTAGACTTCGTCAAAGGAAAACTTTTTGAAAATGATGATCAAGCGAAAAGTGCGTTTTCAGATTTTGTTTCACTTCAAAGCTCAGAGTTTTTCAGTTGGGGGTTAAAAAAGTTGGTGTCACGTTGGGAAAAATGTGTAGAAAAAGAAGGTAAATACTTCGAATAAAATTATCTTGTTTTCATATCGTATTTTTAATAAAAATCCTTTACCTTGAAAACGGACATTTCATGTGACGCAACCCAATATTACTTTATAAAACCCAGATCTGCACTGTTTGGCTGAATTGCTCTGATACTTGGAATATCTAAAAATTGGATAAGCTGAGACTCCTTTTTTTAAGAATAAAGCTGAAACTCTCCAAGCCATACTTAATTGTTGTCCAACTAATTAAGAAGTTTAGATGGGACAGAATGATAAAACAGTGTTATAAAACTACATGGGTCCAGAAGCGCGTTGCGCGCACCTGATTTTTATTCTGTTTATCTTCCTTATCTATTTTATCTTTTAACAAAACTTACATAACAGCGCTTATTAATCGTTTGTTACAACAATAGCAAGTAGTATACCAGATTTTTTTTTTTTTTAATAGACCAGTATAAAGAGATACATTCTTCCACGGCTCCAGAATTCAGAAAAAAATGAAGCGGTAGTCAAGAATTAATTTTCTTCAAGGTCTAATTAAAATTGTAAACGTGTTTTTCACTTTCAATTTTCTCACAGATTCATTAAATAAAATGATTCACATTTTTATTTTCCTTCAAGATGCATATAACTTACATTACATAAGCTTTTTATTACATAACTTGATGGTCCCGAGGACGGTCATCATCGCTGGGAAAAAGTGCATAATAACATCCATTGATTCCTCTTCGTTTGAGTAAAGTAATGAGGAAAAAGAATTGCAGCTAACATTAACCGCTAAATTAAAATTAAATACTTCCAATTATATTTGGGATGTATAGTCGACTGTAGAAACTATTATAAAAAAAAAAAAAAAAAAAAAAAAAAACCTGTACCACTACAACCCATGAAAGGTCTTGGGCCCAGTACATATAGAGATTCGTACTGTTTCTTGGCCAACGGCAGTGCAATGAGGTGATTATAGGCCTTAATCACGCTCAGCCGCCAGGTTTTTCCCCAATTAAGTCGGGTACCCACTTTATAGAGGTTGGGTCTGCCCCAGGAGGGTCTCCATACCCTAGGGTCCCCCCCCACTGAATTAACAGAATAAATAATATTTCTGCCACAGCCGGGATTCGAACCCAGGACCCGGAGCACAGCAGACTAGTGCTCTATCCACTAGACCACGCCGCTCCCTTAGAAACTATTATAGATGGAATACTCAGGAGCCAGTCTTTTTTTAAATATTTTAATTTTGCCAACGTTTCAGCTGAAGCTTGTGAGCCATCATCAGGGCATTACTGAGCCATGTCCAAGCATAAACTCCTTGGTTGGAAATAAACAGTTTATGCTTGGACATGGCTCAGTAATGTCCTGATGATAGCTCACAAGCTTGAGCCGAAACGTTGGCATAATTAAAAATATTAAAAAAAAAAGACTGACTCCTGATTATTTGCACAAAATAGACGTTCTGGAAAATACCATAACCAACAGTGATTTTATTATATTTTTTACCATTTTAAACCAGAAGAAAACAGCATATCATGATAATAATAATAATAATATTAGGCTTAGCGAACCCGAAGGTTCGATGCCGATACCACCAAATTCCGCCTACACAGACTCGTCCAATGTTCACCATTCTAGCCCGAGATCAGCCTTAACGCAATCCTCCCATCTCCGCTTCGGCCTACCTTTCGGACGCCTACCAGTCGGATCAGCAAATACCAACTTTCTCGGAATCCGCTCGTCATCGAGCCCAACAACTTTACTCGCCCATTTGAGTCTCCGCGATGCAATCAGCTCAATTATATTCACAGGATGCAAGTTCCGCGATTCCGCGTTGTGCAACCTTCTAAACTCCCCAGTGGCCTCATCTCTCTTTGGACCAAATATTTTACGCAATGCCTTATTTTCGAAAACCTTAAGCCGTTGTTCATCCTTCAAAGTAAGCGGCCACGTTTCACATCCGTAAAGAACCGTTGGAAGAATAATAGTTTTATAAATTCTAACCTTTAAGTTTTTAGATAAAAGCCTCGAGCTAAGTAGCTTAGCAACTGAATAATAACACGCATTTCCTACCTTTAACCGGGACTTTATTTCTTCCTGGATTTCATTTTTTCTAGTTATAATTGAACCTAAATACTTGAATTTCTCTACGTGTTGCAAAAGTATGACCTGATACATCAATATCACCAAGATCGACACCGTTTCTGCTACTAATCATATATTTCGTCTTATTGGTATTTAATTCGAGTTCTATTTCTTTACCAGTTTTTATTAACACACTTGTGTTTAGTTGTTGGTTTCCGTGTCTTCACCTAGCAGTACCAGATTATATATCTTGTCACCCATATTTAAGCCTTTCTCGGTACACATCACCTTTTCTATGACAGATTGTAAAGCTATATTAAATAACACAGGTGAAAGGGAGTCACCCTGTTTCAAACCCGATCGCACCTCAAATCTCTCGAAGTAATTATAACCGATTCTTACTTTATGGAATGTTTCCGACAAACACATCTCTACTAGGTTTACTAACTTTCTAGGTATTCCCTGTTCAATCATGATGTTATATAGCTTCTGACGGTCTATTAATCATAAGCCTTTTTAAAATCGATATAAAGTTGATGGACTACACCGTTGTATTCCAATTTTTTCTCTAATATTTGGTCAATAGTCGAGCGATTCCGCCTAAAACCACATTGGTAATCTTGCATATCATGATACTTTGTATATAATGAAAGTGCGAATTTGTTCCATATTTGTCATTTAGACTCAGGGTACCCTAAAATGTCTATTTCTATTTATAATTAATAACGAAATGATTATTTTTTTCAAATCTACAAAATTTAAGATACTTAGGAGGGAGAAAATATAAAATATCGGCATTTAACCCCTATCATACTATTTCAATCAGAATCAACTCTACATCATATTAAAGTCATTTAAATTTTACATTGATATAGGGACTTTAATAAAAATCTTTAAAGCCGTTTTTGAGAAAATCGTAAAAAGGTGCTAAATGCATGATGAAAGTTTCGGTCAGCTAGATTTTAATGAAAAAGATTCTGTAACATCTCGGACTTATAGCTGTCTTTTAAATTATATATATATATATATATATATATATTATATATAATATAATAGGTAAGTGAAAGAAAAATCCGTTATGATCAAGTAAGCCCTACTGTTTACATTTGTCAGTTTTACTGTTTAGTTCTCTGTATTTGTAAATCTAATAAAATCTGTTACTATTTGTAATAAACTCATAAAATCAACTTTCAATAACAACGGTTTATTCCCTCCTTGAGGTAATACATTACTAAAAACAAGAACATGCGATTTTTACAAAACACATTAAAAATCATAAATACAATAATCTATACTAATATTATAAAGCTGAAGAGTTTGTTTGTTTGAACGCGCTAATCTCAGAAACTACTGGTTCAAATTGAAAAATTCTTTTTGTGTTGGATAGTCCATTTATCGAGGAAGGCTATAGGCTATATATTGGGCTGATGCGAAATTAATGCAGGTTTCCTCTATTGCAATATCTTAATTCCAATTGTGTAAACAAAGCTAATCCTAACATTGATCATTATTATACCAAAACAAACCTTATCTAATACCCTCTCTTTCACCATGAATTTGTTTAGTAAAATCGTTTTGTTCAGTGTGTTCAAAGGTCTTGAATCGAAAATGTCAAAGTGCGATTTTCGTCAAATTTATTTTTACGAATTTAAATTAGGGCGCAGCGCTGCGCAAACGGCTCGTAATATTAATGAAGTGTGGGGTCAGGGGGCTATTAATGAGTGCACGGTGCAGCGTTGGTTCCAGAAGTTTCGCAAGGAGATTTCGACCTCGAAGACAAGGAAGGTCGGGGCCGTCATCTTGCTCTGGACAACGACCAGCTGAGGTCAAAAGTGGAAGAAGACCCAACCAAAACCACACGATAAATGGCGGCGGAACTCGGTGTGAACCAATCCACAGTTGTACGCCACTTGGAAGCAATTGGTAAGGTAAAAAAGTTGGCCAAGTGGGTGCCACACGTTGCAGAACCAACGCTTCGACGACTGCACGAGTTGGGCTACGAAGTTCTCCAACATCCGCCTTATTCACCTGACCTCTCTCCTACAGACTTCCACTTTTTCAGGCATCTGGACAACTTTTTGAGGGAGAAAAATTTTCAAAACCAGGACGACATTTAAATTCTTTTCGTGATTTCATTGAGTCCAGGGATTCGGATTTTTTTTCTGGTGGAATAAGAAAGCTTGTTGAACGTTGGCAAAAGTGCATTGATTCAGATGGAAATTATTTTGATTAAATA
Source organism: Piezodorus guildinii (assembly GCA_023052935.1). NCBI lineage: Eukaryota > Metazoa > Arthropoda > Insecta > Hemiptera > Pentatomidae > Piezodorus > Piezodorus guildinii. The sequence goes on along the minus strand of CM041297.1, from coordinate 144,926,795 downwards.
TATATGGTTAAAGTAAAGATATGGCGTATTTACAATACCTACTAAAAACCTGCATTAATTTTGCATCAACCCAATAACATCAATAGGACAGAAGAATCAGTGGGAACTCTGGTGGAAAACAGGGGAAATTGACCTCGAATCCCAACGATTCCAAATGATTTACCTTTTAATTTTAAAATAATTCAATTTCCCGTTGAGTTATCTTTCGCCGTAACAATTAATAAATCACATGGGCAAGCATTTAATCACGTAGGAATCGATTTACATCAAGATCAGGTTTCGGAGAAAATCAGTATGTTCTTCTGCCACAAGAAAATAAAACCAAAAATATCATTTAAGCAGAAATACTTTAAAATATTGGGTCGTCCGAAATTTTTTAGAGGTTTTTAAAATAAAATTTACCTTCGGTTTTTTCTACTAAAAATGAATCACTAGGCTATTGTTTATTTATATTCCTGTAATCCTCATGGAATTAACTATGTTTACACACTGAATTCGTCTTTATTAAGGATCAGTCGAGTAGTTTATTGGAAACCAACATCAGTGACGATTCAGTTCATTTTCGGCATAATATGCTGTTCTTTTTTAAAAAAGGGAAAAACGTAGCCCAAACTGCAAGAAAGATTCGTTCCGTGTATGGCAGCGATTCAATTACTGATAGCACGTTTCAGAAGTGGTTTTCGCGGTTTAGAGGGTCTTCAATTTGGAAGACCAACCCCGGGCTGGCCGGCGTTCAACTCTTAATGTCGAGGATATTATGACAGTCATCGCAAACAATCCACGAAATACTGTTCCTGAGATAGCTGCGGAGTTAAGAGCCTGCAAATCGAACGTTTTTGATCATCTAAAGAAGGTTTGGATTCCCCGTGAGCTCAGTGAAAGGAATCTTTTTGAAAGGATTTCACGTTGTGATTTGCTGAATTTGAATTCCTCTTCCAGGTAAGCTCGATGCGTTCAGGCCTCACCAGGTATAGCCATTCTCCAAGCCTTCCTGTAACAACAGCTCGGATCCACTTGGTTCCCTTTCTTGATGGCTACTCCCTGTAGTCCAGAACGTACACCTCTTCTCCTCGTCAGAACTTGGCGTTCCTTCATCTATCAGGGCATCCATCCTGTTCGGATCTCTCTCCCCAGCATCCGCTTAGAGTCTCTCCAGTTGTACTATGAATAGAAATCCTATAAGAAAACAGATACCTACTGATTGCAGTTGCAATGAAAACCCGTTCCTTTTGAGAATCATCCAAGGCTTTTAAAAGACCTTTTTTGAAGCTCTTTATTGAGTTTTCTCCAGCACCATGACTTGAAGGGCGAAAAGGAGGTGTTAATATAATACATTATTTTTACAAAAATCGTCAAATTGTTTAGAATTAAATTGTGTACCATTATCTGTCAACAGAACCTTGGGAATGCCATATCTTGCGAATGTTTCGCGAAGCCTTCTAGTAGTGACGTCTCTTGTTTTAGAAGTTACTTCGAAAACCTCCGCCCACTTACTATAGTTTATAAGCATCGGTAACAACCAAGTAATTCTTTCCTCTGAAAGGTCCAGCAAAATCCTCGTGGACTCCCTCATATGGGTTTACAGCCTGAGACCTTGAATTAATTGAATTGAATTTAGCAGGTTTCTGCTGATTAGTCATACAGTTACATTTTTTACTGTATCTTTCTATTTCTGAGTCTAAAGATGGCCACCAAAAATACGATCGTGCACGAGCTTTCATCTTGGTCACTCCCGGATGTGCTGAATGAAGTTGCCACAATGCGATATCCCCACATTATAACGTCGCTTATACATTACTAAAAACAAGAACATGTGTTTTTTACAAAGCACATTAATAAATCATAAATACAATAATTAGTGAATATCATCGTGTTCTTTCATCATATATCACACTTTGTTATCATAACTTGTATTTCAGTTTTTTCTCGGAACTTTAAAAATTCCGACCCTGTGCGATGTCAGGATTAAAGAAAATTTAGAACACCCACTGTAGCATCCTCTGATTATTCACAGTAGCATAATGTGACGTTAAATAAATTAGCATAAGTTCAACTCAAAAAACTAAATTGTAAAGTATATGATTTAGTGGGAACGTACTGAGAAAAAAGTATTGCTTGTTTTGCAGAATGGTGTTCTCCTTGAGCTGCCTTGTGGTTCGGAAGTCGTGGGAACCTATGACTAAGAAGTGTTTGTGAGGCCGAGATTTGAATAACAAATCGGCGGAGGTTTGGTTTGTTCAGGTGTCGTTAGAACACAATGAATCATTATTCTCGTCAACCTTCAATTTATATAGATGACTTGCTCAGCGTCTTCCAATATCAAGGTCAGTTTATAAATAAACAAATTTACAACATACTTCTACAGACTAGTAATTTATAGCTCTATCTGATTAACGTTTACAACACAGCATTATCATGCATCCAGCTTTACTAACGTTACTAACGAGAGTCTATACTTTTTATTAATGATGGAGTTTTGTTGACCGTTGAGAAATTAGATGAGGAAGATGGTTGGGGGTGCGGTCATAAATTAAAAACATATTTATATATTTATTTAATTTTTGTACTCCCTTTTTATTTATTTATTTGTTTACCTACTAGATTACTGTTTATTTATCATTTCCTTCGACAGCTCCTTATCGTCATTCGTTATTAACTTATCATCATTCATCATTTATCATCGTCATCCGTTATTACTTATAATCTTTACCTCGTCACTTAGCTTCTTGGAATAGTCTTAACGGACATTCTAGTTCTCATATTTTCCGTTCCACGCAATGAGCGTTTTTTTAAACTGGGAAACATCACTCCTGCAGGCAACGCCTTCACGTAGTCACGTATGTATTTTTTTCTTATTGATAAGGGTCTTTTTTCATCGCCCATCTCTTTCTCCCCCTTTCCATACTCAAATCTTTCTCCGTTACATATCCTCACATATAATTATTAGTTTAATATTACATTATTTTAAAATTTAAATTATTTTTTATTCATACTGTTTCTCTTTTGTAATGACTATATTTTTTATATATTACCTATACTCTTAACTATGTTTTTAATATATTACCGTCATATATCAACTCAAAATTGTTAATATTTAAAATTTTAATTGTTCACATATTTTTCCTTCATCATTTTTTTCATTTACTTAGTCTCTCTTTATATATTCTCATTACAATATTATCATCTCAATTATGCTTACTTCCATACTTTATAACTATCGTCTTAATTTTGTTTATTTCCATACTTTATAACTGTCACCTTATTTCCATACTTTATAACTGTCACCTTATTTCCATACTTTATAATTGTCATCTTATTATCATTTTACATTTAATATTATTTATGTTCCCATAATTTATTACTGTCATATTATTATTATATACCTAACGCATTATTAAGTCTATAATTACATTGGTTGTTATCTTGTTTCTTTTAGCCCTGATGAAGGCCCACATTGTAGGCCGAAACGTCGGCACATAATTAAAATAACATTTATTTTAAATGTGTGTTTTTAATTTATGACCGCACCCCCAACCATCTTCCTCATCTATACTTTTTATTGGGTTGTGTCACATGAAATGACCGTATTCAGGGTAAAGGATTTTTATTTAAAAGACGATATGAAAACAAGATCATTTTATTCGAAGTATTTACCTTCTTTTTCTACACATTTTTCCCAACGTGACACCAACGTTTTTATCCCCGAACTGAAAAACTCTGAGCTTTGAAGTGAAACAAAATCTGAAAACGCACTTTTCACTTGATCATCATTTAATCTAAATTCCTGAACAGGTGGTAATCTGTTGGAGACAAGTCGGGAGAATATGGTGGGAGCGGAAGAACTTCGTAGCCCAGTTCTTTCAATTTTTGCACGGTATGTTTTGAAACATGGGGTCTTGCTGCCGCTCAGTGAGATCATGAGGTACTCATGTATCGAGCATTTTTACTTTCCCAATACACTTTAAATGTCTGGAAACGGTAGATGCACTTGCATTTAGTTGTGCTGAGAGTCCTTTAACTGTTTGGTAGGGGTTTCCTTCTACTGTATGTTTGAGGACATCGTTGTCTATTACGGACGGAGGTCTTCCTCGGGGCAAGTTTTCCAAGTCGGTATCCGCAACTGAAAACTTAGCAAACCAACGGCGAATGGTCCGTCGATTAACACTCCCTTCCCCAAACGCCTTGCAAATATTTCTAGCGGCCTCAGCTGCTTCAGACTTGGGGCGTTCCAGGGTACTCTTAAACATTATTAATAATTATGAGGGCTAGTTGTTTATATTTTTCTACACCTCCATACTGATGAGGAATTCTTCTAAATAAAATGATGGAGTTTCATTTAGGGTATAGACACACGTGTTCACAAAATTCTCACTGTCTCGTTCTGTCTCTCCAAGAGGATTCTGATCCCAGTAGAAGTACCTCCGGATGCCACCAGGCATTCTGTGCACTAGATTGTATTGCTCCATGCTACATGCCAGCAATGAAATTGGCTAAGCACAGTGTTCCTTTAACACTAGTTTTCAAAGGAAATACTCGTTTTAGGGTCTCCTGAGTCCAAATAGCTAAGTACCGCAAAAAGGCCTGTGCGTTTTTCGGGTTCTACGCATATTGAAACGTAATCCCTTAAATTTTGAAGTTTGTAAATTTTTTATTTTGTTTTTTATTTATTTATTATTATTATTATTTTTTTTTTTTGGGTCGATTACAAAGGTTCGTTCTGAGAAGAGACCAAGAAAACAAGCTAAACGGTCTTGAAGGAGGAAACCAGGCAGTCCACTCCATAATGGATTGACGTTGTTCCAGTGGGAATTCCCGGAGCTCAGAATTCAATGACCGAAACTAAACAAGCAGGTCTTAACGTGGAGTCTATTGAACTACCAGTGGCTTTGGGACAAACCGAACGTGTTTTCCAATGTGTAGTTTGGAAGAGGTCTCGGAAAAGTTGATAGCACAAAAAACAAAATATATATATGTTTATTTTTTTTTTTAATTTATTTAGAGTAATTTACAACTGTATTAAAGAACACAATAAGTAAATATGAGGAATGAAAAAAAAAGTCATGAAAATGTCTTGAGAAAGAACTACCCAGTGGTAGCACTTCACTAACTATTTTAACTCAGTAGGTCCCGAGGCCACTTTCTTTTCAGTCGCCTTGGGGGGTTATCAGGGATATCTAAGGAAGATAAATTACCGACAATAAATATAAATTAATAAATAAATAATGCGTTAGGATGTGTTGTTAGAGAATGTTTTTAATTCCGACCTTGTTCTTAATCTTAAAATCAATGTGCATAAAGACAGTGTTTTAAAAAAATATCTGGTTTTACCTGTTTCGTAGTGGCTAGTATAATATCCTTCTATGCCAAAGATCGCGGGTTCAAACACGGCAGATAGCTCTGAGCCTTAGTAAAGGGGATAAAAATCCTTAGTTATGCCATCTTTCGGAGGGGGAGTAAAATGGTGGGCCCGAGCCTGTGCCATGTCAGGTACTGGATAAAAATATCTAACCTAATTAAACCTGGATATGCAAAGGTTAGGACTTCCATTGTAGCATCGTCCGATTAGCCATAGTAGCATAAAGTGACGTTAAATAAATAAACGAACAACCATCACATACTTCAGTATGAGATGATCCGGTTGGTGTTCATAAAAGTTTAACAAATAGTTAATAACAGAGATCTGCAAAATCCTTTATGTATTTCAGAAACTAGAAAAACGGACATTTCATGTGAAACAACCCAATAAGAAGGTTCAACCGTGTTCCTGAGTCGGGCGTAACGATGCTAAAATAATACGTGAACCGAAACAATATTTTTAGCACTGATGGAGACCACAAACGTGGGTAAATTATAAATTTATTTTAATCAAAATTAAAATCAAGTGACGAGCGAAACAGATTTTAATAATTGTTAGTAACTGAGATTGTTGGACGGTTGAGTCACACTCATCAACTACCTAAATCGATTTAATCTCTATTGACGCAAACAGCAAACACCGAGAGTGACAAACAGCCTCAACAGAATATAAATAATTCCAACATTCAAGAAATGAGTCTATAAATACAGGTGTAACAATGGGATAAGATTGGAAATTTCAAGGATTTTAGGAACATAAAAAGTTAATAGAGTGATGAGAAAGCCATTAAATGAGATGCCATAAAGAATTGTGATTTAATTCGAAATAACCTATATTTATCAAAGAAAGTTAAGAATTCACTGACTTCGGTTATTATGTAAAATGAATTTAAAAACGTTAGAGTTAAAACGAAATTAAATAATTACATTCAGTTTCGTTGGAAACGTATATTTTAGATTAATTTATATTTCATTTACACAGTATAAAATTTGCATGTACAGTAAACCCTCGTTTTAACGAACTCCAAGGGACCAAAAAATTCTCTGTTCGTTATAAAATAATTCGTTATATCCGAAAAATATATTGTATGTATGTTATATGTCTTGGCACTTTATACCATGCATTTTGCACCTTTTTTCGTTTTTCTCGAAAACGGTTCCGACGATTTTGATTAAACTCGCTATATCGATGTAAAATTTAATAGGTTTTAATACCATGTAGGTGTTATTCTGATTAAAATGGCTTGACAGGGCTTAAATGCCGATATTTTAATTTAATTTTCTTCCTCTAAAGTACCTTTAATTTTGTAGATTCAATAAAAATAACTATATTGTCTTGTTACCACTGATGAAAAACAGGTAAATATATAAATTGAATAAATTCGATATCCAACTAAAGGAGAAAACAGAAAAAATATTTTTTAATGCAATTTTTTCGTTATGAATGATATACCGTTGGAAAGCTAAAGATTTCAGAAAAAATATTATCTCATACACAAACTTTTAAAAGTTAATAGAGAGTGATGAAAAGAAGATTAAACTAACTGTTTATTGTAGATAATAATATAATAGATTTTTTAATGATAAACATGTTTCTATATAAATTCAATTTAATTAATTCCTTGATAGTTTCAAATTCTTTCATTGATTTTAAAAATTAAGGTAAGTGAAAGTCGTGTGTTGCCCGCACCAGATTTTTCTTCTTTATTTTTCGTAATAACCGAACATTTTCTTTGTCTTCATCCTCCCGCATCTGTCTTCTCTGCTGTCTGGGATCACTGACGGCCTCCGTGGAAGGTTTTCCTCCCTTCTGTCTCTGGAATACCACTATCCTCTTGAAGATGAAACATGATTGCTTCTCTCGCATGACTTCCACTGACCTTCTCTATTTTCGCCCTCATCACCTCTATCCCCTCTTCTTTTCAAAAGACTATATTTTGGAATCTCATCTCGGTGATCATGACAAATGAAGCGGTGCTGATATGGGAAGTGCCCGAAGTCGGCTGTCCAGCCTTTATTCTTATTCTTGTCGGCTAGTAACTGTGGTCTAGTTCCTGGGGTATCGCAGGGTTCCCATGGGAAATTCAAGGAGGGTAGGTAAACGCCTTTTGAACATTTTCCGAAAAATGATCATTAAGATTTACTTGATAAATATTAAAATTATTTAATAATGTATTTACTCCCCTCAGTATAATCAATACATAACGATAGTCATTTATTTATTAAACATCAACTGTATATTTTTATTTTTTTTAGCCCTAGTGAAGACCCGAATCATGGGTCAAAACGTATGTTAATAAATTCGTTATTATCTAATCGTCATTTATCATCGTCATCCGTTATTACTTAATATCTTTTAATCTTTACCTCGTCACTATTTCTTACAATTTTATCAAATACTCATAAGTAATAACTCAAGTACTCTCAAGTAATAACTTTTGGCTATTTTTTAACAATCGAATCAGTAAACATAACTTAGCTTCTTGGAATAGTCTTAACGGACATTCTAGTTCTCATATTTTCCGTTCCACGCAATGAGCGTTTTTTTAAACTGGGAAACATCACTCCTTTAGGCAGCGTCTTCAGGTCGAGTCAAGTATGTATCTCTTTTCTTATTGATAAGGATCTTTTTTCATCGCCCATTTCTTTCTCCCTCTTTCCATACTCATATCTTTCTCCGTTACATATCCTCACATATAATTATTAGTTTAATATTACATTATTTTAAAATTTAAATTATTTTTTATTCATACTGTTTCTCTTTTGTAATGAATATGTTCTTTTTTTATATATTACCTATACTCTTAACTATGTTTTTAATATATTACCGTCATATATCAACTCAAAATTGTTAATATTTAAACTTTTAATTGTTCACATATTTTTCCTTTGTCATTTGTTACATTTGCTTAGTCTCTCTTTATATATTCTCATTACAATATTATCATCTCAATTATGTTTACTTCCATACTTTATAACTATCATCTTAATTTTGTTTATTTCCATACTTTATAACTGTCACCTTATTTCCATACTTTATAACTGTCATCTTATTATCATTTTACATTTAATTTTATTTATGTTCCCATAATTTATTACTGTCATATTATTATTATATACCTAACGAATTACTAAGTCTATAATTACATTGGTTGTTATCCTGTTTCTTTTAGCCTTGATGAAGGCCCACATTGTAGGCCGAAACGTCGGCACATAATTAAAATAACACATATTTTAAATGTGTTATTTTAAATGTGTGTTTTTAATTTATGACCGCACCCCCAACCATCTTCCTCATCTAATTTCTCAACGGTCAACAAAACTCCATCATTATGTTAATAAACAGTTATATCACTATTCGGTGAACTATTATGAACACTGCCTGAAGTATGTGATGGTTGTTTGTTTATTTATTTAACGTCCCTTTATGATGTTTGCTAATCGGACGATGCTACAGTGGGAGTCCTAAATTTTGCCTATCTAGCTTTAATTAGGATAGGGATCTTTAACGAGTACTTGACATCGCACAGGCTCGGGACCACCTTTAAACGTCCCCTACGAAGGACGGCATAACTAAGGATTTTTTACTCCTATTAAAATATCCTAGGACCACATGCGGGTTTTAACACGTGACCTTTGGCATAGGAGGCTGTTATGCTAACCACACAGCTACAGGTAACCCTCTCCCCCTCCAAAAAAAACAAAAACGAATCATGTAAATTTTTTTAAGTACTAGCAAAGATATAAATAGCGTTTTGAAATTAGCAGTGATGGTGTGCTGCTTTCCTTTGAATTATTTATTGCTTTTCATATTACTTAATTGCCTATCTACAGCTTAATTAACAGTTTTATCCTAATGTTATTATTTGGAAATAATAAAGCATTGCGTAATAATTTGCATTTTTTTTTAAAGATAAAATTGTTTTAAGCTTAATTATAGGTTTATCGTAATTAGAAAGTAAGATAAACCTTAACTTTATTCGCTTCTAAAAGAAAAGTTCCTTTCCTAAAAACAACCCGAAACAAGTTGTAACAGAATCAGGAAATCGATATAATCTTCAAAACAAGAAGGGGTGTTCCTGAACGACGAATCGAGGTGCTAAGAGCAACATTAAGGAAGGGGCTTGGCAGGAGGAAAAGGTGACTTCTGAGAAAGAGGCAGGAGAATGCTCGGAATCCTCTGACGTAAACACTCCAGGAAATAATCGCTCTTCCAATTTGAGTGACTATTAACGAGATAAAACTTCAGAGAGAGTTGATGGGACCCAGTCCTCAATACACAGGGTGCTTCATAAATGCCTCGTCATTTTGTGAACGCAGATATTTGCTCTCAAGTGAATATGACCCATATTCCTATTCGACATGTAACTTATACGATACTGTATGACAGCAACACTGATTCCCATAACCTCCATCATTACAAACATTACTAATAACATATGTTCATAAGTATATAGGCTTATAGACGCATTCTATTAACTTGTGCGATTTTTTTATGGTATATTAACATTCCTAAAATCTTGCGATTTCCAACGATATATTACACCTCTATATTAATAATAATAGGCTTACCGAACCCGAAGGTTCGATGCCGATACCACCAAACCTAAATACTTGAATTTCTCTACGTGTTCAAAAGTATGACCTGAAATATTAATATCATCAAGACCGCCACCTTTTCTGCAACTAATCATATATTTCGTCTTATCGGTATACACCTCTATGTTACTACTCCTAATTCAGAAATAAATTTTAGATGCATTGATTATAGAAAATTTAATTTGTCTCTCTTTCTTTTTTTTTTTTAATCAACAACAATTTCTATTGATAAAATTACAATCTGTCCCGATTTGGACATCAATAATAGTGGTGAAAGATAACATACATACTACATTCATACAATATTTACACGACATAAAATTACAATAAAATATATATACGATAATGAACAGTTTTTACATTCACTTACCAATATATGAAAATTTTCGAATTCCAGTTTTCAACGGAAATACACGTTTTAGGTTCCCCTGTGTCTAAATAACCAAGTCCGGCAAAAAGGTCTGTGTGTGTGTGGTAACTCCCGGGCGAAAACGATAAGTCCTAGGAAACTGAAATTTGATATTTAAGACAACTATACCTCCGAGATGTAACAGAATCTTTTTCATCAAAATCGGCTGACCGGAAGATCTACTTTATACCATGCATTCTGCACCTTTTTACGATTTTCTCAAAAACGGCTCTAACGATTTTTATTAAACTCCCTATATCGATGTACGATTTGATGGGCTTTAATATCACGTAGGTTTCATTCTGATTGAAATAGTATGACAGGGCTTAAATGCCGATATTTTAAATTTTCTTCCTCTAAAGTGCCTTTAATTTTGTAGATTTAAAAAAAAAAAAATTGGAAACTTCATTTTATTAGCATTGATAAATAACAGGTAAATTTGTAAGTAGGGCTAATTTTATGCAATTTTTGCGTTTTTGAACACAAGAATAGTAATATAGATGTATAATATACCGTTGAATAACTGAAGATTTTAGAAAAAAATATTATCTAATAAACTGAATTTTAAAGATTAATGATGAGTGATAAAAATGCGATAAAACTGTTGCAGGTAAAAAGATGATAGATTATTTAATAAAACACATGTTTATATTGGGTTGATGCAAAATTAATGCAGGTTTTTAGTAGGTATTGTAAATACGCCATATCTTTACTTTAACCATATATATTTAATCAAAATAATTTCCATCTGAATCAATGCACTTTTGCCAACGTTTAACAAGCTTTCTTATTCCACCAGAAAAAAAATCCGAATCCCTAGACTGAATGAAATCACAAATAGAATTTTCAATGTCGTCCTGGTTTTGAAAATTTTTCTCCCTCAAAAAGTTGTCCAGATGCCTGAAAAAGTGGAAGTCTGTAGGAGAGAGGTCAGGTGAATAAGGCGGATGTTGGAGAACTTCGTAGCCCAACTCGTGCAGTCGTCGAAGCGTTGGTTGTTTCAGTTCCGATTCATCAATGCTGGGCAAAGACGTTGCAATTTTTGAGTTCCGAGTTCTGCCGCCATTTCTCGTGTGGTTTTGGTTGGGTCTTCTTCCACTTTTGACCTCAGCTGGTCGTTGTCCAGAGCAAGATGACGGCCCTGACCTTCCTTGTCTTCGAGGTCGAAATCTCCTCTGCGAAACTTCTGGAACCAACGCTGCACCGTGCACTCATTAATAGCCCCCTGACCCCACACTTCATTAATATTACGAGCCGTTTGCGCAGCGCTGCGCCCTAATTTAAATTCGTAAAAATAAATTTGACGAAAATCGCACTTTGACATTTTCGATTCAAGACCTTTGAACACACTGAACAAAACGATTTTACTAAACAAATTCATGGTGAAAGAGAGGGTATTAGATAAGGTTTGTTTTGGTATAATAATGATCAATGTTAGGATTAGCTTTGTTTACACAATTGGAATTAAGATATTGCAATAGAGGAAACCTGCATTCATTTTGCATCAACCCAATATTGAAATTCAAAATAATTAATTCTATAAAAATTTATTTGTATCTTATAATGTATATAAAATTCTTAAATTGATTTTAACAACGGAGATAAGTAAAAGTCCTGTGTTGCGTGCACCAGATTTTTTACTGCCAGAATCCAATTTTATTCTTTCAAATATACTATTAATTAGCACATCACTAAAAGTTTTTGAGAAGATCGTAATAAGACGCAGAATGACTGGTGTAAAGTAGGACTTTCGGTCAGCCGATTTTAGAAAAAGTTATACGACTCACTGATTCGAAAATGTTCACTATCTTAATACTTACCCTTCATATACATAAATAAATGAAAGTGAATGAAGGTTCTCAGAAATTGAGACGTTGAGTTCCAAAAGGTACTATATCCACTTTTGACAATTTTACAGAAAAGGCAAAAATCTGACATTTATTTATTATTGGACCAATTTACTTGATTCTTTTTACTTTCACTTACTATATAGTAAGGGGAAGTATTGCGATCGTGAAAATTTTCGAATTCCAGTTTTCAACGGAAATACACGTTTTAGGGTCCCCTGAGTCCAAATAACCAAGTCCCGCAAAAAGGTCTGTGTGTGTGTGGTAACTCTCGGGCGGAAACGGTAAGTCCTATGAAACTGAAATTTCATATTTAAGACAACTATACGCCCGAGACGAGACAAAACTTTTTTCATCAAAATGAGCTTACCAGATGAGGCACTTTATACCATGCATTTTGCACCTTTTTTCGATTTTCTCAAAAACGGTTACGACGATTTTGATTAAACTCGCTATATCGATGTAAAATTTAATGGGCTTTAATATCATGTAGGATTTATTTGGATAAAAATGGTCGGACAGGGCTTAAATGCCGATATTTTAAATTTTCTTCCCCTAAAGTACCTTTAATTTTGTAGATTCAATAATAATAACTAGATTATCTTGTTAACGCTGATGAAAAACTGGTAAATATATAAATTGAATAAATTCGATACCCAACTAAAGGAGAAAACAGAAAAAATATTTTTTTAATGCAGTTTTTTTTTTTGAACATAAGAACACTAATATACCGTTGGAAAGCTAAAGATTTTAGAAAAAATATTATCTTATACTCAAGCTTTTAAAAGTTAATAGAGAGTGATGAAAAGAAGATAAAACTAACTGATTATTTTAGATAATAATATAATAGATTTTTTAATAAAACACATGTTTCTATATCAATTCAATTGAATTAATTCCTTAATAATTTCACGTATTTTTATCTCTAACTGTATTTGAAAATCCTTTCATTGATTTTAAAAATGGAGGTGAATGAAAGTCGTGTGTTGCCCGCACCAGATTTTTTTAAAATTAAAATCTAAAGTTGATTTTTTACTGTATTAACAACTTATTTTTCTAAATTATTGCAATGTCCCCATGACTTTTTAACAGTATAATATGGATATAGTACTTTTAGGAAGAATATATTGCGTGATAACAGTCATCATAACCTTCCTCTTACAACATCTAACGCCTTTATAATGTTAATTACTAAGTTATGTATATTTCTCTATTCTCCCTCTGAGAAATATCTTTCCTTGTTGGTTAACTAGATTTTATTGTCTATTCTTCATACAAAAAGCGAATATCCAAAGGACCTTTTATTTATTTTTGGCAGTATAATAAGAAAGTATATACATAATTATGTTTTTTTTAAAACTTTTTCTTATCATGTCTGTAAATTTAACAAATGTATTTATATTATTAATTACGTGTAGACATTATTTAACTATAAAGACTGATAAATAATTAACTTTTAAACTTTTATTTTAGTCTTTTGCCTTCTTCAAAACAAAAAAATATCTATTAGGTTAGATCAGGCACAGTTTTTTCTCTATATATATATATATAGTGAGTGTCAAAAGTATTCGGAATTCGTATTTCTTTTCGTTTTATTATTATATTTCACAACTATTAATTTATATAATTTTTTTTTCACTTTTTCACTCCCAAATATTTAAAAGAGACTCCTATAAAGGAAAATCACTGACCAGATAACCGAAAAGTTTATTGTTTTTAAAAATATCCGATTAATAATGTAAAATTACAAGACCGTTCAGTGTCAAAAGTATTCGGAAATCGTAATATCCTGTTGTTTAATGGTTTCAAATTTTAATATTTTCACCAATCTTCGACATAATTTTATGTTCTAAACAATTCTCTTCTCTCATGTTATATATATCCAACCATTAAAAGTTTTTTGTTTTTTTTAAATATGGCCCTAAAATAAAAACGTAACGAACGTACAAAGCCCTCGAATAATTTTTAACACGTTCACACGTTAACACTGAAGAGAAATAGTTGAGATGTTGAAAAAAATTGATGAGAATATATGGATGGCTATGTACCGTGTAGATAATATAATAATAAAATATAAAAGAAAAAAAGTAAGCGTCCAAAAAAATATTAAATGTTAAGACTGATTATTCATCAAATAAGAAAACAATACCTCAAATGAGTAAACCTTAACTTATTTATTAATTTTTCAGAGCTTCTGGATCCACAATAAATTTTTCAACTGTTCGCCGCGTTCTAAAAACATTTTACGAAAAGGAAAACATGGTACAAGAAGTACGGAAAACGTCTATCAGCCGGCAAGGAAATAAGAGAATAGGCTGAATGTTTGTAACATTTTTTAAAGAGAAGGTTGGTGAATTAAAATGTTTACAGATGACTCCTATACTAAAATACATGGTTCTTATGAAAAGATTATGGTTTGGAGGAAACCAAATAAAGAATTCAGTATGCCATAGTAAAACACCTTGAGCGGTCAGTGATATTTACGTGCGTTTTTCTTTGAAAAAGTTTGATAACATTGGATTCATGGACAGAATTATAAATAGGTTTGTGTATTTTTTAATTATGAAAAGCCAGAATTAAAAGTAGAAGAAAAATTAGGAATAAATCAAATTATTAACATACGCGCGACCATGACTCTGGACATATATACGTTATTTATTCATATTTAGTTGCTGCAAGAGTTTCAAAAAGTTCTCGAACTCCCTCTTCCATTATTTCTTTAAAATTTAATTAACTATTTTTGGGTCTTACTAAAAAGGAAAATCAGGAAATACTATATTCAAAATGAAAATGGCCTCAAGATACAATAAGTGTTGGAGTGGGGTAATATTTCACACTAAACAATTAATTAATTTGTAAGATCAATTTCTAGTTGGCTAAAATCTATAATTATACAAAATTTTTTACCAACAGGATGTTTATTTATGATCACTGCACTAATATAACTAGGAAACTAAGAAATTCCGAATACTTTTGACCCCATTAACATACACTTTTTCTAATTTTTTCGTAAATAAACGTTCAATACGTTAATAATAAAATGATTGTTGTCGTATTTTTTGGTTTTAGCTATTGTATACCTTCCTTCTAACATTATAAAGTGGTTAATAACTCTTTACAAACATAAAAAATAATTTAAAAATAAGTGAATTACAGAATAGTAGTGAATTCCGAATACTTTTGACACTCACTGTAGCAAGGTCAGGGAATTCTTATTCCAACCAATTGCTGGATAAAATATCATTAGTCTATTATGAAGTGAGTTTCTGAATTTTTTTATCAAATTGATGTTGCTGCAAGAAGAAATACTGTGAAAAAAACGAATTTAATTGAGAACCTACGAGAACCGGAGCAACGCAATTAATTAAGTTGTTTAAAAAATCTAAAAATCCATTACTAGGTTAAAACCATTGATCAAAATAATAGCAGTGATTCAATTCGAACTAAATGAACCAATATAAATGCACAAAATGAAGAAACCAATAAATTAATGTTGATATATCACGGGATTAGGTGTTCCAGCCATACTGTAGGAAATATAGTACCTTTTGGAAGGAAATGAAAGGAAAGGTTATATCTGTTTACAGACGATTTAGTACCTTATGGAATGAAATGCAATTTTCAACTACGTTTTACAGGATTTCTATGTTTGTTAAATAAAATCTGACATATTTAGACAAAACTAACCCATTAGTATGAAATATGTGAAAATATCAATTTAAAAAAAATGTCTTTTAGTACCTTTTGGAAATCAACGTCTCAATTTACAATCTGCAATGTACACTTAACAGTCGCACACATTTCAATGGAATGTCTAATAGAATTGTTGATAAATTTCATAAAATAGAAACTAGACCATAAGCAACTACTTGTTACGCCCAAGAATAAAGAAAACAATGTTTGATTTTATTTCACTTTTATCGAAGTATCAGTTTCCACCGCCACATGATAATTAGTTACTATAAGAGGCTGGAGATAGCGCTAGCTGCCAGGTGTTTGCTTAGGCCTTATCTTATCACCTCCCGACCGATCAAACATTGGCGAATTATCTCCACAAAATCAAATATTTGTCTTGTTTCCTCACAGTTTTACCTCACCAATTACTTTAATAACATTCACGTGTATCTCTCACTGGCCTTGATGAGCGAAAAACATGCTCGAAACGATAAATAGTAGAGTATCGTTGAAACACAACGCCATAATCGTTCACTTATATACTGCAGGAGATAAAAAATCTGGTGCGGGTAACACATGACTTTCACTTAGCTCAACTGTTAAAATCAATTTATAAACTATTAAATTTACTTCAATTTGAAAAATATTTTAAGTTGATTTTATTAAAACGTGTATTCATTTTCTTTGGAAACATATGATTTAGATTAAATAATAATATTAAATTGTTAATGATATATAAGTTTATTCCCCATTAGTCACATTATATTACCTTTTACAAATTTGTGTATGAAATGATATTTGTTCTTAAATTTTTCTCTTTCCAACGGTATATTATAAGTCAATATCTTGTTCTTAATTACAAAAAACAAAAATTACAACAAAAAAAATAGTTTTTCTCTTTCATCCTTTATTTGGTCATCAAATTCGTCTAACTAGTAAATTTAGCCGTCCTTTATCAATGTTATTAAGATGATATAGTCTTATGGAATGTACAAAATTAAAGGTAGTTTAAAAGAAGAAAATTAAAAAATCGGCCATTTAAGCCATGTCAGACTATTTCAATCAGAATGAAACCTGCATGATATAAAAGCCCATGAAATTTTACATTAGATAATAAAATCAAATATTACTTTTTTTTAAATTCATGACATCATGTCACAGCTGACAAAAACTAGGGTTGGAACAAACCCTCGCTCTGATGAAATCAGCTGATCTTTTAATTAAAAAGTATTTAAATTAAGGGAGGTTACAAAAACATTGATGGTGTTATTGGTTATGTATCTTAGTATTGTTCAGTTTGTGATACATGTTTATTATGTTAGTTTGGTTTTGATTTATTAATGAATATTGAACCCGTAGGGGTAAGTTTATCTTTGACGTTCAGTATTTTTTTTTTGTTTACAGTAAACGTTCTAAATGTGATTTATTATAAAATTGTATTGTAACCTTCTAGGTTCAATTACCTGATGTGAAAATAAAGAAGTTTCAAGTCAAAAATGGTTACTACTCACTCCCCCTCCGACTTATTTAAATAAATAATTATATAACCTAAATAGAGACGTTACAATCATTAAATATTATTTAAAAAATATATAAAAAACTAAAAGATAAAGTTGTATCAAAACAAACACGTGCAATATACACATCATGAAAACATGTTTTTTAAATGTAGAAACTATATTTTAAGAAATTAAACAATTTATAATAAAATACTTTTAAAAAATAAAGTTTTATAGAAAATTCGGCAATTGAATATTTATTATAATACGTTGAAAGTATGTAAGAGTGTACTATAGTTCACTTTCACCAAATATCACGATATTTTACCTATTTATTTTCTCACCGTGTAGCCCTGCCTTAACCCACTAGTTTCAATCCTTACTTCCCCTTCAATTCTTGATAAACCTCTCAGGTGTCTGACAAGAAAATGGTCACGAGAACTTCTGAATTAGAATATTTTTTGAAGGGCTGACCATGGGCAGTCTATCTGTATGTATATCAAATCATTATTTACTATATTTCAATATTTACTGGATGTATTTATTTTAATATATGTGTAAATTTAAATTAATATATTTTACGGGAAAATAGATAGTAACTAAAATATTTTATCAGGATAAAGAGACTGTTTTTACTTCCGAAAACGTATGTAAATTTTTAAATATATATTTTCATTGTATATTTATTTAACGTCACTTTATGCTACTATGGCTAATCAGGCTGGCGTGCTAAAGTGGGAGTCCAAAATTTTGCCTATTCAGGTTTTATTGGGATAGGGATCTTTAACGAGTACCTGACATTGCACAGGCTCCCGGCATAGAAATCTGTTACATTAACCACTACGCCACAGGTGACTCCTATATATACTTATATATATTAGACTGTGTTTGGAAAAAATAACTTATGCTTTAAAAACCATTTGTCCCTTCTCTCGCCAAAACGATTTTAACTACTTGTCTTTCCATCTTCCTTAAGAAAATCCTACGAACGCCATTGGAAATACATATATCGAATCGGAGATAATCGATTATTGCAAGGTGATCGTTATTGGAAGAGATAGTAAGCTATGACAAGATATTTTTAGCAAAGGGAATATCGAATGAATGTTCGTCCTTGAACGAGTGACTCATATAGAAACTATTTCAGTCCATCAAAAGGTTTCTCAGTAAATCACAGAACGTTTGATCAATTGCTGTTTGCATTATTTTAAAACTACAGCTCATCCGACTTAGTTCCATAACATGGATAATTATTTTAGATAACATTATCACACGTGTTCTTATTTTGTTTAATCGAAATCCGTCAGGATTAATTGCATTAATATCTCGACATGGCTCAATATGAAAAACCTTGACTGTACAAAAACAACTTAAATATATGATATATTATTATTATTATTTTTTAAACATATTTATTGATATTTAAAACTGTATTAAATAAAAATACATCTAGTAAATGTGATGGTAATATATAAAACTGTCATGAAATACATGAAGAGACACTACCCAGTGGCAGCACTCTAAAAATATTCTAAACTAGAAGGTCCCGGGGCCATTTCCTTTTCAGGCGGCTCGGAGGATTATCCGGAATTAAAGAGGAAGAAAGAATTGAAACTAGTGGGTCAGAGTGAGAATTGAGTTTGTCATGAAAGGATTGATACCTGGTCCGGATACCCGGATACCTGATCAGTAACATAGGGAAGATTAAGGTCTTTATGGATAAGTTTATTCGTGACAAGGTATAGAGCGTTGAGGATTTTACGAAGGATTTTGGATTGTAAGGATTGGATGGGGAAGAATTTGATGGTTTAGTGGAGCTCAACTCCGTAAGTCCACATCGGTCTTATGATAGTCATGTAGATGAGTCTTTTGTAGTTCAGAGGAAGGTTTGAGCGTTTGTCTAGTAAGTGTTGAACTAGCCTAAAGCGACGAGATATATTATTTGAATTAGTTTTAGCTTAATGAGTTATTAGAAAAAAGGTATAATGAAATTAGTAGGAATCACGTGTGGTGAGTGGTTAGTCGAACAGTCCTTATGTCCAAGATCGCAGGTTCGAACCCGGCAGAGTCCCTAAAATTTTTTAATGAGAATAAAATACCCTTGGTTAACTTAAGTTGTTTAATAAATATTTTTCCAACATTTTATGACCGCCAACCGAATCTCTTGCTTCATAACTAATAGTTATTTAAGGGATCACTTGTAGGTGGGTGGTTAGCATAACAGCCTCCAATGCTAAGGTCACGGGTTCAAACCCGCAGGTGGTCCTAGAAGTTTTTAATTGGAGTAAAAATCCTTAGTTATGCCGTCCTTCAGAGGGGACGTTAAAAGGTGGTCCCGAGCCTCTGCGATGTCAGGTACTCGTTAAAGATCCCTATCCAAATAAAACCTGGGTAGGCAAAATTTAGGACTCCCACTGTAGCATCGTCCGATTAGCCATAGTAGCAGAAAGTGACGTTAAAAAAACAAACGAATAGTTATGTTGAAACAAAGTTTCCATTTCTTGATTTTTAGGATTGGACAAAAACCACACCGCGCATGTTCTAGCATATTTCTTTGCGGTAAGGGAAAGAATGTACAGAAATATGGGAAATAAGTAGAAATGGGGATTAAGGGAAAAAATGTACTCGTTCGATGGTTCGGCCGGTCGAGGTTAGTGAGAGATACGGACTCTCAACTTCAAAACAACAAAATACTTGGTTTGTGTCAAAAAGGCCAAGTCGCGATTACAACAACTTTATATTAAATTGTAAGAATTATTGTATTGCATATCAACTTTTCTAAATTGTTGCGTTTTCCAACGGTATCTTATACTATCATTATTATATTATAATAATAATAACAAGCCTACCGAGCCCGAAGGTTCGATGCCAGTACCATCAAATTCCGCTTACACAGATTCGTCCAATGTTCATCATTCAAGCCCAATCCCCCGAGATCAGCTTTAACGCAATCCTCCCATCGACGCTTCGGCCTACCGTTCGGACGTCTACCAGTCGGTTCTGTGAGTACCAACTTTCTCGGAATCCGTTCCTTACCCAGCCCAACAACTTTACTCGACCATTTGAGCTTCCGCGATGCTATCAACTCAATTATATTCACAGGATGCAAGTTTTGCAATTCCGCATTGTGCAACCTTCTAAACTCCCCAGTGGCCACATCTCTCTTCGGACCAAATATTTTACGCAGTACCTTAAGCCGTTGTTCACATCCGTAAAGAACCGTTGGAAAAATAATAGTTTTATAATGCTACTCTTTAGGTTTTTAGACAGAAGTCGCGAGCTAAGTAACTTAGCAACTGACTAATAACACGCATTTCCCGCCTTTAATCGGGACTTTATTTCTTCCTGCATTTCATTTTTTCTTGTTATCATTGAACCTAAATACTTAAATTTCTCAACGTGTTCAAAAGTATGCCCTGATATATTAACATCACCAAGATGGCCACCGTTTCTGCTACCAATCATATATTTTGCTTATTTTTTTATATTAAGCATATATTATACTTTTAATAACTTATCACCCAGATTTATACCTTTATGGTTTAAAGTGGTGGTACGAAGTGCCCCTGAGTCATGAAACTCATGTCGTACGTCTATATTAATACTTATATTTCAGAAATAATCTTTTGATTACTTGGTTACAGAAAACTTATTTTTCCAGTTTAAAGAAAAGCTAAATTACAATGTATTTTACTTGTAAACCTTCAGGAAACAATACCTTAAATGGTGATGAAAACTGTATTAAAATCTGTCTTGTGGTTTAGAAGGAGATAGCGAAACCAAAACCGAGTTATCATCAATACTAATATTATAAAGCTGTAGAGTTTGTTTGTTTGTTTGTTTATTTGAACGCGCTAATCTCAGAAACTACTGGTTCCAAATGAAAAATTCTTTTTGTGTCTTTTAAAATTCTTTTTGTCCATTTATCGAGGAAGGCTATAGGCAATATAACATCGCGCTGCGACCAATAGGAGATAAGAATCAGTGGAAAATCTGGGAAAAACGGGAAAAATTAGGGGAAAAAAAACCTCGCATCCCAAAGATTCCAAATGATTTACTTTTTATTTTTAAAATAATTCAATTTCCCCATAATTTATCTTTTGCTGTAACAATTAATAAATCACAGGGCCAAACATTTAAACACGTAGGAATTGATTTACGCCAAGATCGGGTTGCGGAGAAAATCATTATGTTCTTCTGCCACATAAAAATAAAACTAAAAATGTCATTTACGTGGAAGTTCTTTCAAATATATTCTTTTAAAAACTTCTTAATAGCGATCATAGTAACAGAAATTGACGCAGACGAAATCGCTTTAGAATATGTCAAAGGAAAGGTAACGTGTACCGAGAAAGGATTAAATCTAGTTGATAAAATTCCGGTTCTGAGAAACGCCGATGATTTGGTACTGTTAGGGGAAGACACGGAAACTAATAAAATAAAAACCGGTAAAAAAAATAGGACTTGAAATAAATACCGATAAGAAAAAATATATCATTAGTAGCAGAGACGGTGGCGATCTTAGTGATATTAATATATCAGGGCATACTTTTGAACACGTAGAGAAATTTAAGTATTTAGGTTCAATGGTAACGAGAAAAAACTAAGTCCAGGAGAAAATAAAGTCCCGGTTATAGGCGGGAAATGCGTGTTATTATTCAGTTGCGAAATTACTTAGCTCGCGGCTTCTGTCTAAAAACTTAAAGGTTAGAAGTTATAAAACTATTATTCTTCCGACGGTCCTTTACGGATATGAAACGTGGCCGCTTACTTTGAAGGACGAACAACGGCTAAAATTTTCGAAAATAAGGTACTACAGGCAAAATATTTGGTTCGAAGAGCGATGAGGCCACTAGGGAGTTAAGAAGGTTGCGGAGACTATATTTATATCAATCTATATTATTATATAAGTCATATTTTATTTCAAGAGTCATTTTTAACTTTAATCGTTATTACCTTGAAGCATATACATTTATAAATTATTATTTCTTTTGAATTATTCGAGTATCATAATCAGAACTATTATTTTAATCATATTTAGGACTTTTATTAGCTAAATGCCTATGTTTATAAAATATATTAATCAATTTTCTGGTCATCGTAGTATCTAAAAAATGACTATGGTTGTGAAGCTAAAATTTTTCCTGGAGGTTCGTCTTAGTGTCTAGATGTGCAATAAGGCTGGGTTTGAAAATCTTCAACTCACAAGTGATCGAAATTTTAAATTTGATAGGAAGAAGTCTAGATCGGGCTTTAAATAATAACAAAGAGTAGCAGATAGTTGATGCTTATTATAGCTACTCTTACTATAAACACACATAAATTAACATGAAATACAATATTCGCTAGCAAAGCTGCGGTTCACAGCTAGTTTTTAATAAAAATCCTTTACCTTTAAAACGGACATTTCATGTGACAGCCCAATATATAAATAGAGATTCTTAAATTCATTTTAAGGTAAGTGAAAGTCGTGTGTTGCGCGCACCTGATTTTTTTTCATTTTTAAGCATGGCACTGTAATATCCTTCAAATGAGTGTTGGAATTAAAAATAATTTATCTTTCACAAATTTCTTAACGTTACTATCTTGCTCAGTGGTGTCAGCATTAGATAATTTATTCTGATGGGAAGAAATGCCATTGAATCACTTTTGATCTTTTTAAAAACTATATTCCATGTTATCGCCTCTAGCTCAACATCCTGCCTATATCAAAGGAAATATTAATGGCGTCGGATACCGACAAAGTATTCATAGTGATATTTATTCGGACTTGATAAGAACATCCGATAACACTAGGAGGCGGGAAGAGGAGTATCTTCAACTATTTATGAATACTCAGATGAAGTAATCACATTAGTGTCGGGTCCATGAGGTCACTATCGTGATAGTAATCCACTATCAATATTTAAAAACAACATACATAACCCTATTTTCAAAATGACTTAACGAATCATTACTTTTACTTTCACTTACTATATATAGTAAGGGAAAGTATTGCAATCGTGAAAATTTTCGAATTCCAGTTTTCAGTGGAAATACATATTTTAGGGTCCTCTGAGTCCAAATAACAATGTCCCGCAAAAAGGTCTGTGTGACTTTTTCATCAGATTCGGCTAACCAGAAGAGCCACTTTGTACCATGCATATTGCACCTTTTTACGATTTTCTCAAATACTGTTCCGACGATTTTGATTAAACTCGCTATATCGATGTAAAATTTAATGAGCTTTTATATAATGCAGGTTTTATTCTGATTAAAATGGTTTGACTGGGCTTAAATGCCGATATTTTAAATTATTGATTCTATAAAAATAACTATATTATCTTGTTATCACTGATGAAAAACAGGTAAAATATAAATTGAACGAATTCGATACCCAACTAAAGGAAAAAAAATAAATGATATTTTTTTAATGCAATTTTTTGTTTTTGAACATAAGAGCAGTAAAATACATGTGTATGATATACCGTTGGAAAGCTGAAGATTTTAGAAAAAAAAAAATTATCTGATACACAAGCTTTTAAAAGTTAATAAAGAGTGATGAAAAACAGATAAAACTAACTGATTATTTTAGATGATAATATAATTGATTTTTTTTTTAAACACATGTTTCTATAGAAATTAAATTTAATTAATTCTTTAATAGTTTCACTAATTTTTATCTCTAACTGCATTTGAAAATTATTTAACCGATTTTCAAAACGGAGGTAAGTGAAAGTCGTGTGTTGCCTGCACCAGATTTTTACTTACCTATAAACGAAATATATAGTAAGAAAAGTATTGCGGTGAAAATTTCTGAATTCAAGTTTTCTCCGTATAAATCTGAAATTTCATATTTTAGAAGCCTGAGACGTTGCAGCAACTTTTTAAACGGCGAACCACAAGAACCACTTACTATATATTTCGAGCCTTTTTCACAAAAACGGTTCTAACAAACGATTTTGTTTAAACTCGCTATATCATTGTAAAGTGCAACTGGTTTTAATATCACATATGTTTCATTCTGATTGAAATAGTCTGACATAGCTTAAATGCCGATATTTTAAATTTTCTTCCTTTAAAATACCTTTAATTTTGTAGAAAATTAAAAAAAAACTAGGCACATCATGTTGTTCTTTTTCTTTAGCTCTCTCCTTGTGCCTTTCAGCGTGGAGATAGTCCAGCCCAGGATCTCCATCTCTCTCTGTCTCCTGCAAGAGTCTTCATTTCCTGCAGTGTCTTGCCTCTCGCTTGCCCCAACTTGGTAATGTAGCCATCGTAGCTAAGCCTAGGCCTTCCTCTAGGTCTGGTGCCAACTGGTTTTGCCTCCATAAATTTGCGTTGGTCACAATCCTGGCTCATCCTACATACATGCCCGTACCACCTCAACTGTCTCTTCTCCAGGGTCTCCTTCATTGCAGGAATGTTTAATTCTTCCCTTATTGTTTCATTCCTATCTCTGCGGGTTTTTGAAGCCACTCTGTGCAGGTATTTCATTTCTGCCGCTGTTATACGGCTCCATTTGTTGTCCGGGAGTACCCAGCTCTCTGCTCCGTATAGTAGAACAGGCATGTATACTGCCTTAAATATGTGGAGCTTGACATCTTTTTTAACCTCTCTCTTTCCTACTACTGTGTTGCTGATGGAATAGTAAATATTATTTGCTTTTCCTATCCTGTGGGATATTTCGGGTTGTATTTTTCCATTTCCGCTTATCACAGTTCCAAGGTAGGATAATTCATTTACCACTTCAAGCTCCTCGTCGTTGCACATAATGTGGATTTGTTCGGGCTGTCGTCCCACTTGTAGGATCTTGCTTTTTCTGGCATTAATAATCATACCTTTCCGCCCTAATTCTGCTTCCCACTCTATTAGGGCTTGTTGGAGCTTAACGCTATAGTCAGTAATAAGGACTATGTCATCGGCATACACCATTTCTTGTGCCTGTATGGTTCTCATATTCCAATGACCAATCACCGCTCTTGCTGTTCTTCTCTTGCAAATCTTAATTATTTCATCCATAAAGATGATGAAGAGTAGAGGGCTGAGGCTATCCCCCTGCTTTACTCCTTTTGCCATCGGAAAGCTCTTTGACTCGAGACCGTTAATTCTTACAATGCCCTTTGGCGCCTGGTATGTTGATTTTATAGCGAGTAGCAAAATCATCTTGTTAGCATTGATAAATAACGGCTAAATACGCAAGTTGAGCGAATTTGATAAACAACTAAAGGAGAAAAGTGCAAACCTTTTTTTTTTTTAATGCAATTTTTGTGTTTTTGAACATAAGAATAGTAATATGGATGTATAATATACAGTGGGATAGCTAAAGATTTTATAAAAAATATTATATAACACACCGAATTGTAAAAGTTATTGGAGAGTCATGAAACTAACTAAGGAGTCGATAAAACTGATTGTTGTATATAAAAATATAATAGATTATTTAATAAAACAAATGTTTCTATTTAAATTAAATTAATTCTTTAACAATTTGTTTTTATCTCTAAATGTATTTCAAAATTGTTAAATTGATTTTAACAACGAAGGTAAGTGAAAGTTGTGTATTACGCGCACCAGATTTTTTAATTTTAAATTTTAGAATAGTAATGTACATAGTTATACATAATTCTAGAATATAAATAATTAATACATCACATGTTGAATAAGGAGAGTAATGAAGATTTATTTATTTAACATCACTTCATGCTACTATAGCTAATCGGAAGATGCTACAGTCGGAGTCCTAAATTTTACCTATCCAGGTTTTATTAGGATAGGGATCTTTAACGAGTACCTGACATCGCACAGGCTCGGGACCACCTTTTAACGTCCCCTCCGAAGGACGGCGTAACTAAGGATTTTTTAATCCCATTAAAAAATCCTAGGACCATCTGCGGATTTGAACCCGTGACCTTTGGCATGGGAGGCTGTTACGCTAGCCACCCAGCTACAAGTGATCCCCGTAATGAAAATTTAATTAAATAAAATAACTTTATCTTATTAGCGTGTTTTTCTTGCTTCCTTAACCTAACTTTTCCATTGTAATTCTTTTTTTTTTTTTTTCAACTTTTAACTTTATTTAAAAGTTCTTAAATTTGATTCTAGTGAAAGTCTAGTGTAGCGCACCAATTTTTTAAAAAGTAAAGATAAATAAAAAATCTGGTGCGGGCAACACACGACTTTCACTTACCTCGATTTTTAAAATCTATGATCGAATTTTCAAATACAGTTAGAGATAAAAATACGTGAAACTATTAAGGAATTAATCCAATTGAATTTATATAGAAACATGTGTTTTATTAAAAAATCTATTATATTACTATCTAAAATAATCAGTTAGTTTTATGTTCATTTCATCACTCTCTATTGACTTTTAAAAGCTTGTGTATGAGATGATATTTTTTCTAAAATCTTTAGCTTTCCAACGGTATATCATACATGTATATTACTGCTCTTATGTTCAAAAACGAAAAATTGCATTAAAAAAACACTTTTTCTGTTTTCTCCTTTAGTTGGGTATCGAATTTATTCAATTTATATATTTACCTGTTTTTCATCAGCGTTAACAAGATAATTTAGTTATTATTATTGAATCTACAAAATTAAAGGTACTTTAGAGGAAGAAAATTTAAAATATCGGCATTTAAGCCCTGTCAGACCATTTTTATCCAAATAAAACCTACATTATATTAAAGACCATTAAATTTTACATCGATATAGCGAGTTTCATCAAAATCGTCGGAATCGTTTTTTAGGAAAATCGAAAAAAGGTGCAAAATGCATGGTATAAAGTGCCTCTTCTGGTAATCTCATTTTGATGAAAAAAGTTTTGTCACGTCTCGGGCGTATAGTTGTCTTAAATATGAAATTTCAGTTTCATAGGACTTACCGTTTCCGCCCGGGAGTTACCACACACACACACACACACACAGACACACAAACACACACACACAGACCTTTTTGCGGGACTTGGTTATTTGGACTCAGGGGACCCTAAAACGTGTATTTCCGTTGAAAACTGGAATTCGAAAATTTTCACGATCGCAATACTTCCCCTTACTATATATAGTAAGTGAAAGTAAAAACAGTAAAAGTTCACTTTAAAAAAGTGTAAGTCTTCACTCTCTCTAACCTTTGATTTTATCAACAAGATAATTTTTGTAAGTAAATAAAAAATTATCGAATTCATCTTGTTTTTAGATAGAAATCAGGGAAACACGCGAGCTTGGTCAGATTTAGCAAAACATTTTCAGATTATAAGGATTGCAGATTTGCCTTAGCCATAGTATTATCGAATGAAGCCTAAGTGATTGACATACAAAGAGCTAACAAAGTTATTAATAGACCAGCGGCCGATCAATAACACACTAAGTACGGAATACATTTTTCAAGGCCTTTTAGATAGAAAATAACAAGATTATGATCGAATAAGCCTTAAATATTTATTTAGTATTTATTTATTAATATATTTGATTTTTACTTTTCTACAGCTAATTAGATAGGACTTATAATACGTAGTTTTAATTAAATTTTTACGTTTTTGAACCTCCTTAGTAAAAAATCTGGGGCGAGTAACAGGCAACTTTAAATTGCTTTACCAGTTAAAATCAATTTTAAAACTTTTAAATAAAGTTAAAGTTGAAAAAAAGAAATATACTTCCATGGAAACAATATAATAACATATCAATAAAAATTATTATCCCTGATAACCACATTAATTTTTTCGCTTTTCTTCCTTCTTCATAAGCCTCTACAGCTTTCTATGAGAGATAACATTAATATTACTAATCTCATATTATGATAAAGAGTTTAATCAAAATCATTAGAGCTTTACCAAAAAAATCTGGTGCGCACAACACATGACTTTCACTTACATCCTTTATTTATATCAATTCAAAAATTTTTAAACAAATTTATAAACGAAAATAAATTGTTTA
This sequence comes from Piezodorus guildinii, assembly GCA_023052935.1. Taxonomy (NCBI): domain Eukaryota; kingdom Metazoa; phylum Arthropoda; class Insecta; order Hemiptera; family Pentatomidae; genus Piezodorus; species Piezodorus guildinii. The sequence continues at coordinate 144,898,495 of CM041297.1, read as the reverse complement.
AGAATTATTTAAATTTGATATTAATAGGTAATATGGTTATTTTTATAGAATCTACAAAATTAAAGGTACTTTAGAAGAAGAAAATTTAAAATATCGGCATTTAAGCCCTGTCAGACTATTTTAATCAGAATGAAACCTACACGATGTTAAAGCCTAATTAATTTTACATTGATATAGCGAGTTTAATCAAAATCGTCGGAACCGTTTTTGAGAAAATCGAAAAAATGTTGCAAAATGCGAAAAAATGGTGCACATGTGGTATAAACTGACTCTTCTTAACATGCTAAGCTCATTTTGATGAAAAAAGGTTTTGTAACGTCTCGGGCGTATATTTGTCTTAATTATGAAATTTCAGTTTCATAGGAATTTTCGTTTTCGCCCGGGAAGCCACACACACAGACCTTTTTGCGGGATTTGGTTATTTGGACTCAGGAGACCCCAAAACGTGTATTTCCGTCGAAGACTGGAATTCGAAAATTTTCACGATCGCAATACTTTCTCTTACTATATATATCATATATAGGTAAGTGAAAGTAAGAACGGTAATAATGAGTAAAGTGGTATAAAAAGACTTTTAAATTTTGTCGATCTTTCTGAAAAAGTTACAATTCAGGCATATATCTATTCTAAATATAAATTTGCGTGCTTCTTAACGTTTTTTAGCTGGACACAAGAACATTTAAGAGACTTGGTCATTTAAACTAAAAGGATCTTAAAACGTGTATTTCTTTATAATTTATTTATTAAATTTAATAATTATAAATTTATTAATTTATTTGAAAACTTGAATAAAAAACATTTCACCATTGACTAATTCGTGATTAACTGTTAAAACTTTCTCCTACCATATATTTCAAAATATAGTTTTTTGTATTATTAGTCAGCCAGTCTATGATTCTTGAACAGGTTGACAAATTTTGATTGACCTAACCTATACTTTTTCGGACAATATACCGTTGAAAATCTAAAGATTTTAGAAAAAATATTATCTCAAACACAAGCTTTTAAAAGTTAATAGAGAGTGATGAAAAGAAGATGAAACTAACTGATTATTTTAGATAATAATATAATAGATTTTTTAATAAAACACATGTTTCTATAGAAATCCAATTTAATTAATTCTTTAATAGTTTCACATATTTTTATCTCTAACTGTATTTGAAAATTCTTTCATTGATTTTAAAAATGGAGATAAGTGAAAGTCGTGTGTTGCCCGCACCAGATTTTTTAACGTAAATTTGACCTAGTACCATAACATTTTGTATTTAATTATCAATTTTGCTGGTTGGTTAGAAATATAAATGACTTTACAGCCATTTTAATTTTTTTTTTTTTTTTTAATTGCATAAACTTGTTTTATTTTACTATACCGGAAGAAGTCAAAGCTTTTTTGGTTAATCTATTCTGAGAATTTAGAGATCACCTTGTGTAGAGACCTTCTTAACAATGTTATTTCCTGAAGGTTGTGGATTCAAACCTGGCAGAATCGCTGGGATTTTTTAAAGGGAGCGAAAAAAAACCTGGTTATGCCTTCTTTTAGACAAGACGTAAAATGGTGGTCCTGTGCACTGTTCGGAGCACTTTGCAAAGATTCTTACCCTAATTAAACCAAGATAGGCTAAAGTTAGGACTTCCGCTGTAGCATCTTATGGTTAGCCACAGTGGCATTTAATGAATACACAAAAAATGTTTCCTATTATTCTGATAGGGATGGCCATATAAAAACTTATCTTCTGTTTTCAATTTTCTTGAATGGAATTTCATTCTCGACGTATATAACTTATTTGAAACTTCTGTCCTAAGATTCTGCTTAATATTTTTCTCTTTAAAATAATCTTCTATTAATAGCTTAAGTCTTAAAAACGGGTAGGTTTAAAAGGCCCTACTACGATCAAATACACTGATATGAATAGAATGAATCATACTCAAAGTTCTTTTAGTATCACTTTTTAATAAAATCGATTTAAACACACTCTACAACATGAAGGTACACTAATAAAAGAATTTTATTTAGAGTCTGTAAGTGTATCTAAAATAGTTGTTGATAATTATAAACTAGAATTTTGAAAAATAAACATTAGCCGATTAGCAAAGTGGTTACCATGGTAACAAGAATATAAGCATATGATCTTACTTATCAAATTTACTAATTTTTGGTTAGAAAATACTTCAAATTGAAACGAAATGTAGCAATATTGGATTTATCATGTCTTTTCTTATTTGATGAAATTTTGTTTGAGATAGGTGATGACTAGTAATGATTGGTATTTTGTCCATTTCTTTAATTATTTACGAAACTTTTAACGTACGAATTTGGTACTGACTAAAGAAGTCCTTATTATTTGAGAACAATGTTGTAATTACATAATAATAAAGGTTGATAATAAACTAAATTAATAATGAAACACGCAATTTCAAAAGAAGACACAACCCAAACAAGAACAGCGTGGCGATCAGCTGCGTGTATTGATTGAGCCCCAAGTCTAGTTGTAATGCCCTCACGGCTAAAGGTTTGCAATTTTATCTTCATCAATTCTCTTTTATACTTTAATATGAATTACTCATTTTGAATCTTAACTAATTAGTTATTATGATTTTGTAATTATTTCAATGTATGAAGTAATCTTATACTTCATTGAGTATTCAGTTACTATGTATCATTGATAAAACTAAAAGAAGGAAAGAATAACTCAACAGTTGCCAGGTATTGTGTACATGTTACAAATGATCTGACGCTTCTGACATTTCATGTCTTCCAGTTAAAGGTATGTCAATCACTTTATTAAGATTGGACATGTTTTCCTTTCCCAACATTATGATTATTGTAACTAATTACCTAAACTTCTGAAGTATTATTAAGTTTCAAACCAATTAATTATATAATTGTATTTGTTAACGAGAAAGTCTTGCACAAATGGTACAATGAATAAGCTTTAAATATTATACAGTACTTTATTTTATTAGTATGCCTTGTCCAGTAAAATATATGAAATCACAAAGAACATAAACAAGGAAAATTAAATACTCCCTCTTTCTAATTATGTACAAATATAATTAACAATTAAAATAAATCAACTTACACAGACTGATATACACTCGCTCAAAAAAGTTTCTGTACAGCATGCTATTAATTTGCAGGGCTATTTATTTTCAGCATAACAATTTTCTAAGGTACAAATTATTAATACTAATAGTAGATAAAAAAAAAAAAGATTTATTTATTTTTATTTCAACATTAATTTCAAATGAGGCAGAATGTCTTTTGTTGATGATAGGTCAAAAAAGTTTCCATACACTTTCAATGTTAATGCTATTTTTTATACTATGAATATCTTTCCAGTTTTATCTGAATAAATCTTATCTCTATAATCAACTCTTAGTTCAGTATTAGCTTTACTTGTGCCTGAGAAACTGATTTCTTTTCAATATGCCTGTTTCTGATGATTTGAGAGAACTTATGGTTCGTTACCGAATGCAGGACTTATCTCTGAGAAAAATTGCACATCTATTTAATAAGCCTCATGCTACTGCACAGAATGTATTTACGGTTAAAATTCCTGGAAACTAGACCATGTGCTGGAAGACCTAAGAAATCCTTGCTGAAGTCCATTCAGATGGATCCTCACACTACCACAACCTCAATGGCCAGAATAAATAGGTACTATGGAATTCAAGTCCATTCAGAAACAGTCAAAAATATTTTAAGGAGGGAAGGATACAGTGGTCGAGTAGCAAAAAAAAAAGCCCTTTATCAGTAAGATAAACCAGAAGAAGCGGCTTCAATTTGCCAGAGAGTTTGTACATAAACCCAACAATTTCTGGTAAAGGGTCATATTCTCTGACGAATCAAAATTTTTAATTTTTGGGCCGGACAGAAGGTCAAAAGTTAAAAGCATTCTCTATTTATTTTATTTGCATTTGTACAATTATATTTCAGTGTATGGAAACGTTTTTGAGTAAGTGTGTGTGTTTATATACATAATAATATATACATATTGTTGGGATGAGTGACAATAAAACTCAATGAGAAAATGTAGACTCAATCCCGTTTCGAAATGAGCTGGTCTTGAGTACTTAATCATTCAAAAAAATTAAAAAAAAAAGGTAATATTAAATAAAAAGAAAATTGAACGTAATGAAAATAAATAAAAGTTTAATAAAAAAAATGAGGAAAATTTACAATATATAAAATGTGAAAACAATTTGGTTTATAAACAAATAAAAAAAAAAAAGGTTCTTCTATTAAAACTTAGCTTCCGTACGACGGGTAGGCGATTCTCCATGGAAGGATGGTGATCTTCAGAAGTCAACGAAATGAAGTCCTGAACGATAAATTGGTGAAGGCGCCAATCGATAAACAGGTACTCTAAGCTAGCTGGTTCCAACGGTACTGGCTTGAGGGCAAGGGGGACACTCTTATCAGTCTAATCCCTAACTGCACTTGAATAATATATAAACTAACAAAAAAAAAAATATTTTCCTCATTAAAAACTATTTTTAATTTGATTTGATTTTTAATTATAAACAAAATATATACAGGTAAAAAAAAAAAAAAAAAAAAAAAATTATAACTTCCAGGCTCAAACACACCGCCCACCAAAATTTATCATATTAAATTTTCAAAGTTGTGGTTAATCCACATGAGGGAATAAGGGAGCTAATTTTGAAACCGGTCTTAGGTATTCTCCAGTAGCTGTTCTGACTTTTGCTACTCTAATTACCCCATCGTCTCCAGGAAACACACCAACGATACGACCCTTTGGCCATCGATTTAATTGCATGTTTGCATCCTTCAACAATACCATGGTGCCAGTTGTTACATTAGGTGTATCTGTAGTCCATTTTCCACGTTGTTGTAGGCAGTTCAAGTAGTCGTGTCTCCATCGATTCCAGAAATCTTTGATGCTACGCTTTAAGAGTTGCCATCGAGTGAGACGATTAGATGAAATGTCATGAAGGTCTTGGTCTGGTAATGCCAGCAATGGTGCACCAATAAGAAAATGTCCTGGTGTCAATACGTCAAAGTCCTCAGGAGAGGAAGACATGGGATGTAGAGGTCTGGAATTAAGAATAGCTTCGATACGCGCTGTTATAGTTGACATTTCCTCGTAAGTTAGACTTTGATCTTTTACAACCCGGGTAAGGTGAAACTTTAGCGATTTTACTCCTGCTTCCCAAATACCACCAAAATGCGGCGCTGAAGGAGGGATAAAACACCATTGAATGCCACGTGTTGTAAGATGGTCTTCAATTTTCTGCTTGGCTGGCTGAAGATTCCACCACACATATAATTCTTTTAAGCGTCGATGAGCCCCGATGAAATTGGTCCCATGATCGGACATGATTTTCTGCGGTAGACCGCGTCGAGCAATGAAGCGATCTAAGCCCGCTAGGAAGGCTTCTGTTGTCAATTGAGAAATAATCTCCACGTGTATTGCCTTGGTACTGAGACACACAAAGAGAGCTACATATGCTTTCTGAACAGCAGCTTTGCGCTTGAGCGAGTCTCTTAACAGAAAGGGGCCTGCGAAATCTACTCCTACTACGATGAATGGTCTTCCTTGCTGGAAACGAGACGGCGGTAAGTCAGCCATGCGATAGGTGTAATTCTTCGCCGACAACTCGTGACATCTTAAACACTGGTGAACTCGTTGTCGGACTAAACGCCGACTTGATAATATCCAAAATTTTCTTCTGAGTAGTGACTGCAAAATTTGAGGACCTGAATGTAGATATGTCGAATGGTAATAGTCTACAAGCAAATTGACAAAGTGTGATTTACGAGGGAGCAGTATTGGATATTTAGAATCTTCAGATATTGGTGCATTTCGCAATCTACCGCCCACCCTAAGGATACCCACCGAATCAACAAATGGAGACAACGATTGTAGACTTATTCTGTCGGATTTTTCAGTAGGTATGGCATTAGGGAAATGGTAAGTTTGAATAATTTTTATCAGCATAGTAGTGGTGTCTCTAACTTCATTCAACTTTAATGAACCAATTTTTCTTTCATTCTTGTGGGGTCTGACGTTATTACAGAATCTGCGAATATAGCTGAAAACTCTAATGAGTTTGGTAAATGAAGAAAACTTGTTAATTTCTTCTATGACTTCCAGAGTATTTTTACTATGTGTTAACATAACCATTACTTCTGATTTAATTTCTGGTAGTGGTGGAGTATTAAAAATATCTATTTGATCTAAAGGCCATTCTGCCTTAGGAAGTCGCAGCCAATCAGGTCCTATCCACCAAGATGTATCATGAATTAGGTCTGTAGAATCGACACCACGAGAGGCGACATCAGCTGCATTATATTGGGAGCGAATATGGTGCCAGGAAGCTGACTTAGATAAATCCAGAATTTTCCCAACCCTATTAGCTACGAATGTCTTCATTTGATGGAATGGCATTTGAAGCCAAGCTAACACAGTCGCTGAATCAGACAGTAAAATTACTGGCATGTCCTGGAATTGTGATAAAAATTCTTGAAGAGCCTTTAAGGTTTTCACTAATAGTACTGCGGCGCAGAGTTCCAGCCTCGGAATGGTGACTGGTTTCAAGGGAGCCAATTTCGTTTTAGCAAAAACAAGATTTGTTGTGACATGGCCTGTTTCACTCTCACTTCTAAAATAAATGACTGCTGCATATCCAAACGACGAAGCATCCGAAAACCCAACTAGGCAGTTCCGTAATTTTCTATTTGAAATTATTCTCCTGGGAATGCTTATTTCGGCCAACTTAGGTAATTCCGTGAAAAACGTGTGCCATCGTTTCTGAATGTTCATAGGAATCGGATCGTCCCAACCAATCTTGAGCCTCCAAAGTTGTTGTAAAAGTGTCTTCGCTCTAAAAACAACAGGTGCCAAATATCCCAATGGATCATACACACGGGCTATAGTAGACATGAGACCTCTTTTTGTATAAACGATGTCTCTTGGTGTGACACGGTACGATAACCGATCATGGTTTGGTTCCCACTGCATACCCAAGATTTTAATTGCTTTGTCTTCCATGTTACTAAATGATACAGTGGAATCAATCCCTTCAGATACATTTCTTGTAAGCTGATGGGTCGTTGCTAAACCACTTCTTCAGTGTGAAACCACCTTTATTTAGCAGGTCAATAAGCTCTTTTTGTAGTTTCAAGGCCTCTTCTAGTGTTTCAGCACCAGTCAACAGATCGTCGATATACATATTTCCTAATAAAGCTTGTGAAGCAAGTGGATATTTATGTCCTTCATCTACGACAAGTTGGTGGATTACCCTTATGGCTAGGAAAGGAGAACACGATAATCCAAAGGGCAAGCGATTAAATTCATATTCCTGAATGGCATCAGCATGGTTGAAACGAAAAAATAGGTGTTGGAACAATCGATCTTCGGGTGAATCAAAATTTGTAGAAACATTTGGCATATATCGGCGGATATTACATATTGAGGTAAACGGAATTTTAACAAGATATCCTTTATATCGTGCTGTAATTTAGGCCCTGTTAGAAGATGACTGTTTAATGACCCCGATGCAGTAGTTGCAGAAGCATCAAAGACAATACGCAGATGTGTGGAAGAGCTATCCTTGTAAATTCCATGATGCGGAAGGAAGAATTTTCCTGGTCGAGATGTAGGCGAAAGGTATTGTTTGCTGAGGTACTCTTGAAATACATTATCATATTCAAGTCTCAGGTTAGGGTTCTTGGTCAACGTCTCCTCTAACTTCAAGAAACGATGGATGGCAATTAGTCTCGAAACTTGTGAATTAAACGATTTGCTTCTGAATGGTAGACTAACTATATATCTGCCATGATCATCCCTCGTGTGAGACCTTTTAAAATGTTCTTCAGCCTTAATATCTTCAGGATTCGACTGTGGAACTGTAGAGACTTCCTCGATCTCCCAAAATTTATTCATAATACACGGTAATGTTTCCTCTTCAATATCTGTTTCGGCTACAGTAAACATCGCTGTAGAGAATGAGTTTGGCGGCCCATTAGGAATTGGTCCAACTAATATCCAACCAAATACCGTATTAAGAGCATTAGGGAACCCTTCTGAGGTCTTTTGTATTTTACCCGTTAGTACATCACCAAATAAATCGGCACCCAATAAAAAATCGATAGGACCTGGTAAATGGCATATTGGATCGGCCAGTTTTAAATCTCTAAATTTATCCATCACCTGGCTGGGAATTGGATTAGAGGGCATGTTTGAACTAATTTGGTCAATTACAATAGCGCAAGTTTCCATCTCAGGACCATCTTCTGTTTCAGGTATGAGTGAACATGAAACTCGGTATTTTCCCCCCGAAATTGGTTGGTTCCCAAAACCTACTATTTGATGAGGATTTCTAAATTTTGATAGCCCCAATTTCTTCACAAGTCGTGAGGTGATAAATGACCTTTGGGACCCACTATCTATTAGTATCCTCAAACGATGATATTGTCCAAAATTGTCCTTTATTCTTGCTTGAGCTGTACCAAGTAGAACATTAAGATTTCCAGAAGTTGATGATGAAAGAATAGTGGTATTATTTGATATTGAAGGTTCATTGGAGTTAGTCTGAAGCTGAGGCAGCTGGTGGGAAATACGTGTAACTGAAGATTGATTGGTAATCTCGTTGCTTGGTCCAGGGTAATTGGTTTTCCTACTATTTTGATTATTATGAGTAGGTGTTTCGAAGGTCGAAAAATGGAGTAAGCTATGATGCCGGCGGCTACAATACTTACACGAATGTTTTGATGGACACTTAGCAAGAGAATGACCTAATCCGAAGCAATTCAAGCAACGATTTAAAATTTTCATCTGATCGAATCTTTGTTTAGGATTCATTTTTCGAAACGAAGAACAATCAACAATGCGATGAGAGCTATTACACATTGGACAAACAATATTACAATTTATATTGGACATGAGGACTCGTTTTGGAATTTTCCTGTCATCAGTGTACGACGGAGAACATCTGGAGGTCGAGGTTAAAGCTGTCGATTGCAGCTCCACTATTTGTTGAGTAATAAATTCAGAAAATTCTTGAAAAGTGGGTAATTCGGGTTTCGAACTAAATTTCATCTCGAAACGCTCTCTAGTTTTATGATCCAACAATCGAAGAATGTAAGTGTACAATATAAAACCAGATGGATCTGGGAGCTTCAATTTAAGAAATGCCGTTGCGCTCTCTAAAACAGTCGATGACAAATTTTCTAAAGAAGACAACGAATGTTTGGCCAGCGTTGGAAAATTAAAAATATTTACTAAATGATGGGTTGCCTGAATTCTTAGACTGTCAAAACGCTTAGTAAGGGCCTCCCAAGCTGTGGTATATCCTTGTTGTGATTTTGAATAGCCGATATTGTTTGTGCTGCAGCGCCTTTCAAATTCGATTTTAGGTAATGAAATTTTTGGACTTCACTAAGATCCTCATTTTCATGAATTAGAGAGACAAAAGTGTCTTTAAATGCAGGCCATTCCGATATATTTCCTGAAAACGAAGGGATATTAATTATAGGAAGTCGCAGATGAAAATTAGAATCTCGCGCATGCGTATCACGTAGAGATGCATCAGTAATGGCGGATTCCTTATTAGACCCGGGCGAAATATCAAACGATAATGCCTCATAAAATTTGTTTCTTATTTTATCTTTTAATTCTTTGTACTCTTCGGTAGGTTCCCCCATTACTTTTGATATTTTCCTAATTTCATTATATTTATCAATAAATTTCTCGTGGGTGGAATCTAGTCGAGAAATTTTTGCCCTAAATAATCCCTTTTTACTAGGATCGGAACTCGATGCGCGCCCCAATGTACATGTTTCTAATATATCATCGGCGAGATCTTTAAATTCCTCAACTAAAAGTTCTAAATCAAAATCCCCCTTAGAAGATGGTGTTTTAGGTGGCATTATAGAGCTGTTAATAAAAAAATGATATTGGAACGAATAATAAAATATTTAAGCCTGAAAATTACACAACAAAAATTTAAAGAAATATTTAAAGAAACTCTAATATTTCAATAAATAATAATTAAATAAATGGTTAAATTTATTTGGTTAATATACGATCAAACTAACAATTAAGTACTCAAAATCCGGCCCGGAGGACCAAACTTATGTTGGGATGAGTGACAATAAAACTCAATGAGAAAATGTAGACTCAATCCCGTTTCGAAATGAGCTGGTCTTGAGTACTTAATCATTCAAAAAAATTAAAAAAAAAAGGTAATATTAAATAAAAAGATAAAATTGAACGTAATGAAAATAAATAAAAGTTTAATAAAAAAAATGAGGAAAATTTACAATATATAAAATGTGAAAACAATTTGGTTTATAAACAAATAAAAAAAAAAAAGGTTCTTCTATTAAAACTTAGCTTCCGTACGACGGGTAGGCGATTCTCCATGGAAGGATGGTGATCTTCAGAAGTCAACGAAATGAAGTCCTGAACGATAAATTGGTGAAGGCGCCAATCGATAAACAGGTACTCTAAGCTAGCTGGTTCCAACGGTACTGGCTTGAGGGCAAGGGGGACACTCTTATCAGTCTAATCCCTAACTGCACTTGAATAATATATAAACTAACAAAAAAAAAAAATATTTTCCTCATTAAAAACTATTTTTAATTTGATTTGATTTTTAATTATAAACAAAATATATACAGGTAAAAAAAAAAAAAAAAAAAAAAAAAATTATAACTTCCAGGCTCAAACACATATTTTTTCCTATAATGTCAATATGGGGAATTATCTCTATATCCTAATTCCACATTGAATAGGCATGGATTAAAAATAGATTTGCCTTTTCGAAAAGAGTAGTTGTCTTAAATTTACTATTCCTAAGAGTAAATATTTTAATTTTTTTTATATAACATTTATCACTTTAAACTTTCAAGGGATTTTTTCTCTTAATTGACTATAATTTATAAGTTTTCATCTCTAACTTGAGTATTAATTATGAAGTTTACCATGAATTGTAGTAGGTCTCTGTATTAATTAAAGGGAATTTTAGTTGGATAATGAATGGGCGATATAACATAATAAATAAATATATAATAATAACAAAAGGAAGTTAAGGTGTGCTTATTTAAGTGTGTAAAATCAAAATGTTTTAACCATTTTAGTCTTGATAATGGGGACAAAGCCCCAAAACGTTGACTAATACTGATGAATTATATAGTAATTATAATAATAAAGATGATGGAAGAAAATTATGCCTGTTTTAATATGGATAAATAAGAAGAACTTCCTCAAGTCACACTAATTAAAAAACTTTAAAATATGAAATAAAAAAACTCTCGTTTAGTTCTGAATTTTATTCCGATTAGCCACAGTTACATAAAGTAACGTTAAATGAACAAGTTCTGTATATTTCAGAACTTCTGGATGCACAATGAATGTTGAAACTATTGGCCGCTTTCTAAGACAGTATGATCAAAAGAAACAAATGGTAAAAGAAGCCCAAAGTAAAGTAAATAAAAATAACGAACCTGACCATTGTTTACTATATAGAACAAACAGGGGTACAAACAAAACAAAACAAACATAGCTTTCTAGCCTTACTTATTCTATTTTTATTTATTTGTTATGATTATTTTGAATTTTACTCGTAACTACTATTGAACCATTTTAAAAATTTACATTCATAAACATTTACAAAGTAATAATATGAAGTAATAATAATCCAAATAAATAATAATGATAATAATGCAAACAGTAATAATAAATATTAATTACAATTTAACTGACAAAATATTGCACTGTGTTGTACTTACGTACAAATTTACAATTAATGTACTAAGGTACAAAGTAACAATTTAAATTAATAATTTACTCATATGCATAAAAAATAACTCATACATATACATTAAAATTATGAAATTTGGAAGTAATTAACTATAAATGAATTTATAGTTAAAAAAATAAATAAAATATAATTATATTGACTGGTTAAAGATGTTACCTTCAGCATCGTGGTTAGCATAACAGCCTCCTATACCCAAGGTCCTGGGTTCAAACCTGCAGATGGCCCTAGGATTTTTTGGGAATAAAAAATCCTTAGTTATGCCATCCTTCAGAGGGGACGTTAAAAGGTGGTCCCGAGCCTGTGCGATGTCAGGTACTCCTTAAAGATCCCTTTTCTAATTAAACCTGCACAGGCAAAATTTAGGACTCTCACTGTAGCATCACCCGATTAACCACAGCAGCATAAAGGGACGTTAAATAAATAAACAATAAATATTCACTGATTATATTGTTGTTGTTGATAAAATAATTAAAAATACTTCTTTATTAAATGAGGCTATATTGTTGTAATTTTCTGTATGCTTTAATCTATAAATAGGGTTCATAATGATGGAGTTTTGTTGACCGTTGAGAAATTAGATGAGGAAGATGGTTGGGGGTGCGGTCATAAATTAAAAACACACAATTTAAAATAAGTGTTATTTTAATTATGTGCCAACGTTTCGGCCTACAATGTGGGCCTTCATCAGGGTTGACTCGACGTGCCTAAAGGAGTGCGTTGCCACTCCTTTAGGCAACGCCTTCACGTCGAGTCAACCCTGATGAAGGCCCACATTGTAGGCCGAAACGTCGGCACATAATTAAAATAACACTTATTTTAAATGTGTGTTTTTAATTTATGACCGCACCCCCAACCATCTTCCTCATCTATAAATAGGGTTGTTTTTTACTTTCACTACTATATGAAATATGAAGGGAAAATATTGCAATTGTGAAAATTTTCAAATTCTAATTTTCACCAGAAATACACGTTTTAGGGTCCCCTGAGTCCAAATGATTTAAAAAAATAGGCACATCATCTTATTAGCGTTGATAAATAATGGCTAAATATGCAAGTTGAGGGATAAACAACTAAAGGAGAAAAGTGAAAACACATTTTTTAATGCAATTTTTATGTTTTTGAAAACAACAATAGTGATATAGGTTTATAATATACTGTTGAATAGCTAAAGATTTTAGAAAAAATGTTATCTAACAAACGGAATTGTAAAGTTTAATGAAGAGTGATGGAAAGCCGATAAAACTAAATGATTGTTGTAGATAATAATATAATAGATTATTTAATAAAACACATGTTTCTGTTAAAATTTAATTTAATTAATTCATTAACAATTTATTATTTTCACTTACCTATATATGAAATATATAGTAAGGGAAAGTATTGGGATCGCGAAAATTTTCGAATTCCAGTTTCCATTGAAAATACACGTTTTAGGGTCCCCTGAGTCCAAATAACCAAGTCCCGAAAAAAGGCGTGTGTGTAAGTGGTAACTCCCTGGGTGGAAAAGGTAATTCCTATGAAACTGAAATTTCATATTTAAGACAAATATATGCCCGAGACGTTACAAAACTTTTTTCATCAAAATGAGCTTACTATAAGAGCCACTTTATACCATGCATTTTGCACCTTTTTTCGATTTTCTCAAAAAAGTTTTGATTAAACTTGCTATATCAATGTAAAATTTATTAGGCTTTAACATCGCGTAGGTTTCATTCTGATTAAAATAGTCTGACAGGGCTTAAATGCCAATATTTTAAATTTTCTTCTTCTAAAGTACCTTTAATTTTGTAGATTCCATAAAAATAACCATATTATTTTGTTAGCATTGTTAAATAACAGCTAAATATGTAATTTGTGCAAATTTGAAAAACAACTAAAAAAGGAATACTGAAAAAATATTTCTTTAACATTTTTTTTTTTGGACATGAAAACAGTAATATAGATGTACGAGAGAGAGAGAGAGAAATGCTTTATTTATTTGGCAATGCTGCCCAAATACATCGGGTTGCTTATATAAGACAGCATACTGTATCAATCTCTTGGACATATTCACTTACATTTTCAATTTTTTTTTTTTTTTTGCTTTCTTAATACAATTTTATAATATTTACAAATTTTTTTTTTTCCTCTTTTAGCTATTTACATTATTTTATTTTATTTCTCTCTTCCACTATATTTGAAATTTAGATCTCTGGTGCGCACATTACATAATTATATACCATTGGAAAGCTAAATATTTTAGAAAAAAATACTATCTTATGCACAAGCTTCTAAAAGTTAATAAAGAGTGATGAAAAGCCGATAAAAGTAACTGATTATTTTAGATAATAATATAATAGATTTTTTAATAAAACACATGTTTCTATCGAAAACCAATGTAATTAATTCTTTAATGATTTTGCTCATTTTTATCTCTAACTGTATTTGAAAAATCTTTGATAGGTTTTAAAAACGGAGGTAAGTAAAAGTAGTGTGTTGCCCGCACCAGATTTTCTCTAAATGTATTTAAAAATTCTTAAATTGATTTTAACAATGGAGGTAAGTGAAAATTGTGTGTTGTGCGCACCAGATTTTTATATAGTTATTTTTATGAATGGAGATGGAAAGAAAAGTTTAGAAATCTGGGATAGAATTTATGGACATGGAAATTGAAGAAAGAATGTACATAGGGAGAGTGAATCAGATCGTTTCGGAGTTTATAAAGAAAGAGAAGGTCAAAATATAGTCTTTAATGTCAAGGGATCAACGCTTTCTTAGACCAAGATATATTCATGATTTTGGTAAAATTTGATTAATATTTAAATTTTTTAATTAAAACATATATAAATTAAGTAATAATTATTACAATAAATATAAAAATAAAGTAACTATATAATTAACAATTAAAATTAATAATTATATACATTTAATATACAATAAATACATTTAAATAATATAAATTCATAAACATATAAAATTATATATTCTTACTCTTTACATTTAAATTTTTTCTGTTTTCCGTCGACAAAATCTTTATAAAATTTTTTTTTTTTCTAGAGTTCTAGAACATTTTCTTATAAGATGTGTCATGTTTTTATTTTCCTTAATATTACAAATAGAACTTTTATAAACAATATCATGAATCTGTGATTTACAATTAAAATTTATCGGTTTACCTCTTGTCTTAAAAACTGGTTAAATTGATAATAAGTTATTAACTTCCATAAAAAAAGTTGTTATGCTAAAGGTAATGATATAGAGAATAATATATCAGATAAAAGATTTTTATTAATCATTTTTACCAATTACCAAAGCTTTGATCTTTATGTTTAACCATAAAAGACTGCATTAAAATAACATTTTAATAAAATTTAATTGAATTATAACAATATGGAGGTTGCACAAGAGAAACCTTATAACTGAAAATCATCTGCGTAAAAGTTTCAAGTTTCTTCATTATTCTGGGTAGGAGGAAATTCCAATTTGGATCTGCTGCTCAACTTCGCTGAGTTGCTACAGTACACAGCATACCGCATCAATCCCGAAGACAATCTTAAAGAAGAAACAAGATAGAGAGAGATTCCGCCAAATAGGAAATACATATATTTTACTAATTTTGAAATCGGTCATGGACATCTGAGAATCCCGACTAGCCTCAATATATATGGTGATGCAGGATTCCCAGTGAGTCCAAGATTATGGTCTCCGCCATGCTTTGCATCTCATTTTTTCCGAGTCCCAATGATATATTGATATAATGATATTATTTTAAAAACATATTATTTTATATTT
Organism: Piezodorus guildinii; assembly: GCA_023052935.1. Taxonomy (NCBI): domain Eukaryota; kingdom Metazoa; phylum Arthropoda; class Insecta; order Hemiptera; family Pentatomidae; genus Piezodorus; species Piezodorus guildinii. Next base: position 144,882,934 of record CM041297.1, on the reverse strand, counting down.
AATAATTTTTTATTATATAATGTATAAGCTAGTAATTGATTGGTTTGTAGTTATGTACTATATAGGTAATAAAAAATCTTATAATAATCTTCCAATTTATTGAACTCTTTGAAATATTATGCTTTACATATACTTTTTATAAATCATTGCTTTGATAACTTTATATAAATATCTCATTGAAAACAAAATTATTTATAATAAGTGTAAAGTTAATACATTTAATTTTAATTATTATTATTATTTTTTAACTAGCTGGGAAAGAACTGTTTTTGAAATGTCTTTTTTCTGAATGGAACTTAACAAATTTCTTTGCATTGAGTTATGAAACCAAATTTGGAAATAGTATTTTGTTTGTTCATTAACGTCACTTTTATGCTACTGAGGTTATTCTAGACGATACTACATGAGATCCTAAATTTTGCCTATTTTTAATTTGGATGGGGATCTTTAACGAGTACCTGACATCGCCAGTCTCGGAACCATCTTTTTAATCCCACTCCAAAGGATTTTTTACTCCCATTAAAAATATCCTAGGGTCACCTGACGGATTTGAATCTGCGATCTTGGGCATCAAAGGCTGTTATATTAGCTACTACACCATAGGTGACCCACTAGCATTATGTTATATGTAAATTATAAAAATTAAAAAAAAAATTACAAAATAAATCCAATGCAATATATTTTTCTCTGTTGAAATATGGAACTTAGATGATTTTTCTATCTTAAATTATCTTAGATTTTACACCCTTAACTAACTAGATTGTTGTTTAAATTTGGCTCTGTACCACATAAAAAATCTGAAGGTGTTCAAGAACAATCTGCCATCTGCTCTGGGAACTATTTGGAAAAATAAATAAAATTAAAATAATAAAAACTGAAATAAATTAATGTTTTTAAAATTAAAAAAAAAAAATTAAAGAGAAAATAAAATAGTGTGTATTATTTTAAACATGTTAAAAATATATAATAATAGTAATAATTAAAAAAGTGTTAATATAAATATATTTGGTGCTAATAACCAAGAAGCTGAGCACCTATTCCAATACCCTAACCTAACCCCACAAGAACAGAACGTTCTTTTATAATAATTTATTAATTATTAATAAAGTAGTACATTAAAGGACAGCTTTCTTTATTCTTCAACTACAGATTTAAACCTTCACCTTAAAAATTAATACTGAATACTGTGAATCGTAGCATTTTAACAATATACTATTGTCTTTTGAATTCTCAGTATTATGGAACTGAACGGCAACTATACCGTCACCAGCGAGAGCGTTGAAGATCTCAGTGAATACACTGATGCAGATGAGAGCATTTCGGCTCCAACAGAAATACTTGCCGAGGTAATGAAACAATTGATATATTTATTTTTTTAATAAATTACTTGATTGTTACTTAGTTATAATAATATTTTGGTTTTTAGTTCCTTTCCGCAGTCATGTTGAAAGACTACGAGACAGCTCTAAAATATTGCAAACTCAGTGAGTACCTTTGAATAATAATATTAAAGAAGTTCTTAATTTAATTATTTTTATTGTAAATATAAAAAATATTGTTTTGTTTTTTCAGTCTGTTCCAATAGATATATCCATTTCCGTTAGTAATAATAATAATAAAAATAATGTAAAAAGTCTATCCAGCATATATCATCTGGGCTTCAGCCATTGGCAGGGAAAGAATACCTTAAGAGACATAATAACCTGGCCAAAATTATTCACCAATCGCTAACATGATTATATCACATGATAGCAGACATGGTTCCTTATCATCCTTATGAGCCAAAACAGGTACTCTCGGGTGATAACAGAACAATATACTGGGACCATTCTATCATTACTCACTACCTGATAGTAAACAATAAGTCAGATATTGTTGTTATTGATTGAATCATTAAATATAACTATGTCATCGATATTGCTGTTCGGATCCTATTAAAGTAATCATTTGGTGATAAAAAGTAACTGGCAGCCTTAATGTAAAAAATCTGGTCTGTGCACGGAACACACGACTTTCAGCTACCTCCATTGTTCAAATCAATTTAAGAATTTTTAAATACATTTAAAGATACAAATAAATTGTTAAAGAGTTAATTATTTTGAATTTCAATAGAAACATGTGTTTTATTAAATAATCTATTTTATTTTTATCTATAACAGTCAGTCAGTTTTATGGTTTTTCATCTGTCTCCGTAACCTTTAAAATTCCTTGTATTAGATAAAAAAAAAATTCTAAAATATTTAGCTTTCCAACGGTATATTATACATCTATATTACTGTTCTTATGTTCAAGAACAAAAAATTCCAATAAAAAAATATTTTTTCAGTTTTCTCCTTTGGTTGTTTATTAAATTCGCTCATCTTGTATATTTAATTGTTAATTATCAATGGTAACAAGATAATATAGTTATTTTTATAGAATCTACAGAATTAAAGGTACTTTAGAGGAAGAAAATTTAAAATATCGGCATTTAAGCCCTGTCAGACTATTTCAATCAGAACCAAACCTACACGATGTGAAACCGCCTTAAATTTTACATTGATATAGAGAGTTTAATCAAAATCGATAGAGCCGTTTTTGAGAAAATCGTAAAAAAGGTGCTAAATGCATGGTATAAGCTGATTTTGATGAAAAAGATTCTGTAACATCTCGGACGTTTAGTTGTCTTAAATATGTTATTTCAGTTTCATAGGGCTTCTCGTTACCACACACACACACACACACTCACACACACACACACCCACACACACACACCCACACACACACACACACACACACACACACACACACACACACACACACACACACACACACACACACACACACACACACACACACGCGCACACACACACACACACACACACACACACACACACACACACACACAGACAGACGCACACACACAGACAGACGCACACACACAGACACACGCACACACACACACGCATGCACGCTCGCACGCACGCACACACACCACACACACACACACACACACACACACACACACACACAGACGCACACACACAAACACACACACACACACAGACTTTTTTGCGGGACTTGGTTATTTAGACTCAGGAGACCCTTAATAACCATGTATTTCCGTTGAAAACTGGAATTCGAAAATTTTCAGGATCGCAATACTTTCCCTTACTATATATTTCATATATAGGTAAGTGAAAGTAAAAAGACCTTTCAATTTCTTTAACCTTTATGCTGACACTTTTTATTATAAGATGTCTATAAACCTTTATTGTTGATCAGTTTTGCAGTACGAACCGAATCATGTGACTGCTAAAGAGTTTTACCCGCTGATATTGGAGAAGCTGATACAAGGTAAGGTGATAATATTGAGGTGAGTAAAAAAAAACAAATGACTGTTTTAAGTATTAAAATTAACTTAATCTTTTATTTACCTCAAATAAGTTTTATGTATCAAAATACAGATGCCCATCTAGATGCCAGCTGTTCAATTTCCTGCCGATATAAAGCTTCAAAAAGTTTTCTTTCCCAATTTTGACTCCTTCCAATATACGAAAAGTTTTCCCCTTAAGGAAGTGAGCCATAGCTCTGGAGAGGTAGTAGTCTGATAGTCCAAGATGAGGGCTATATGTTGAGTGCGTTAGAAGTTCAATGGCATCCATCTCAGCAAGATTCTGCTTCGTGTATCAAGAGGTGTCAAGACCGGAAGATATCTTGCTGGAACAATACTTTCTTCCGATTCACCAAAGCCAGGTATCGCCTCTCCAAAACAATGTACATCTTTTGCAGCTGTTCTGAATACACTGAATAGCTGTACTGAACAACAGAACGCCCTTCTGGTACAAACTTATGGGGAACTACTTAAAAATTTCAAAAAAAACCAAAAGAAAACCTTTTTTTTTTCAAATTGACTTCTCTTATAGACCATTTAACAAACCCTCTCCTCTTAGTCTATTCATTTAGGTGAGGTTCCTCTTTAATTTACTGTATTAAACAGGTGGTTTCGGCGGTTGTGAATTTTCGTTTCTAATATTGCTGCAATAAGACCTGAATTTCGTAACTTAGTGTCATTTTGGTTGAAAGAATGCCTAACAAACACTGAGTCTCAAAGGGAGGTATTATGTTTACACAATTATTTAATATAGTATTAGGATTTAAATGAAACCAATGACAATAACATTGGAAACTGAAAGAGAAAAAAATGCCAATAAATATCTTGATTATTGAAAAAAAAACGGTCATTTTTTTTTACTCACCCCAATATAATTCTATTATACCAATAGTTGTATATCTATTTGTTCTGATTGTTTATTTTGTTAGCCTCGGCAGAAGCCGGCGAGGGCAACTCCAACGAGGGCAGTGACTCCAGCGACGAGGAGGAGAGCGGGGAGAGGAGCGACAGTAGCAGTTCCAGTGGGGCCGATGTTGAATCTTGTGGTCTGTATTCTATTCCTTCCAATAATAACATATACCTTCTGTTGGGAAGAGGGGCGACTAACGTGTTTACTCACAGCCTCAACCCGGTCCTTATTATAAATCGCTGAATTATCTGCCGATCCGTGTAATTTTGTTGAGGTAAACAGATGAAATAATAAAATAGAGAGCATAAACAAGCTTATATTAATTAAAATAGAACAAAATGCTGTTTATAATGTGCAAGCAGTGATTCTTTCTATCGGTGAAGACTTCCTTCCCCCTCTCGTCTGCGATGTTCCTTGTTTCCTTTTGCGACTCCTACTCCTTGCTGCATTTTTCTACTATTTTCTGTTAATATTTCCTTCGATGACGTGCGATTTGAGAACATATGACACTTTTGCGACCACCAACTTAATTAAACACCGTCTACACTCGTGAGTATGTCTTCTTGATGGTCATAGGTCTCATTGTTCTGCTTATCCTTATCCTGTAAGTTCCATCCCATTCTCTTATTGGTCCTGACATTGTCCGAAGTATTTTTTATTCCATGAGTTATAGTTCTCTCAGTGATTCCCCTTCCTTCCCCCTCCCCCCACTTTTAATATAGCTGTGTGGTATATCTTCTGCTGTTCAAAACATCAACCCATTCACAAGAAACTAGATCCCGTAATTCTGACCTTTATATCCCTTCCCACATGACCAAAACATATGAACATTCCTTTCTAGCCTGTTCCAGCCCTATCTGGAATTCTCTCCCTTCAAACATCTGTCCTGCAATCTCTCTTACCATATTTTTCAGTATCTTCATGCTTCCCATCTGATTAAAACAATTTTACTGTTAGATAGTAATAGAGATTTTTAGTTTTTTACAAGTATTTGTTCAAGTTATCTCAACTTTTATTTATTTATTTTTTTTATTTACTTCTTTTCTCTTTTGGTTTAATCATAACTGTTAAATTTTATTTAATTATATTTTCACCAAATGTATTTATTTATCATTGTTCTTTTTTTTTAATTTTTATTTATTTTTAGTATTTTTTCTTTTTGTTTTCCTCATTAATGTTGTATCTTGATCAGATGTAGATATTACATTATGTCAAATTTTATGTTATTCTTAAGAGACTTAATCCCAGAATAATGTTTTTTTTTCTTTTTCTTTATTTCTTTCTGTTTCCTCAGTGGACCATTCTGGTTCATCATAAGACACTTAGAGGCCTACCTTACAGATGATGTTTGCTTTTTTTGTTTTTTAGTATAATTTTTAGACATTTTTCCTGTTCTCTTTTGTTTCCAATTATTACTTTAACTTGAATGACATATACTTGTCCATTACTCTCTTATTACTTGCCTAAAAGACATTAAAGTATCTATATTTCATGTGTGCAGGTGAGGAGCGGGTATCCTCAGATTCGGACGGTACGACTGCGAGCTACTCCAGCCTGGAAGACGAGGTCGCTCAGACAGGAGTTTGCAAGCTTCCAGACAACTACCTGCCACCAACTTCGGAGAATGGGAATCCACCAGCGCCTCTACAGACAGACGACTCAGAATCTCCTACGGAACCAGTCAGCCAACTGGCCAGCGCGTTTGCATTACTGCGTTGAGTGAATCAGTAAATATGGTCTTCTTTAGAAAGTTTTTCAGATCAAAGTCGTATCATTTATTAATAATGATTTCTTAGAAGAAAAACATCATCTATGTTTAGATTATTATTTTTTTCTCTTAAAGTGAGCGATTTTTACCTGTTTCATTATTTTATTTTATTTTCATTAGTTCATTGTTATATATTTGTTAACCATTATTTTATTTATATATTATACTCATCATTTCATATAATTGGAAACTTAAAGTTAAGAAAACAGACTTAGATATAAATGTTCAAACATATTTTTTGAATTGTTTCATAAAATGAAACTTAATAATTATGAATATTTACGTATATTAGTTTTTTAAATTTATTTTTTATTTATTAGTTGTTAAACTCGTAATGTCATTTTTTTTTTTTTTCAATTTTCCAATTTTTCAGCCTTTAGACATTTTGAGGCTCCAATCCATTCAAACATTATTTTATGCTGCAAGAAAAATCTTAACTTACAATTCTACTTTATTGCATTCACTTTCATATATATGAAATATATAGTAAGAGAAAGTATTCAATCGTGAACATTTTCTAATTCGTGTTTTCACCGGAAAAACACGATAAATGACCAACTCCCGCTAAAAGGTCTTTTTATGTGGTAATTCAAGTAAAAAAAACAAAAAAAAACATATAGAACTGAAATTTCATATTTTAGAAGTGTACAAGCCTGAGATGTCACAGCAACTTTTACTTTAAAATCAGCGAACCAGAAGAGCCATTTTATATCTTTCATTTTGAACCTTTTTACTATTTTCTCGAAAATTGCTGTAATGAATTTGATTAAATTTTCTATATCAGTGTAAAATTTAATGGGCTTTAATGTGATGTAAGTTTCATCCTGATTGAAATAGTCTGACAGGGCTTAAATGCCGATAGTTTAAATTTTCTTCCTCCAAAGTATCTGTAATTTTGTAGATTCAAAAAAATTAACCATTTCATGTTGTTAGCTTTGAAAAAAAAACTGATGAATATATAAGTTAAATGAATTTGATTATAAACTGAAAGAGAAAGGGGCCAAAATATTTTTTTTTTTTTTTGTAAATTTTGTTTTTAAACATAAAAACAGTAATATAGATATATAATATACCATTGGGAAGCTAAAGATTTTAGAAAAAAGTATTAACTTAAATATGAAATTGTAAAAGTGAATGAAGAGTGATGAAAAGCTGATAAAACTAACTGATGGTTGTAGATATTAATATAATAGATTATTTAATAAAAGACATGTTTCTATCGAAACTCAATGTAATTGATTTTAACAATGGAGGTTTGTGAAAGTCGTGTGTTATGCACACCAGATTTTTTTTTTTACTTTATATTACATTCTAATTTAGTAAACAATTATGAAATAACATAATATTATTGAAAATTTGTTACTTAAGCACTGTCAGACTGTTTTTATCAGGATAAAATCTACATGGAATTAAAGCCAATTAAGTTTTACATTAATTTACGTAGCAATTTTAATCAAAGTTATGAGAATAGATTTTGAGAAAATCGTTAAACCAGGTGCAAAATGATATTTTGATTTTGTTTGTAAATTCATTCAACGTCACCATATACTGCTGTGGCTAATCAGACGATGCTGCAGTGGGAGTCCTAAATTTAGCTTATTAAAGTTTTATTAGAATAGGGATGTTTAACGAGTACCTGACAGCACACAAGCTCAGGACCACTATGTTTTGATTTTGTTAAAAAAAGTTGCTGTAACATCTCAATGATATGCTTGCCTTATAAATATTAAATTATATTTCTTTACAGATTTTCGTTTCTGGGCTAGGATTACTACATACATACACATAGACTGTTTCAAAGATTTGGTTATTTGATTTCAAGGGACCTTAAAATTTTCAAGATTGTAATACTTTTTCTTACTAGATATTTTATGTATAGGTAATTAAAATTGTTGTTTGAGATTTTTCTTCTAGTATGAAGTAATGTTATTATTATCGAAAATGGTTGAAATCTTGGAAAGTTATATAAAATAATATAAATTAGTTGAGTCAAAAGGATTATTTTGATTTTATGAATTGAAGTTATTCAGAAACAACAAAGAACTTTTAATGAAGATAATTCCTGAATATGTTTAAATCTGAGAATAATATTTTTTTTTTTTAGTTTCTTCCGTTCGTTATCACTGTTAGATATTTTGTTTATTGATAGTAACTGTTAATATTTCCATGCTGAACTGAAAATTGTGTACCTTAGAACACCCTTTTTTCCCATTTTTTCCTTTATACACCTGTTAACGGCCTCCCAAAAGTTTTTTTGTTCACCTCCTGTGAAGAGAATTGTCAGAATCCTGATTTCAAATGTTAACTTATTTTTATTCTTATCATTTTTTTTTTTTTATTACTAAACAATAATTATTACTGCCCATTCTTGAGGGTTTTACTAACATATACAATGTCTACATCGTGTTCCTATTATAGCATTATTAGTCAAGCAATATTTTCCATATCCGATCATTATTATGTTGTTAATTAAGAAAACATTATTATCATATTTCTTCTTCAACTAGTTGAATATTACTTTTCATATAATTTTTTTTTTCTTATTTCTCAGTGTACTGATTCCAAAATACTTTCCTTTTTTTTTTTTTTTCAATCATTATGAATAACCTAGTAATGGATGTTATAGGTCGCCATTTTGAAACCAAACGGCTGATTTAACATTAAGTTTTGAGTATCATCGTGGAGTTAATGGTAAATAAATTTGTCTCCTTAATCATTACTCCTTTTCGTCTGTTTTATTCAAGTTAATGTTAGAATAAGTGATTGAAAGAATGATATGTACAAATAAATTTTATATCTGGGTGGTAACTTTATAACGTGGTAAAATTTTACAGCTGATGGTTTGGTACTGTTGGATGAAGACATTTAAACTATTAAATCAAATATGAATACAGATATAATTAAATATATGATTAGTAGTAAAAAATGGTGGAGTTAATGATTTCATCTAGATAGCTCTGGTGTATGCTGAGTTGGCACAGAACCTCTCGGTTTTGACAGTTCGTTTTTTATCCTAGAAAAACAAGTTGGGCATTACTGAAAGAGTTAGGCAAAAAATTGCAAAGAAAATTTTATAAGATATTTGATAATAATAAAAAAAGTGCATTAAGTATTAAAATTGATATAATAAACTGACTTGATGCCTTAATTTTCAGTGAAAATAAACAACTTTCTTAATTAACTCTTCTGTCCATATTTACTTCTTAACTTTTATTTATTTATACTCTATCTTCAAGGTTTCTTTGTTTGTTTATTAATTTAACATCACTTTATGCTACTGTGGCTAATCGGATGCTACGTTGAAAGTTTTTACTTTATATTTGATAATGATTGGGTCTAAAATAGAAGATTCTCACAATATCTGTTTGCTTATTCATTTAAAGTCACTTTTATACTATAGTGGGAGTCCTAAATTTAGCCAATCAGATTTAATTAATGATCTTCAAAGAGTACCTGACATCGTGGAGGCTCAGGTTCTACCGTTTTATATTCCCTCTTAAGTACGACATAACTAAGAGCCATAATCTTAGGACCATCTGCTGTTTTGGAATCCGGTACGGACCTTGGGCATGAAGGCTGTTATATTAGACACTACACCACAGGAGGTGAACATTCTAGGCTCCTTTCAACCATTCTTTAATTTCCCGATCCACAGAATATCCCAAACCTTTAAATATTTCAGTGTTTCCTGCATTTATTGAGAAACTTTAAAGAAATAAATTGTCTTCCATTTAGGTACCTTTCTGTTCTGTTCGATCATGGTTTTGTCTTCCAGCGATCTTGTTTTGATCCAGAATTAGAATTCCCTTACCTGTTTCTCTTCTAATACACGAACAAGACTGATCTTTAGAGCGACGGGTTTAGACCCTCCAACTGGTTTTATATTTCATTTGGACCGTGGTTTAATGGTATGAGATCAGGCAATGTTTTTTAATAATTTACTTTAGTACAGCTGTTTTTTTAAACATTTCTTTACATATTAAATGTTAATAACAATATCTGGAAGCAGACAGCTGTTGTGCTTACTACATCGCATCCTCTTTGTAAACAAAAAATGTTATATTTTCAAAACATTTAAATAAATAAATAAATTCTTTATTATTCTGGGACATGTCCCTTTAGAATAAAATATACAGAATGTACAAAAAGGGCTTTGGAGTCTTAGAGTAAATTAAATGAATACAAACAAGTTAATAATTACTGGTATGAAATAGACATTTTTCAGTGAGAAAAAAAAAAAAAAATTAAATAAAAATGATTTATTGACTCTATTGAGCCTGGGTACTCATAAAGTGATCGAATATACATGATTTGATGGTAGGAAGAGAATTGGAGTGACTGATGGTAGGAGGGATAGAATTCCATAGGATTGAGGACCGGATAAGAAAGGATCTGTCGAAATGTGCAGTTCGGTGGGCCGTACTGTATAAATCTGAAGGCCTGGGTTGTGTATAACGGGGATGGACAGAGGATTTGAATTGAAGGAGGTCAAAAATGTATGATGGACGGCGGGATTGGATTACTTGGTCAAGGAATGATGCAAGGAAATACTTGCGACAATTGGAAGGGTTAAGCCACTTCAACTCGTCATAAAATTTAGGTACAGTAATATGAACATTAAGGGAGCAGCATGGTATAGTGGATAGAGCGCTAGTCTATACTATTCTCTAGGTCCTAGGTTTGAATCCCGCCTATGACAGAATATTATTTATTCTGTTAATTCAGTCGGGGGGCGACCCTAGGGTATGGAGACCCTCCTGGGGCAGACCCAGCCTCTTTAAAGTGGGTACCCAAATTTGGGAAAAAGCTGAGGTCTGAGCATGATCTTGGCCTAATCACCTCATTGCACACCACTGTTGGCCTAAAATAAGTACGAATTTCTTTATATACTGAGTACGAGACCCTTTGTGGGTTGTAGACGTACAGGTAATATTAACATTACTTTTAAAAATTAAATCTACAACTTGATATAAATTATTCATTATACTTCTCATTATTGATGGTAAAAAGCTCTGAAATTTCATAAAACTAAACAACTTTCTTAATTAACTCTTTTGTCATCATCTACTTATTAACATTTTCTTTAATTATAATCTGTCTTCAAGGTTTCTTTGTTTGTTAATTCATTTAACGTCACTTTGTGCTATTGTAGCCCATCGGACGATGCTACAGTGAGACTTTTTACATTGATATCAGGTTTTATGGGTTTTGTACAGAGAAGTAGAGAAAATTGATTTTTTTTTAGTTGATAAATATAATAAAGAGGTTGTTATATATCCTAACGCTTTACTAAAATCTTTTAAAACACTAAATTATGGCTACGTACCACCTTCAGGTAAAAGTTTTCTAAAAGAACATTACGATAATTGTTTAAAGTAATCTATGAAAGTAACTCATCACTCACTTATCGTAGTATCTCAAAAATTACAATGGTTTATTTTAAGAATTACAACAGTTTTTAAGCCTTATTAAAAGAACTGTTTTTATGAGATTATTTATATTTTTAGGGTTTTTACCAAGCATAAAACTTAAGCATAAAATATTAAGCATCAAACTTTTTAAATTTTTTTTTTTTTTAAATAGAGTAATCTTGACACCAAATTTATTTTTCTACCTTAACTAGAACCAGTTATATTAAATAAAATGTGTTTTTCTTTCAACAAACTTTCCGTTTTTTTTTACGTGACTCCTGGGGATTGTTGGTCCCTAATATATCGCATGTAAATTTTTTAATGTCTAGTTTCATCTAAAAAAAATTCATCAAAATTGGTGAGACACTTTTGGAATCCTCTTTTTGTAATTGTGGAGAATCCATAAATATTATCTTCTCCTTAAAAACCTGATGGAGAAAATTCTGTAATGATTTAAATTAAGTTTTAACATTCCTTTTTAAATGTTTAAATTTCTGTACTAATTAAATGATTTGATAATGTAACATTTTTGCATGTACTAAGGGGATAAACTTAGTATCCACAGATGTCAGCTGTTGCATCCTTATCAATATTTTAAAAAATCAGCTGTTCTAAAATTAATTTTATCTCAACGTTGCTATGGCTCCTACTATAATATTTCACATGATAGATGTGTCGAATTGAATTGATTTAATTATTATTAGTCGTTAACATTACCATGGACTGATTCAGTGTTCTCGAACCCGATTATAGGTGTTTGGTTCAGTTAGTCTAGTCAATGTATATTTTTAATCCAAATATATATATCTCATCTATAATTTATAGATTTATAAGTCAATCTTAAGATGTCTATACCTATAATGTACTTATTTATATACAAATATAAATATCTAGTTTTGATTGTTGTTTATATATTAGATATAGTGTATTGATGGATAGTGAACAGTAATGGCGGGATTCCGGAAGTTAAATAATTTATGATTTGATTATGGTATGCGGTATTTAATTATAATATTTATATATTTAGAAGAGTGAATAAACGTTATTTTTTATTTATTCAATCATTTCGTATCTTCATCAGGACTAAAGCAAAGAAGCAGATAAGGAGCAGTTTGGCTCTAAACTACTGTTCTCCGGGTTTGAATCTGGTTGTGGCAGTGTTTTTATTTATTCTGTTATTTCAGTCGTAGAAAAAAAAACAGGAGACAAAGTGTGATCTCCGTCTAATCACTTTCTTGCATTGCTATTGGTCTATGAGCATCTAGACTTAACTACATTCTGAACCTAAGACTCTTAATTCTTTGCTGGAACAGGCTTTTAACAAAATACAAATTTAATATGATACATAAATCTCTTTTTATTTGGGTCATTCTCAGGAAAACTGAATATGGAATGCCAGTGCTATTTATCCTGTTTAAATTCCTGTTATTCTCAAAAAATAATTTTGTTTTTCTAAAAGATATTTATATGCTTTACTTGGTCCAAATATTTAAAAATATATAAATTCATTAGTTCTATACAAAAATTTGAAAATTAAACCGAAAATGTCATTAGGTCACCATGTCCCCATCAAGACCTGTTTTTTTTTCGTTAGCGTAAACCACTTGTTTCATTTTCGCCTTAAATCACTATTATAAACTAATTAAATATTATAGTTAAATATTATAGTTTATTGTACTAATCTCTCTGTCATAGCAAGTCAAAAAGTTTTGCAGTTGTCTGTATGTTGTCTTGTAAAACGGTTGGTAAGTCATTGTCGATTGTAAAATGAGCTCTGTGAGTATCATAAGCCATACACTTTGTCAAAATGTGCTTCACAGTAATCGGATAACAGCATGTTGGGCACGTCTTAGGAGGTTCCCATGCCATTAGATGTCCGTGCGTTAGTTGGGTGTGTCCAATGTGCAGGTGTGCCAGGATAACCTCTTCCCTTCACTTTTGTCGTAGGGACGAATGCCAATGTGAGATGTCCCTTTTTATTTCCCTTAACTTGTCAGTAGTGTCGTGCAAAATCTGTCCCCTCTTCGACCTAATCCTCGGCTTGATGACAGAAACCTAGTCGCCAACTGGCAGCCAATAAACGGAATGCCATTTGCTATTCCTTCTTTGGCTGCACGATTTGCGAGTTCATTGCCAAGTATACCACATTTGCTTGTGGACTGCAATGATAAAAGAATATTTTGAATAAAACAGTCGGTGGAGAAAGGGTGTCTCAAGCTGAGCAGGGCTGATAAGGAGTCTGTGCAAATAATCCTGTTTCTTTTAGTGGGGTGAATAACATGTAAACTTTTATAAATTCCAACCAGTTCTGCGGTATAGTTGCTACAGAGTGGAGAAAGGGAAAGATGTTGCCTGCCCCAGCACACGACCGATGCTCCCACACCTAAGGAACTCTTAGAGCCATCATATACGTAGTGAGCAACACCGAGTCTATCTTGAAGTTTTTGAAATTTCTGCTTATATATGTAAGGAAATGTGTTTTGTTTTAGTAATTTAGTAAAGGAAAGACATATGTTCGGAGAGGGACATTGCCAAGGATAAATTGGAGAGGTTTCTATTGTAAGGAAAGAAGGAAATTCGAGGTTAAGCTCGTGCAAAAATTTAGAAATATCGGACTATAAACTCTCTATAACTCTTTTGGACAAGGAGATTTGTTGTTGGATGCGAAATTGTCTATTTGGGAAAAATGAAGGAGAGAATGGTTGGGATTAGATAGGATCTTAGCAGCAAGGATAAGGTCAAGTTGTTGCCTTCGTAGTACAAGTGGAGGTTCACCAGATTCAGCTTCATACTTCTACAGGATCATCAAAACCTTGTCCACATAAATTGTTTCCATCTATACCTGATAAGCATTTACATGATCTTTCCACCCATCAACTTTTTAATTCACTAGCTTTTTCACCCACTATAAAGAGACTGAGTGTGCCCAGAACCTACCACATGGTCACTGAGTTAACCCCGCCCTTAATCTTCTTCTTCTTCTCCAGCTCTACAGTCCTAGGTGAACTTTGGCCTCTCCCAACAATGCTTTGCCATTCTTTTCTGTCCATGGCCTGCCTTCTCCAGTTGGTCATTCCAAGTTTAGATAGGTGATGACCTATCTAAAGGAGGAAGAGATTCCATGTCCTTAATCCAACATTTACGTGGACATCCCCTCTTTCTTTTTCCTGGAAACGTTTCATGCAGAACTTTCTTCTAATTCTTCTCGATTTAATGAACCTTAGAATATCTTCGTTCTGCATAAGGTCATCTAATTCTTGGTTACACTTTAATACGCCATGTTCCATGTTCGTTTATAGGACCAAAAATTTGCCTCTTTATTTTCCTTTCAAATATTCTAAGGGCTCGCTGGTCAGCTATTTTAAGTGTCCACATCTCTGCACCATAGCCCAAAACGGGCCTAATAAGGGTAATATATAATTTGAGCTTTGTGCGTTTTGATAATTTGATGATTTTATTAACCTTGAGAGACCATAATACACTTTGTTGCCACACATTATTCTTCTCATTATCTCGTCACTCACCCTAACCACATTGTATCTCGCCTTAATAAATAGCCTAACCTTTTTCAAAATCATTTCATTACCGCGGCTTAAACAATTTAATCTCTCATTATTAATGGTCAAATATTTAATTTTTAAAAATAATTTAATAAATAAATGGTTCCGTTGTCTTCCGCATAAGTTTGTTTTTACATAAGCAACAATTTAGAGTCAACTTTTCAGAGACCTTTCCCATCTTCAGGACTCACTTTACTTTCCATCACATTATATTTTAAGATTTCTGATAATTTGCCACTAAAAAATCTTATATTCTTTATATGGTTGTAACCATTCTCCGTATATAAATGCATAATAAAATTTTTAAAAATAACGTTTATTCTCTCTTTTACGTATTTTATTTTTGAAAAGAAACAGTCTTATCTTGAAAAATTGCTGGAAGGAATTAGTCCAGGTGTCGGTCAGTAAAAGAAACAATTAAAGGTAGATATTTGGGCTGATTAATTTCTTCCAAAAACTTATTTTTTTATTAAATCACGCATTTGACGTTTCGGGATCTTCTCCCATCCTTCAGGAATCTGGTTTATACCATTTTGAAATCAATTTGTCCCTTCCAGCATTGTCACTGATAAAAAAACTGAAATTGAGGACAAAGATCTAAGCAATACCCTTCTCAGATATGATGTTCCACTTAATGACAAGTTTTTATTAATTTTTCTTTTTAATTTTTGTATCAGTGACAATATTGGAAGGGACAAATGAATTTCAAAATGGTATAAACCAGAGTCCTGAAGATGGTAGAAGATACCTTTATATTATGCTAGATCTTCCGTTGATTGGAATATATTGATATAAAGAAACAATTAAATATTTGCAACTGTTTATTGTTTGCCTACATTTTGACCCCCCGTTGTAGGTCTTCTTAGGATATATTGCAGACAGGGATATGAAAACATAGATTGTTGTCAGATCCCACCTACCATTCCTTCCAGTAATTCTCAACGGTCAACTAATTATATCCATTATATTGAAAAATATCTTACCGATTATTTAAATTATTTCATACTTCATTAATTTTTTTAATTATTTCATCCTTTGTTATTTTTCTTAATTATGATATTATATTCGTAAAATATAATACTTTTTTTTTATTGTTCTTAATAAATAAGAAAACTTAATAGTAATCTTAAACATATCAATTGTGAAATTAATTGAACTTATGACCTGAACGTGATTCCTGCTTTTTACTTTATACTATCCATCGCCTAGTAGTTATTATATTAATATACATAATACAATTAAGATGTAACAATAATCTATGTGATATAGAAAAAAGTTTAGAGTGAATTTTGAACAGTATTCCGTAAAACTATAAGGCTGCATATGCAATTCAAACAGTGCCCTTTGCGACGGTTTGTTTTCTTTATTTTTTAACTCTTTTATATATTTAAAGAAAAAAAAAAATCAAATCACTAGTATTTGGTCAGAAAGATCTAAGTCATATTTTTTTGCTAACTTGGGGGGTTTTATTTTTGTCTTCTTGAAAAGGGTGTTTTGCTTATTTTTTTACATTGATAAGGCTTTACCATTGATAATGATTAGGTCTGAAATAGAGGATTATCATAATCTTTGTTTGTTTATTCATTTATATCTGTGGTTAATCCAACAATACTACGATGGGAGTCCTAAATTTTCCTATGTAGGTTTAATCAGGATAGGAATTTTTCACGAGTATGTGCACAGACGTTTAACAAAATTTCCATTGTGTATGGCAATAATGCCTTAGGAGAAAGCTCTGTCCGTAAGTGGTTTGGTCGGTTCAGAACTGGAAATTTTAACTTAGAAGATGCTAAGCGCTTGCTTGATAATGACATAACAGTTGATGATGATCAAATAAAAAAAAAATTTATATGGCAACTTGTAATAGATCAAAATTAATCGATAAAAAATATTTACAAAAATCTGAAGTTTTTATTGAAATCACCAGTTAAAAACGTTATGAATTCATTTTACAACCCAATATTTTGGTTGTTTCTGTTAATCAAAATTTATTTAAATTTATAATTATATTCTGTGATAACTAAATAATCTAAATCACGAGTACTAAAATGGAAAAAAATTACAATTCTTGACATAGATCGCGCCACTAAATCTGTTTAGCAGCTTACACTAAAACATGCAGTGGGCCGTTCATGATCTTGATTTTTTTGTTTATTATTTAACGTCCTTTATGCTGCTATGGCTAATCGGACGATGTTACAGTGAGAGTCCTAAATTTTGCCTATCCAGGTTTAATTAGAATAGGGATCTTTAAAGAGTACCTGACATCAGGCTCAGGACCATTTTTTTACGTCCCACTCCGAAGGACGACATCACTAATAATTTTTTACTCCCATTAATAAATCTTAGGGCCACCTGCAGGTTTGAATCCGTGATCTTGGGCATAGAAGGCTGTTGTGCTAGCCACTATGCTACAGGTGACATCATGATATTGAATTTAATCCCGTTATCTGTTAACATGAGTTTTTGAACTCATATGTTTAGATTTTATCTTCGGTTGACGCATGTGAGCCTTGTGTTGTTTGTGTAAAAATTATGACTGATGTCTTTTCTCCCAAACACCAGTGAAATAATAATTTTATGATTTATTTTATATTATGTGCCAATTGCAATCATCCATTCATCATATTAATTGATGAGTCTTGAGACTACAATGACTGATGAATTTAGTTACACCAAGTTTTAACGAAATTAATTCAGTTAGTGTAAGATTATGCTAGGATCTTGGACTTTAATATTTATGTCATGGTAAGATGATCAGTTTTTAAATATTAATTTTGATTCTCTAAATTTGTTAAAAATATTAAATAATAAAGAAATTGTTTTTTTATATTACATCACTCTTCATGTTATGTTCCTATGTTTCGGCTTATTTTTTACCATCTTCAGATTTAAAGTCATGGTCATAGAAATTGCTTCACTCAGTAAAAATAATGCTTCCAAAATTAAACATAACTGCATGTTTTAAAAAAATGCTGATTACAAAAAACAATATCATATATATTGAAAATTAAAAAAGCACATAAAAATCAATAAAAAAAATATAGAAGATTAAGTTCTCTTGTAAAATGAATTATAATATTAATTTTCAAAACTGTTATCACTGTTGAATTGAGTCACTGCTGTTTTCTGTGAAAATTTTCCACTTCATGTAATCTCACAATTTCAATTGTTTCTGCTAGCAAAATGCTTAAAATTCAACATAATTACTAATTGTATTCTGGTACTAGTGAAAACTACAAACCAAGAACTTTTCTTTCCAAGAAAGAAAATTGTGTCCTACTCTCTTAAAAAGGAATCTTAATCTGAACCCAGTTTTTAAGAAACCTTATTAAAAGTAATATTTTGACGAGTATTGAAGATTACTTATATTTTTAGACTTATTACCAAGTATAAAACTTGTTTTTTAATTATTATGCTTTGAAATAAAATAATTTTGACACTAAACTTAATTTTTTACCTTCACTTTGGGCTTGAATGGTGATCATTGGATGAGTCTGTGCTGGCAGTATTTGGTGGTATCGGCATCAAAACCTTCGGGTTCCATTGGCCTGTTATTATTATTATTAATCAAGAAATAAGAAACTTTATTTCATTTTTTTATTTATTTTTTTTTTTTTAGACAAAGACAAAAATATTCGATTGGTTCAAATTTATTACCTTAAAACATTAAAGCATAGATGATACAATTTATATGACCACGGCTGTAGTTGATATCTTAAAATAGCCATAATTAAACTAACTTATAATAAACTTTAAAAAAGAATAAAATTTCATTAAATCTTTAGAATCGTAGATTCAAGACTCATCAAAACTAAATTATGCCTGATTGTGCGTATTAAATATTTATATTTACCATGCTTCAGGTTTTTTTTTTTTTTTTTTTTCAATGATTCTACCAATAAAAGAAGAAAAAATTAATAGGAAGACTGAAATGGTAAACAATGTAAGCATTAAAATACTGATAAATAGTTTAATTATGTACAAATAGTTGACCGTAGATTGAATTGTACAAGTTGGTTCGGAGTACGGTCATAAGAGATCTTATTTATTGTGTGCCAACGTTTCGGCCTACATTTAAGGTCATTGTCATGGCTGGGGAGCCCGTGGCTGAGTGGTTATGAGTTCGAATCTCAGACCCGACGGGACTTTTATAAGGATTTAATTAAATGGGAATTCACTCAAAGCCTCTCCCCCGGGTATGTGAGACCCGTCATTCAAATGGTGGCCACTCACGAAATTAGGCGTAGGGAATGATAACCCTACACTACAAAATACATCAATAAACGCCTATACGGCATGTCACGCCACTGGAAGGAAGTCATGGCTAAGAAAAATACAAGGTGATAACCAGTTAAAAAACAAAACAAAAAATCCTGGTGGCATTGGTATAAAACAGTATGGATCCCAAAATATGAACCTAAGACCATTCTTGGCTGTAGAAGTACATAATTTTCTTTTTCTTTTTATTTATATAGTTCTTTTTATCTATTATTTTTTCTAAAAAAGTGGTTATCTTGTTTTTATCTCTTCCTTGATGATGGCCTAAAATTCAGGATGAAAGGTCGGGTCACAGTAAATCATACTTCATACTGGACTCTGAATCAACTATAGAATTCTATGATAATTATTTTTGCTGTCTTTACGTTTGTTTTCTGGTTTCGATCTCATCTTCGCTCTTGTGGAAGGTTTAAGTAGTAGATAAATATTTTTATTTATTTATTATTGTTATTTTATAGTTATATTGACAATCAGAGGGTCACAAATATGTATTACTGATTTTGTTGACATTTTGTTTATGTAAAACTAGACGTTAAATCATTAAACACTGCAAAATAT
Organism: Piezodorus guildinii; assembly: GCA_023052935.1. Taxonomy (NCBI): domain Eukaryota; kingdom Metazoa; phylum Arthropoda; class Insecta; order Hemiptera; family Pentatomidae; genus Piezodorus; species Piezodorus guildinii. Next base: position 144,863,073 of record CM041297.1, on the reverse strand, counting down.
TAGGGGCCAATGCTCCCCAGGAGTTGTGTAAAAAAATCGGAAAAAAGTTTGTCTGCGAAAAACACATTTTATCTAATATCTCTGGTTCTAAGAAGGTAGAAAAGTAAGTTTGGTGTCAAAATTATTTAATTTCAAAGAGGAATAATTAAAAAAAAAATAAACAATTAAAATATTTCAATTTTATGCTTGCTAATAACCCTAAAAATATAAATAATTTCGTCAAAACATTACTTTAAAGAAACCTTATTAAAAGTACTGTTTTGACAAAATTACCTACATTTTTAAGGGTATTACCAAGCATGAAACTTTAATATTTTAATGGCTATTTTTTTAAAAATTATTCCACTTTAAAATAGGATAATTTGGATTCTTATTTTTCTACCTTCACTAGAATAATATATATTAAATAAAATGTGTTTTTCGCACGCTTATTTTCAAATTTTTTTACTCGACTCCTGCGAGCGTTGGCCTCTAATATTTTGCAGTCTAATGGTTTAATTAGACTAGTTTCACCTTAAAAAAAATCATAATAATCGGTGAAACACATTTGGAATCCTCTGCTTTTGAGGAATTAAAATTTGGAAATTAAACCATTAATAGCACTTACCTAATTTACTGTTTCAATTCTTCAAATAGGTTAATAAAAGATTCATTTGTTTAAAATCGTTTGCGTTTTGTGAGACAAGTGGCTTAATGTCGTATTAGTAAGACCATATCAGATATACCTACTAACGTTAGAAAATCGCTGATGTGATCAATAATAAATGATGAATTTATTTTTGAACTGAAAACGATCGATTTTATTATGAAAAGTTTTATTTTGGCATTAAAATTAGATGTTAGATATGAAAAGAATAAAATTATTAATTTTTTTTTTTTAGTTTGTTTTTACAGTTAGAGGCAGTTCAATAATTTATTGTATGTTGTACTTATTATTATTATTATTTTTTTTTTAGTTGGCGTTCCATTTAGCTTATTGATAATGAAAGAAAGTAATTTATGTCGGTCATGATACTACACATTTTTTAAGTTTATTTATATCTTAATATTCTTTATGGAATATTTTTAGCAATATTTAAATTTTATATTCTGTATTATCATTAATGAAGTCATGCTGATATTAAAAAAAAAAAAAAAAGTAAGACAAACTTAAATTTCACCCCTTATTCAGTAAGAAACATAAATATGTATTCATTTATTGTATTGGTATAATTTTGTGATAGTTTTACTTAATTAGCGAAGATAATATTTCATGTTTTATATTGTATAACTACCATATCAAATATATTTTTGTCTCCTCATTGTATTTGTGGAATGTATGGAAGAATTGTTGAATAATAAATTATTAAATAAAGAACCTTTATTATTCCCTTTTCACTTATTTGTTGAAAATATTTTTTAACATTAGGGTTAGGCTTTCGACCGAGTTTGGCACCCAGGACTGCTTTACAAACTCCGTAAATTCCTCCCTTCTACATACTACCTCATTATCCAGTCCTACCTCTCTGTAAGATCCTTCAAAATAAACCACAATAGTTCCTATTCATCCCTATTTACTCAATCTGCTGGCGTTCCTCAAGGCAGTAGTATCCTAGGACCCATTCTTTACACAGTCTATACAACTGATATCGCAACCCATCCTAACACCTTCCTTTTTACCTATGCTGATGACACTTGTGTGTTATCAGTCAATAATGATCCTACTATTGCTTCTCAAACTCTTCAATCCCACATCAGAGACCTTGAAGTATGGTGTCAGAATTGGAGAATCAAAATCAATTCCAACGAATCCCACTAAATTTCCTTTGCCCTTCGTCATAAACCTATGACATCCAGCCCTAGTACTTTAATAATATTCCGCTAGTCCCGGTTGAACAGATTCGCTATCTAAAACTCTACCTTGACAAACAACTAACTTGGAATCCTCACACAAGACTGAAGTGACAAGAAACTGCCCGCCGCTTTCGTTTACTTCAACACTTACTGGACAGACCTTTTAACCTTCCTCATAACTACAAAAGGCTCATCTAAATCACCATCATAAGGCCTATCTTGAGTTTTATGGAGTTGAGCTTTGGGGCTCTACTAAACCATCAAATTCTTCCCGTATTCAATCCAAAATCCTCAATGCTCCTTACTTTATCACCAACAAACTCATCCTTAAAGACCTTAATGTACCATATGTTGCTGATTTGGCCTGAACGAGGTATCATTCCTTCCATGACAAACTCCACTTCCACATTAACCCACTAGTTCCAATCCTTGCTTCCTCTTCCATTCCTGACAATCCTCCGAGGCATCTGAAAAGAAGATGGCCTCGAGACCTTCTAGTGTAGATTACATAGTGAAGTGTTGCCAATGGGCATATTCTCTTCATGTATATTATCTAAATTATTAGCCAATTTACTAATACAGTTGTAAATTTCAATAAATTAATAAATAAAAAAGATTAGGACAACATTTTCTGTACATTTAAATGATAGGATTATCCATTTATTTATTAACAGGAAATTCAAGAAGTGAATTTCATGGAAGAAGATTAGTTTGCTGAAGCAATAAAATCTCTAAAACTAAGAAAAGCTGATGGTATAGATGGAATAACAGCCGAAATGATTAAATGCATGGGAATAAATATCTGCTTAATGTAATCTGGAAAAGAAAACAGATAACAAAATGTTGGGAAGTTTCTATTATTATTATTATACGATCATTGTGGATGATTTTATTTGTGACAAAGTAAGGAGCATTGAGGATTTTTCGAAGGATTTTGGATTGTAAGGATGGCATATGGGAAGAGTTTGATGGTTTAGTAGAGTCCCAAAACTCAACTCTGTAGGTCCAGATAGGCCTTATGATGGTCATGTAAATGAGTCTTTTAGTTAAGTTAAGTGAAGGGTTAGAACGTCTGTCCAGTAAGTGTTGGAGTAGCTGAAAACGTTAAGCAGTTTCTTGTCTTTTCAATCTTGTATGCGGAGTCCATATAAGGCGTTTGCCAAGCAGGAGTCCTAAATTGCGGATCTGTTCAACCGGGACAAGGAGAATATCATTAAAGGACACTGTATGTTAAAGGTAATTTGTTGGGATTTATTGGAATTCTCCAATTCTGACAACATACCTTAAGATCTCTGATGTGGGTTTGAGAGGCAATTGTAGGATTGTTATTAACCAATAACATGCAAGTATCACCGGCATAGGTGGAAAGGAATGTGTTAGGATGGGTTAGGATATCAGCTGTATAAACTGTGTATAGAATGGGTCCTAGGGTACAGCCTTGATCAACCCCAGCAGACTGGGTGAAAAGAGATCGAGGGATGATTGTGGTTTATTTTGAAGAATCTCGGTTGAAACTGATCCATATAAGCAACCCAACATTATTTATATATATATATATATATATATATATATATATATATATTTATTTATTTATTGTTATATTTTATTTTTAAATGAAAAATAAATGGTAATTTTAGGGTTTTCAAATTAATAACTGAGTCTCGGCTAAGGTTAAAAACAAACTTATATTCTTTAAGAAAATATACTACAATATAAAAAATATATCTTAAATAAAAAACTTAAATAGTTAACATTTGAGTATATAAAAAAATTAGTAATTATCTGATTACTTCAGTAGTAATTATACGTCTTCAGTGGATTTTCCATTCCTATTTTTCAAATGATGTCTTCATTCCTTGATTTGAACGTATTATTAATGCACTAATGATGGTTTTGAACTCAAAATGATTTGATGGTTGGTAGCATAATCCAATCTAGTGTCTTCAACATCTTGCTTAGTCGGCGGCTCACAATTTTCAAGTACACTAGCACGCGTCCATTCTTATCAACTGTGGACTACATAATAACCGCCATTCCCGGAAAACACCCGTATCCTGCGTGCTCAGATGCCCATTTTGATTCCTTTTTTATGGTTGGCGCCTTCTTCATTTTCCACAATTTTAATTATTTCTGCTTATATTATATATCACAACAATATATATAAATCCTAAAACTTATAGGTTTACAACATTTAGAATAAAACAGTCCTCTTGAATTTCATTGGCGTTGAAGGAACTTCAAATACCAAAAATAAAGTTGATAAGGATGGAGCGTTGGTAAGAACATCTGTTTGTGAAGAGTTGACTACTAAAGGAGAAACAATAAGACTTTCCATAATTGAAGATTAATGGTTCAAAGTAAGAAAAGATCTCTTGTACCATCTAAGGAAAATAAAATTGCCAAAGGGGAAATTTATTTTTTAATCGTATGTAAGAATCTATTTTCAGTCCAATGTAACAAAAGTTAAAACTTTCATCTGAAATTAGAAAAGTTATTCTTGATAAAAAAAAAAAAAATATGAGATTTCTAAAGATTCTCACCAAATTGTTGAAAAAAACAACTGAAAAACAAACAAAATAAAAAGCACATGTTCCATTACAATTCATTAAGGGTCCTCAGTTGTTTCTTTATTTAACGTCACTTTATACTTCTGTGGATATTCGGATGTTGCTACTGTAGGAGCCCTAAATTTTACCGTTAAAGGTTTAATTACATAGAAATCTTTAACGAGTAACTGACATCGCACAAGCTCAGGACCTCCATTTTACTCATCCTCCGGACGATGGTGTAGAGGAACCTTCGCACGCTCGCTCACAGACAGCTCTAGCGGAGGCTACATTGGTCACTGGTCGAATATAAGAAGATTAATATGTAACTAATTAATGTCATTGTAAATATTTTTATTCATCTAACTGATTTATGAGAGTAATTAAACCATTCAAGGTAATTTGACCTAGGGCTAAGACACTAGTCTGGTATAGAAGCTCTCACCGTCAATTATTGACATGATGGACTAACATCCCCAAGAGTCAGCTCAGCTCTTCAGATCCCAACCTGCTACTACCAGGCGGTATCTCCCTAGGTCAGAATTTCTCTGCCTTTGTATCATACTAAGGTCTATCTACATATCTCATCCCTCATCTACCTTCTCTTCTGCTTCCTTCCTATCTCCTCATAGGATGGGGTGCATGGCTTCTCCCCATGTGCGCCTTTAAGAAATTCTCTCCGCTGCTGTTGTGCTTCTACCACACGGGGCATATCTTCCTAACCTGTTCCCTCTGCTAATTGGTAGGTGCTGGTTCGCAAACTCACCAAACTCCGCCTACACAGACTTGTCCAATGTTCACCATTCAAGCCCAAGCCCCCGAGATCAGTCATAACGCAATACTCCCATCAACCCTTCGGCCTACTTTTCGGACGCCTACCAGTCTGATCAGCGTATCTCAACTTTCGCGGAATCCGTTACTCACCGAGCCCAACTACAACTCGCCCATTTGAGTCTCCGCGATGCTATCAAAACAATTATATTCACAAGGTACAAGCTCCGCAATTCCGCTTTGTGCAACCTTCTAAAGTCCCCAGTTGCTTCATCTCTCTTCTGACCAAATATTTTACGCAGTACCTTATTTTCGAAAACCTTAAGCCGTTGTTCATCCTTCAAAGTAAGCGGCCACCTTTCACATCCGTAAAAAACCGTCGGAAGAATAATAGTTTTATAAAAGAAGCGTGATATCATTTTATATATATATATATATATATATATATATATATATATATATATATATATATATATATATATATATATATATATAAGAGAAGATAAACTAAAACAACTACCTATTTTACAGAAATGATGTTCTACATAATGAATCACAAAATCGATATAATAATCGACTGCATACTTATTACCATTACCTTGAAGATTAAAAAGAGTTGAAGTGGAAAAGTTATCAATATTTTCTCGAACATTTGCATCAGAAATGGCCTTCGCTTTACGAACTTCTCTAATTGTTCCTTAAGTACTCAAGAGATTGTCGAAAGTCAGTTTATATTCCTAATTACTGAGGAGAAAAACTTTGAAACAAGAATAATAATTGCTTCTGTAGAAGTAATTTTTAAACTCGGGACAATTACGACTGAACGATTCGTTAGTGTTTGATACAAAGAGGTAGGATGCCAACGAAACAAGACCTCTCTGACTTGATAAAGTTCCTGCAACTAGTAGGCTTCTGGCCCTACTTAGGCGACAAGTCTAACAGAATAAAGAGGTGGTTTCAGATTTTTAGGTTGGTTATATTCTTCAAATCGGTTTCATTGTGGATTCTTTCGGCTTATATAATCGGTAAGTTTGGATTCATTTTTGCTAATTGTCCAAGTAACAACCGAAATACTAGTAAAAATAAAAATAATATAGTCAATAGGACGATTTACTTTTACTTACTTATACAAGAAATACATTGTATGGGGAAGTATCGGGATCATGAAAATTTTCATAGTTCCAGTCTTCACCGGAAATACATAATTTAAGGTCTCCTGAGTCCAAATGAACAAATCATAAGAAAAACCCCCCCAGCTTTTCGCTGCTTAGCGATTTGAGACTTAACACTAGTTATTAGGGATCACTTGTAGCTGGGTGGCTAGCATAACGGCCTTCTATACCATAGGTCACGGGTTCAAACCTGCTAGTGGTCCCAGGATTATTTGATGGCAGCAAAAAATCCTTAGTTATGCCGTCCTTCGGAGGGGACGTTAAAAGATAGTCCCGAGCCTTGTAACGTCTCTATTTACGTTATATAATCATTTATTTAAATAAGTGCTAGCTCAGCGGAGGGGGAGTGAGTAGTAACCATTTTTGACTTGAAACTTCTTTATTTTCACATCAGGTAATTGAACCCCTACAAGTTCAATATTCATTAATCAATCAAAACCAAACTAACATAATAAACATGTATCACAAACTGAACATGACTAAGATACATAACCAATAACACCATCAATGTTTTTGTAACCTCCCTTAATTTAAATACTTATTAATTAAACGATCAGCTGATTTCATCAGAGCGAGGGTTTGTTCCAACCCTAGTTTTTGTCAGCTGTGACAGTCTGTGCGATGTCAGGTAATCGTTGAAGATTCCTATTATAATTAAACCTGAATAGGCAAAATTTAGGACTCCCACTGTAGCGTCGCACGATTAGCCACAGTAGCATAAAGTGACGTTAAATAAATGAACAACACAAGATATTCGTATAGTAATGTTGGCTTGAAAGTTTAGTTCCACTCATATCAACCCACAAAAAAAAACAACAACAGTGTTATGGAGTTTGGCTACACTTCTTTGCCGAAACAAAAACGATCCTTTTCTTTTCAGAACTGTTACTTGTGACTGGCAAAAGTGAATACTTTACGATAACAGTCGACTTTGCAGACAGTGGGTCGACAAAAAAAAAGCAGCACATTTTCCAACACATCAAAAAATATATTCAAAGCAACCTCTTAAATCCTAGAGAAACTATCAATGACGAATTTGTAAACAAATTAAGCAATGCATCAGAAATAGATTATAATGAAGCCATCTTTGTTCATTAGGAAGTGGCCCATTTTGTTGCATGACATAATTTTGCTTCTAAACGTAAAACAATTTTATGAATTGCTTAGGAAGCTGTAATGTATCAAGCTAAATGAAGTTTCTCTGCAAGTTCCCGAACAGTTGTTCTGAAGTTTTCTTCCACTAAAAGAGAAGTAATTCCACGACCTTATTTGCCTTCAAGGCTGAATTCTTCCTCCAGAAAGTTTTTGAACTATTGTTGAACAGTGTATTCACTAATCTACTCTCGCTACAGACTTGATTGATTTTTCAGGCCGTCTGAACCCCGTATCGGCCAAGTTTAAACTTGTAAAATAAAATTATATGAATATTACGAGTTGTAATCTTATTAAAGGCTGAATTATTTGTAAGCAGAGAAACGTTGACATTCATAAAAATGAATAATCCAGTAAACCTAACCATTAGAAAAAAAAATATCTGGTGCGGGCAACACACGACTTTCACTTACCTCGATTTTTAAAATCAATGAAAGAATTTTCAAACACAGTTAGAGATAAAAATACGTAAAAGTATTAAAGAATTAATTCAATTGAATTTATATGGAAACATGTGTTTCATTAAAAAATCTATTATATTATTATCTAAAATAATCAGTTAGTTTTATCTTCTTCTCATCACTCTCCATTAACTTCTAAAAGCTTGTGTATGAGATGATATTTTTTCTAAAATCTTTAGCTTTCCAACGGTATATCATACATGTATATTACTGCTCTTATGTTCAAAAACGAAAAATTACATTAAAAAAATATTTTTTTCTGTTTTCTACCTTAGTTGGGTATCGAATTTATTCAATTTATATGTTTACCTGTTTTTCATCAGCGTTAACAAGATAATCTAGTTATCTACCTGTCAGACCATATTTATCCAAATAAAACCTACATGATATTAAAGCCCATTAAATTTTACATCGATATAGCGAGTTAAATCAAAATCGTCGGAACCGTTTTCGAGAAAATCGAAAAATGGTGCAAAATGCATGGTATTAAGTGCCTCTTCTGGTAACCTCATTTTGATGAAAAACGTTTTGTCACGTCTAGGGCGTATAGTTGTCTTAAACATGAAATTTCAGTTTCATAGGACTTACCGTTTCCGCCCGGGAGTTACCACACACACACACAGACCTTTTTGCGGGACTTGGTTATTTGGACTCAGGGGACCCTAAAACGTGTATTTCCGTTGAAAACTGGAATTCGAAAATTTTCACGATCGCAATACTTCCCCTTACTATATATAGTAAGTGAAAGTAAAAACTTTATTGCTAAAATAAAACATTACCATCTAACATACATCTCATACATACAGAACGGGTATTTATAGAATACTGTAGGAAGGGGAGAGTGCTGATTTAGGGATTTATACTTAAGCGTGTTGCTAATGATTTAACAATGTACACAGTTTCACAAAAAACAAAGATTTATTTAATACAATGTGGATAACCTTTTTATAGATTTTTTTAAATAAATAAAAATCATATGTTTTTTATCAATTTATAACAATAGTTAATGAATCACACACAGTGAAGATATTAAAATACTGCTTTTATTATCAGAATAAAATATAGATATTTAAAATACAATAAACTGTGCTGAGGAGTTAGGGTGACTACAAGTGTACATTCCGAGGTCTCCTTCTATGAGTGTGACACAAGTAAATGTTACAACTAGAGTGATGAGTTTTGAGGATCAAAAGGTATATATAGCAAGGTTTTGTAGAGGGGATGAGGAAGGCGGCACCATAAAGGAAGTGCTTCCAGATGTTGGGTTCTGTGTCCTAAGTACAGGTATGTTCTTTGTCGGTACTTGGTCTGTCCTTTCTAGGTTTATGGGTGACACCCTCAGGTATAGAAAAGGAAGTTATTAATAATTACTGTATATTATTTATAAGTTAAGTCTCATTCTATAACTACTCTCCCCCTTAAGCACGAAGCCCCTTGAGTGCAATGTTTAAGTTTGTCAGTTAATATTGTTATAATAAAGTAGTCCTTCAGCCGGAGGTTCTGGATAGGAAAGTGTATTGTAGGAAAGGATTCTACAGGAATGGGAACAGTGACATTTTTCCAAAGTTTACAATAATTCTTAAGAATATAAATCTATACAATCAAAACTTTTTAAAAAAAACTTAATTACAATAATTGATGTTACATACAATAATTAATTAGTTTTACCAATCGTCATTACATTATTCCTATAAAAATGTATACATTGTTAATAGTCTTGAAACTTATAAGTACAATTATATAAAACTAAAATTTCTCATTATTATCTATAAATAATTAAGAACATAACCATAACACTAAATTAAACAAAAGCATGAACTATGTTGTTTTTTATTACAATCTATAAAACGTTTTCTCAATTTTTATATAAACATTTTTTTTTCTTTTTTTTCTATTTATCTTATAAAGTTATTATTACCTATATATAGTTCTAAAAATAACATTTCAAATTAGTGTAAACAATTGGCAATGAATATTAACATTAAGTGCAACCATCAATATAATAAACAATACACTATTATAAATATTTTTATTTCTTGTTTTTTTTTTTTTTCATTATTTTTTTTTTCTATCAATTTTAAAACTACATACATCTCGGACCGCTATCACTGTTGAGATTTTCATCTGGTTTCAACGTCCAGAGATATATTAAATCTTTTCTAATGGATTTTACCATTTTGGGAATATTTCCTGAGGAAACCTTTTTTCTGGAATTTTTATTTAATTGAGGGGGTTTCATTACCTCTTTCGTTTTAATTATAACATTCTGTTTATGTAAACTCGCATTATAAGTTGATATTTTATTATTATAGTCGAGCGATTTATTATTTTTATATTTTAATTTATCTTTATGGATAGCCGGAGGCTCCTTAGACTGGCTTGTCCTGTCATCATACATAGATTGTTTGTTATGTTTAAAGTTTTGATTTGACAATTTGTTTAATTTAACTTTCGATTTAGCACCAAATTGATTTACTTTTTTGATATATTTTTTCGAATTCCTTTTTTTTCCTTTAGTAAATTTAATACGATGTATAGAATATGTTTTTATTTTTTTGGATATTTTGACATTTTTCTTTTTCGTTTTCGACCGATGTGATTTTTGTTTTGTTGAGTTTTCTTTTTCGATGTTCACAATGTTATTTAAATTATCCCACTTTGAATTTTCTCTCTTATTTATTTCTGGATCTAAACTAAATGTTTTCCCGGTTTTGTCTCTATCTTGTTTTAGCGGTAATGTTTCAGAGTCTATTTTCTTTTCTTGAATATTAATTTTAGGTAATTGTTCAAATTTATTATTTGGAATTCCGGATTTTATTTTTGGCTGTTCGTCAGCGTCTTTGGACAAAAAATGTTCGGGTGGAAAAGGTTTATTAAAATTTGTCTCGGTTGGGTTCTGATCTTTAAATTTACGTATTAGAATATTTAACAAATCGTCAATATTGTTTAAATCATAAAACTTAATTTCATCCGCGACTGTTTTAGGAAGGTGACATTTGGCCATCTTACATATCCTGAATTCATTAACGATTCTAAATGGATTATTTTCTGCACAAAAAGTGTCTTTAATTTCTTTACGTTATTTATGAAATTAAACATAGTATGCGGTTTACCATCAAAGTACGGCATAGGCATATGCTCAAAGTCTGAGTTTCGAAAAAGTAACGATTCCATATTTTTTATTTTATTATTTTTTTTTTTTTTTTTTAGATATTAAAATCTTACTTATGTCTACTATAATTTAAATTTTACTTAAATTGTGCTCAGTAACAATCATTATCTGATTATGAAAAAATTTGATGTGATTTTTATACAGCTTATATTAGTATTAATAAAATGTCATACATTTTAAATGTTATCACAATTAAACAGCACATAAACAAACATATAAAGTGAATAATTTTAAAATCTTACTGCGTTAGTTCTTAACATTCCTCCTGGATACCTGTTGAGCAGTGAAGTCCAGTGAGGTTCAGCAGGACATCTCGGGTGAGTATTGTCTTGACTGAAGGAGGGTGCGAGATGATCTTCTTAGTTCGGTGTCTATCTTCTTGTAGATCCTCTGCTGAAGTATCTTCGTCCTCTCGGAAACTGCGAAGTCATTCAAAATCTAATTTGATGCTTGCAGTGCCTGTCTCGGGCGCCAGTTAATGAATCACACACAGTGAAGATATTAAAATACTGCTTTTATTATCAGAATAAAATATAGATATTTAAAATACAATAAACTGTGCTGAGGAGTTAGGGTGACTACAAGTGTACATTCCGAGGTCTCCTTCTATGAGTGTGACACAAGTAAATGTTACAACTAGAGTGATGAGTTTTGAGGATCAAAAGGTATATATAGCAAGGTTTTGTAGAGGGGATGAGGAAGGCGGCACCATAAAGGAAGTGCTTCCAGATGTTGGGTTCTGTGTCCTAAGTACAGGTATGTTCTTTGTCGGTACTTGGTCTGTCCTTTCTAGGTTTATGGGTGACACCCTCAGGTATAGAAAAGGAAGTTATTAATAATTACTGTATATTATTTATAAGTTAAGTCTCATTCTATAACTAATGAAAAAAATATCGCAGCTTCTTACATTGGCAAACTTAAGCCGAGGGTTGCTAACCCTCACTCGTTGGAAATCACTGTTCTATATGGTTCCTGAATAAAGTCTGTTGAGTTTAAGTTGAGAGGCCCGTTTGATCTCATCACAGACGATACTATTGAATAGATTTTTGAACCTGGTTGTAAGTCTCACTCCCAGAAGTTGGATGTTGAGTACGTCAACAAACTCGTGCTGGAACATGGAATCGAAAATTGTTTTCAAAGCTTCCTCTCTTCCAGGTTCCCTGTCATGATCATAACCCACGTCAACATTCAGACCGTTCAGAGTCTCGACGTGCCATTCTCTGAAACTCGCTGAACAATATTCGTCGTCCCTAAGAAACAACTTACCCTCGAGTCGTAATAGATTCTCTCCAGCGTAGACATCAATGGATCCTTTCTCGTTTTCAATCCCTCCCTCGAACTGGTACGTGATGGCCATGTTCTTCAACCCGACTCCGAGATTGAACTCGTACGTCATTCCATCCTCGGACACTTGGCTCAGGAACTTGGAAACGTCGAGGAGCTGTAGGGTGTTGAGCAATCCTACGGTGCCTTTCTCGAAGCGGGCCGTTGAGGAATTGTAAGCGCTGGAGAAGGGAATTAGTTCGACTCGGGTGAGGTTGTTGATCTCGAAGATCTCGTTGATGCTGGTGATGATGTTGCCGACCAAATCGATGGCAGTGCCGTCGCAGAGAACGCCACTCCAAACAGTGCTCAACAACAAGGGTACGACTAACCAACTCATCTTGAGAATGGATATAATGTTTCTACGCGGGTTTTTATATAGGCAAACTTATCTATTATTAAGGCATAACCCACTTTAAAGTTTGATGATAACGTTATTGAAACAAACCATTATTGTATTTGTTTTATTACTCCAATTGACTAATTCTTAGAAGCAATTAAAATTATCATTTTTGTTTTCTAAGAATCTTTTTTTTTTTTTTTAACACCAATCATTATTTTTGTCGAATACATCTGCGTAGTTTGAAAACTTTGATTGGAAATCCATTACAATACGCTACTTATTTGCTAAAACGTATTAGGTACATCAATTGTTTTTATTGTTGGTAAAAATTAAAAAAAAATAAACCAACTAATAAAAGGAAAAAAAACATCTGGTGCGCACAACACACGACTTTCACTTACCTCCGTTTTTAAAATCGATTAAAGAATTTGTGAGCTTCATTAACAAGCCGCCAGGTTGCAGCACGGTCAAAATGAATTTTCCTTTTCGGGAACCCAAAAAACAGTTAGTTTTACTGGCTTTTCATCACTCTTTATTACCCTTTACAATTCTGTGAATCAGATAATATTTTTTCTAAAATCTTTAGCTATTCAACGGTATATTATACATCTATATACACAAAAATGCATAAACAAATATTTATTCAGTTTTCTCCTTTACTTGTTTATCAAATTTGCTGAACGTGCATATTTAGCTGCTATTTATCAATGCTAACAAGATAATATTGTTATTTTTATAGAATCTACAAAATTAAAGGTACTTAAAATATCAGCATTTAAGCCTTCTTCTTCTTTCACAAGCTCCTTAGTGCCTTTCAGCGTGGAGCACCAGCCTCAGTCCATCGCTTCCACTCATCCCTTTGAATGGCCATATTTTACTTTCACTTACTATATATAGTAAGGAAAGTATTGCGATCGTGAAAATTTTCGAATTCCAGTTTTCAACGGAAATACACGTTTTAGGGTCCCCTGAGTCCAAATAACCAAGTCCCGCAAAAAGGTCTGTGTGTGTGTGTGTGTGTGTGTGTGTGTGTCTGTGTGTGTGTGTGTGGTAACTCCCGGGCGGAAACGGTAAGTCCTATGAAACTGAAATTTCATATTTAAGACAACTATACGCCTGAGACGTGACAAAACTTTTTTCATCAAAATGAGCTTACCAGAAGAGGCACTTTATACCATGCATTTTGCACCTTTTTTCGATTTTCTCAAAAACGGTTCCGACGATTTTGATTAAACTCGCTATATCGATGTAAAATTAAATGGGCTTTAATATCATGTAGGTTTTATTTGGATAAAAATGGTCTGACAGGGCTTAAATGCCGATATTTTAAATTTTCTTCCTCTAAAGTACCTTTAATTTTGTAGATTCAATAATAATAACTAGATTATCTTGTTAGCGCTGATGAAAAACTGGTAAATATACAAATTGAATAAATTCGATACCCAACTAAAGGAGAAAACAGAAAAAATATATTTTTAATGAAATTTTTCGTTTTTGAACATAAGAGCAGTAATATACATGTATGATATACCGTTGGAAAGCTAAAGATTTTAGAAAAAATATCATCTCATACACAAGCTTTTAGAAGTTAATAGAGAGTGATGAGAAGAAGATAAAACTAACTGATTATTTTAGATAATAATATAATAGATTTTTTAATAAAACACATGTTTATATATAGATTCAATTTGATTAATTCCTTAATAGTTTCACGTATTTTTATCTCTAACTGTATTTGAAAATTCTTTCATTGATTTTAAAAATCGAGGTAAGTGAAAGTCGTGTGTTGCCCGCACCAGATTTTTTCATTTGGGTAACTGATTTGCCTCTCTTCCGAGTCCCTCCAGGTACTGCATATACGTAGTTCTGGGTCTGCCAACTATTCTCTTTCCTATTGGTTTGGCTTCCATGAACCATTTCACTCTTCTGTCTTCTGGGAGTCTGCACACGTGCCCGAACCAGTGTAGTTGGCGTTCTTCTATTGTCTCCTTCAGTGCCACCACTTTCAATTCTTCCCTGATGACTTCGTTTCTAACGCAGTCCCTTCTTGTTTTTCCAACTATCCTTCGCAGGAATCTCATTTCTGAGGCCGTCATTCTATTTATAACTTGCTTTGGGCCTGTCCAGTGCTCTGCTCCATACAGCAGGATAGGAAGGAAAATTGTTTTATATAGGACTAATTTGGTGGCATTAGTTATTTCTTTTGTTCCAATTATGTGACTGATTTGATAGTATGCGAGGTTGGCCTTTCTAATCCGGCTATTTACTTCATGTTCTATCCTTCCACCATTGCTTACGGTTGTGCCCAAATACTCGTATGTGTTTACAGTTTTGAGCACTTCACCATTGCAGGTCACATTCACGTTTGTTTCGTCTCGCCCTACTTTCATGATTTTGCTTTTCTGTGCATTTATAGCCATACCCTTTCTATATAGTTCTTCTCTCCACTCATTAACTGCTTGTTGTAGGTTCTCCTGTGAATTTGCTACAAGAACTATATCAGCGAAAATCATGGCTTAGGCTGATACAGGCATCAAGTTTCTATACCCAATCAGGGTTCGTGTAGTCCTCCTCTTACACATTTTTAATATTTCGTCCATGAAGGTTATAAATAGCAAAGGACTAAGGCTGTCCCCCTGTTTGACCCCAACATAAAAACAGAAAGGCTGGGATTCTTTTCCATTTAGGCGTATTACTCCTTTTGGACTCTGATAAATGGACTGCATAGCTGCAATAAGGTTTGAGGGAACATTTTTATACTGCAAAGCTGCCCATACTTCATCCCTAGGAACTGAATCGAATGCAGCTTTGAGGTCTATAAATGCCAAATAAATATCCTTCCCTACTTCCCATGTCTTTTCCATTATCATTTTGAGGGAGAATATATGGTCTTGTGTTTGTCTACCGGGTCTGAACGCTGCCTGTTCCTCTTCCAGATCTTCCTCTATGAGTTTCCTCAGCCTTTGTTCTAAAATTCTGGTATACATTTTATACACAAATGGGGAGAGATATATAGGCCGATAGTTTTCGCATTAGGTTTGAGATCCTTTTTTATGAATAGGTACAATAATATTGTACTCCCAATCTCGGGTATCTTCTTCTCATCCCATATCTTTTGAAACAGCACTTGGAGTGTCTTTGTTATTTCTTCGCCTCCATACTTTATAAATTCAGGCACTATGTTGTCTCTTCCTGAGGCTTTACCCAGTTTTAGTCTCTGTATTTCCAGTTCCACCTCCTCTTCACTGATACAGTCATCCATATCCTCCACATCACTTTGTCTTACTCTTCCTTGGTCACCATCAGGAGCAGATCTTTCAGCAAATTTCTCCTGATAGTGTTTTCTCCATTCCTCCAGTATCTCCTCGTCTCTAGTTACTATCAATCCATCCTTATTTTTAATGCTTCTGACTGGCTTTCCCTTTCTACCCCTCAGCGCTTTAACATTGTTCCAGAACTTTCCGGTATTGTCCTTGTAGTTGTTTTGCACAGACATTCCGAACTCTTCCCACGCCAGCATTTAAGCCGTGTCAGACTATTTCAATCAGAATGAAACCTACATCATATTAAAGCCCATTAAATTTTACATGTATAGAGTTTAATTAAAATCGTTAGAGCCGGTTTTGAGAAAATCGTAAAAAAGTGCAAAATGCATGGCATAAAGTAGATCTTCAGGTAAGCTGATTTTAATGAAAAAGATTTTGTAACGCCTCGGGCGTATAGTTGTCTTAAATATGAAATTTCAGTTTCATAGGAATTTTCGTTTCCGCCCGGGAGTTACCTACCACACACGGACACACACACACACACACACATACCTATTTGCGGGACTTGGTTATTTGGACTCAGGGGACCCTAAAACATGTATTTCCGTTGAAAAAATTGAATTCGAAAATTTTCACGATCGCAATAATTTCCCTTACTATATACGTGAAAGTAAAAATAGAATGAAATAAACCGATAGAAATAAAAATAAATAAATAAACAAAATTACTGTTATTAAAATCATAAGATAGGATTTAGTAATTAAGAATTTTATAACAGTATATGTTTAGTTATGTCTTCTTTGTTCTTTGTTTCTTAGTTATGTCTCTTATGTCTATATTTAGAGGTTGATAGCATAGCATAATTACCAATTTGTTTTTTAAATGTATCGTCAGTCAGTTGGCATTTTGAGAATGATGATTGTGTTTGTTGGTGTATAGATTCTTGTGTTGTAGGGATGTCCAGATCATTGTGCATGGTAGTTATTTTCGTGTATGGTGGATAATTATTAATTATTCTTAGGCATCTATTATGAAATACTTGCAATTTGTTAATATGTGTTTTGATTTTAGGCCTGATAACTGATTTATATAAAATTAGTATGTTTTTGGTGTTAATTTTGAATGTTTATTAAAGTAGGGTTACATTTTATATAATAATTTATGGGAACCAATGCAAAAAATTAATAATGCGTGCCAATGCACTAATGTAACGTTCTAGCCGTCTCACCATTTTAATGAGTCAGCTAGGTTATGATATCTATTTTGTTTACATCTATGATAAAATCATCTGTGTGACGTGTGTCCACTTTGACAATTTTAATATTAATATTTAATAAGCGTTTTTTTTTTTTTTTTTTTTTTTCCACAGAGAGATATGTATACATACTTAATCACTATAATTTATATTATAATGTTTTACATTTTGTACGTCATACATTTTTCACTTTCACTTACTATGTATAGTAAGGGAAAGTATTGCGATAATGAAAATTTTCGAATTCCAGTTTTCAACGGAAATACACGTTTTATGATCTCCTGAGTCCAAATAACCAAGTCCCGCTAAAAGGTCTGTGTTTTGTGTGTGTGTGTGTGTGTGTGTGTGTGTGTGTAAATCCCGGGCGGAAACGAAAAGTCCTATGAAACTGAAATTTCATATTTAAGACAACTATACGCCCGAGACGTTACAAAACCTTTTTCATCAAAATGAGCTTACCAGAAGAGCCACTTTATACCATGCATTTTGCACCTTTTTTCAATTTTATTGAAAACAGTTCCGACGATTTTGAACAGAATCGCTGTATCGATGTAAAATTTAATGGGCTTTAATATCATGTAGGTTTTATTTGGATAAAAATGGTCTGACAGGGCTTAAATGCCGATATTTTAAATTTTCTTCCTCTAAAGTACCTTTAATTTTGTGATTCAATAATAATAACTAGATTATCTTGTTAACGCTGATGAAAAACAGGTAAATACATAAATTGTATAAATTTGATACCCAACTAAAGGAGAAAACTATATTAAAAATATTTGTTTAATTGCAATTTTTCGTTTTTGAACATAAGAGCAGTAATATACATGTATGATATACCGATGGAAAGCTAAAGATTTTAGAAAAAATATCATCTCATACACAAGCGTTTAAAAGTTAATAGAGAGTGACGAAATGAACATAAAACTAACTGATTATTTTAGATAATAATATAATAGATTTTTTAATGAAACACATGTTTCTATAGAAATTTAATTTAATTTTTACTTTCACTTACGATATATAATATCGGAATTTAAGCCCTGTCAGACCATTTTTATCCAAATAAAACCTACATGATATTAAAACCCTTTAAATTTTACATCGATATAGCGAGTTTAATCAAAATCGTCGGAACCGTTTTTGAGAAAATCGAAAAAAGGTGCAAAATGCATGGTATAAAGTGCCTCTTCTGGTAAGCTCATTTTGATGAAAAGAGTTTTGTCACGTCTCGGGTGTATAGTTGTCTTAAATATGAAATTTCAGTTTCATAGGACTTACCGTTTCCGCCCGGGAGTTACCACACACACACACACACACACACACACACACACACACACAGACCTTTTTGCGGGACTTGGTTATTTGGACTCAGGGGACCCTAAAACGTGTATTTCCGTTGAAAACTGGAATTCGAAAATTTTCACGATCGCAATACTTTCCCTTACTATTTATAGTAAGTGAAAGTAAAAATCAAAATGCTGCATTATTATTATTTTACGAAAAACCCAATAAATTAACACTATATTATATTGTTCAACACTATAATTTCCTTCTCAAACTTATGTGGTTCCATGGAACTGAAGTGTGGGAAACTAAATTTTCGAACATCAAACGTATCCAATCCTTTCAGTCCAAAGTCCTTAGAAAATAGTCAATGCTCCTATTATGTTACAAACAAGACCTTACATCATGACCTCAAGATCCCTTATGTCCTTGATCTCATCCCATCCAAATTCTCAACCTTCCATCAGAAACTTACTCTTCTTCCTAACTCCCTGGCACAACCCCTATCTAGTATATTAAAACGTTTTTTATCAATGCTAACAAGATATCGGCATTTAAATCCTGCATGACTATTTCAATCAGAATGAAACCTACATCAAATTTCCGCCCATTACATTTTACATCGATATAGCGAGTAAAATCAAAATCGTTAGCGCCGTCTTTGAGAAAATCGTAAAAAGGTGCAAAATGCATGGTATAAAGGGGCACTTCCGGACAGCGGAGTTTAGTGAAAAAGTCGCTGTAACATTTCGGAGTTGTAGCTGCCTTAAATATGAATTTTCAGTTCCGTACGACTTTTCGCTTTTGCGCTAGACTTACCACACAAACACCTTGCGCGACTTAGTTATTTGGACTCAGAAGATCCTAAAACTTGTATTTTACTTACTGTATATTCCATATATAGTTAAGTGAAAGTAACAAACCAACAACGTTTCTTGGTTCTTTGTTAGTAGTTTAAACTATTGAAAGTAATAATAAAAATAATTTCCACAACAATTTCCTAGGAGCCGCCGATTTCCTGAAGAAGATCTACGCAGGTATAGTCCTCTGCACGCCGTACATGGTGATCCAGACGATCTTCATCTTCTGTAACGGCCATCACCTCCAGACTTTCGTGGTGACCATGAAGACTACCCTGGCGAAGAGGAAGGAACCCTGGCAGAGAGAGATCCTGGACAACTTGCTCGATCCGCTCTGGAAGATCATCCGGATCTCCACATTCTATTCGCTGCTACTCATGACCGTCGCCTTCTACGGCCCGATCCTCTACGACACGCTGGCCACTTCCCTCGCGGACGCCGAACCTCTCAACTTGAACGTGACCATCGACGGCCTCTTGCCTTCCGTCAAGAAGGGCAACTTCCTCTACTACTTCCTCCAGTGGTACAACGCCTTCCTCGAAGGGATGGGACTGTCCCACTTCATAGGTCTCGTTTCCATTCTGCCTCTCTTGGTCAACTACATCAGGGTCGAGATCAGAATATTGTGTAGGAAAATCGACGAGTACAGCAGGAAAGGCAACACCGAAAAAGAAGCATTACTTCGAGAAATAATAGAAGATCATATAAACATAATGAGGTAATAATAAAATTATTAGATATTTTTTCGAGTATTTAATAATAATAATAAATTCTTTATTTATTCTTTGCCTTTATCTTTAGAATAATATAAAGAAGAAAAATTAAAAGAGAACTTCACTACATTAGAGCAAAAAAAAAAAAAAATAATAAAACAATAGAAATATCAAGTACAAATCTGGTGCGTGCGACACGCAACATTAACGTTTAAGTGACGGGACGCTCAACGTATTCAGGATAAGATAGTTCGAGTAGCCGTCAGTAAATGATTCACATAATTGGAGCTTATATTGGCTCCGGTCATTGGCTTTAATAGGAGTAAAAAATCCTTTGTTATGCCGTCCTTCCGAGTGGACGTAAAAAAGTGGTCCTGAGGCTATGCGATGCTAGGGTAACCAAAGATCCCTATCCTAATAAAACCTGTATAGGCAAAATTAAGTACTCCCACAGTAGCATCGTCTGATTAGTCACAGCAGCATAGAGGGACGTTAAATAAATAAACAAACATTTATACTAGACAGCGATACTGCGGGTTGTAAACAGGGACCTAGTATAAATGTTATTTATTTATTTATGAATGAATGAATGAATGAATAAATGCTTTATTTACATAATATACAAAATAGTAATAACATATATATACATTTTTTTGAGATCAAAGCCCACAAGACAATGGCGTTAAGCCGTCTGTCGAGTTGCCCCTTTTTCTTTTCTTTTTTTCAGTTTTGATAATAATTTATATTTTTAGTAATGTTATGATTTATTTTTATTGATTGTAAAAATTTAATAATTGAAATGCTGTACCAAAAAATTTCTGTATTTTAATGATTTATTTAAATATGCTGCAAATTTAACCCAATCTAGCCCATTTAGTCTATCTATTATCTCTTCTGGAGTTAACTTATATTTTCTCAAGTATTTCATCCTGAACTCCTTTAAGACAGGACATATTGCCAAAAAGTGGTAGGTATCCTCTGGCACATTTAGGTTGCACATAGCACAGGTAGGTATCCTATCCCTCCTCCATGGCTGACAATTAAGTCCCATCAGTTCTCCTCTTGCTTTAAATATCAGAGATTTATTATAAAGACTAAGGTTGTTGTGGTGGATGTAGGAAATAGCTATTTCAGGATCAAGTTTTGCATATAACATATGAAATTGACTATTGCTGGCTGCGGATATCATTTCTGTTCGGATTTTTGTTTCCATTTTATTATTGAGGTAGTCCGGATTCATTTTTTTAATGGTTTCTTTATTAATTTCTATTTGTAGTTGGTCACCTATTTTCATTATTTGCATATACCATGATATCTTTTTTTCTATTACAACTTGTGTTAAGAAATTCGTTAATCTACTTGCAGGGTGGCTTTCTAATACTTTACGGATATATTTTAGATGTAATTTTAAGGTATAACTGTAGAGGGGAGAGGTGGCAGTTTCTAAATATAATATGTAATCAGGCGTGTTCTGTGGGAGATAAAAGAGCCTTTTTATGAAGTATTTTTGTACCCTTTCTACTTCCGGTAAATTCAAATATCCCCATACCTGAGCCCCATAGCAAACCACCGCTCGTAGGGCGCTGTTAAAAACCTGCATTTTTTTATTTACTGGAATATTTTTATTATCTATAATTTTTTTCCATACACTATTTATTGCAAATTTAGCTTTTATTACTTTTTCTCTATTGTTCATTTTAAAGTTGAATGTTGGATTGATGTTTATTCCTAAATATTTATAATTATCAACGCAGCTCACTTTTTGTCCTTCGAAATACCATTTCTCATTTTTCTTTAATCTTCCCCTCTTTTTCTGCACACCATAATTTGGGATTTATTGAGGTTAACTTTAAGATTCCATTTCTGGCAATATATTTCCAAATCTCTTATCATTAATTGTAGGGAAGTAGGTGAAGAGGCTAAGAGCACAATGTCGTCGGCGAACATCAATGTTTTAATTTTCCATTTATTTATAATAATTCCACCACATAAATCATCTTCCAGATCATTAATGAATATTGTGAATAGTGTGGGACTTAGCAGGCATCCTTGTTTCACCCCCATTTCGCAAGGGAAGGCAGTTGAGAGTCCATTCTTACTCCAAATCTTTGTATCCGAATTATTATAATAATTTTTTAAGATATTAATAATTTTGGTTGAAATGTCTAGCAGGGATAACTTGTAAAATAATGCATTTCTGTCTATACTGTCGAATGCCGCTTGGAAGTCCACAAAAAATAAATAAACTTTTTCATTTTGACTGAATTTAATATTTATAATGTTGTATAAATTAAAGATATTGTCTATGGTGCTGTAACCTTCTCTAAACCCCGCTTGCGTTTCTTTTATAATATTTTTTTGCGTTAGCCACCTTTTTATTCTCTCCATAACCACACCCGTGAACAATTTAGCAACTGTATTAAGTAAGGATATGCCTCTGTAATTCTTCACTTCATTTGGGTCTCCCTTCTTGTATATTGGAAAAATTAGACTCTGTTTAAACATTTTTGGCACTTCTTCTTTGTCCCATATTTTATTAAATAGACCTTCAAGCAGAGAGACGAATTCCTCAGGTAGATGTTTCAAAAATTCAAAAGGGATACCATCTTGTCCTGGGGCTTTATTATTTTTACTTTTTTTTATTATATTAATTATTTCCCCTGAGCTGATTCTACTATCCAATGACTCTTCATAAATATAAGGTTCTGCATAATGTATGGGTCCAGATAAAAGAGGTGGATTTAGAAGTTGTTTGAAGTGGTACACCCACCGGTCAATAGGTATGTTGGGGTTACAAATGTAAGTTTTCTTCCTCAAAGCATTGATACTCTCCCAGAAATCTTTGTTGTCCTTTGTACCTTCTATTTTTGCTACTAATGATTCATAAAAAGATATTTTCTTTCTTTTACATAATATTTATTTATTTATTTAACGCCACTTTATGCTACTATGGCTAATCGGACGATGCTACAGTGGGAGTCCTAAATTTTGCCTATCCAGGTTTTATTAGGATAGGGATCTTTAACGAGTACCTGACATCATCGCACAGGCTCGGGACCACCTTTTAACGTCCCCTCCGAAGGACGGCGTAACTAAGGATTTTTTACTCCCATTAAAAAATCCTAGGACCACCTGCGGGTTTGAACCCGTGACCTTTAGCATGGGAGGCTGTTACGCTAGCCACCCAGCTACAAGTGATCCCTAGTATAAATGTTTTTGTAAATTATTTTCTATAATGAACAATAAACCCTTCCCCTCCCAAAAAAAAATACCTCCTCCCCTCAAAATTTATGGGCTTACGTTTGAAGATACGTAGAACACGAATTACGAATAGAAAAAAAAATCCGTTTCTCCTAACTTATAAACATAAATACCAATACTCTTAGTGATGTTTCATTGAGAATTTAATTTCCTACAAAATGATAATAATCAACGTTGATAATGATATTTATTTTTTTAAATTTATTATAGAGATATTTACAACTGTATTAACACTGTTCACACATGAGGTATGGACATGATAGGCGTGAGAAGAATCTACCCATTGGTAGCACTTCAAAGGTTTTTCAGACAAGGAGGTCTCGAGGCCATCGGCGTTTCAGCCGCCTCGGAGGATGATCAGGAATAGAAGGAGATGAGAGATTGCGGACAAGTGGGTTTGGGTGGAGTGGTAATTTGGAGTGAAAGGAAGTATATCTAATTCGGGCTAAGTCTGCAACTAATGGGATATTCAGGTCTTTGTGGATTATTTTATTGGTGACAAAGTAAGGGGCATTTAGGATCTTTCGGAGGATTTTGGATTGCAAGGATTGGATGCGAGAGGAATTTGATGGCTTGGTGGATCCCCATAGTTCAATTCCATATGTCCAAATAGGCCTAAGTATGGTAATATAAATTAGTTTTTTGTAGTAGGTGGGAAGTTTTGAACGTTTGTCAAGTAAATGTTGTAATAATCGATATCTGCGATCTGTTTCTTGTCGTTTCAGTCTAGTGTGAGGATTCCAAGTAAGTCGTCTGTCAAGATGCAGTCCAAGGTATCGGATCTGTTCAACTGAGGTGAGTGGAATATTGCCAAAGGATATAGTCGGACAGGCAGACATAGGTCTGCGGCGCAGGGTAAAGGTAATTTGGTGGGATTTAGTAGGATTTATTTTGATCCTCCACTTTTGACACCATTCTTCAATGGAAACAATGTGAGACTGAAGGGTTTGGGAAGCAATAGTTGGGTCATTGTTTACAGATAACACACATGTGTCATCGGCGTATGTAGTAAGGACAGTGTATAATGATATTAAAGCTGAAATTCATCACAGAATTATTCCCTCAAATAAATGTTATTTTGGACTTCTGAAGCATTTTAATAGCAGGACCATTTCTCAAAACGCGAAGGTCCAACTTTACAAGACGCTCGTAAGACCTGTTCTCACTTATGGCTCCAAATGCTGGACATTGCCGAGTTCGCAGGAAGCCCTGCTCCTGAGGTTCGAGAGGAAAGTATTAGGGAGGATATGTGGTCCAGTGCCGATGGAGTCTGGAGGATAAGGACGAATGCGGAATTAGCAAGGCTGTATAAGAATTCAGACGTCGTAAGAATAATCAAAGTAGACCGGCTTCGTTGGGCGGGGCATTTAAGTAGAATGGCCCAAGACCAGATTCCTAGGATGGTCCTAGATGAAGAGATCTATGGGACAAGGAGAGTGGGAAGGCCTCGTCTCCGATGGATTGATGGAGTGGCAGCGGATGCCATGTCCATCTTGAAGATCCGCAATTGGAGAGCGGTTGCAATGAATAGAGAAGACTGGCGGACTGACTCTTTAAGAGTTGTAGCGCCATGGATGATGATGATGACAAAATGAAAAAATCTGTTGCGGGCAACACACGACTTTCACTTACATCATTTTTAAAATCAATGAAAGAATTTTCAAAAACAGTTACGAGATAAAAATACGTGAAACTATTAAGGAATTAATTAAATTGAATTTATATAGAAAGATGTGTTTTATTAAAAATCTATTATATTATTATCTAAAATAATCAGTTTTATGTCCATTTCATCACTCTATATTAATATTTAAAAGCTTGTGTATGAGATGATATGTTTTCTAAAATATTTAGCTTTCCAACGGTATATCATACATGTATATTACTGCTCTTATGTTCAAAAACGAAAAATTGCATTAAAAAAATATTTTTTCTGTTTTTTCCTTTAGTTGGGTATGGAATTTATTCAATTTATATATTTACCTGTTTTTCATCAGCGTTAACAAGATAATATAGTTATTTTTATTGAATATACAAAATTAAAGGTACTTTAGGGGAAGAAAATTTAAAATATCGGCATTTAAGCCCTGTCAGACCATTTTGATCAGAATAAAACCTACATGATATTAAAGCCCATTAAATTTTACATCGATATAGCGAGTTTAATCAAAATCTTCGGAGTTGTTTTTGATAAAATAGAAAAAAGGTGAAAAATGCATGGTATAAAGTGGCTCTTCTGTTAAGCTCATTTTGATGAAAAAAGTTTTGTCACGTCTAGGGCGTATATTTGTCTTAGATATGAAATTTCAGTTTCATAGGACTTACCGTTTCCGCCCGGGAGTTACCACACACACACAGACCTTTTTGCGGGACTTGGTTATTTGGACTCTGGGTACCCTTAAACGTGTATTTCCGTTGAAAACTGGAATTCGAAAATTTTCACGATCGCAATACTTCCCGTTACTATGTATAGTAAGTGAAAGTAATAAGAAGTTTCTCGGTGTCCGTTTTTTTGTAAGAGCCACATCTCTATAACTATTAGTCATACAGATGTGTTTCAAAACTCAAATTAAAGTTGATTTAATTTTCTTTTAATTGGGTATGGAATTTATTCAATTTATATATTTACCTGTTTTTCATCAGCGTTAACAAGATAATATAGTTATTTGTATTGAATCTACAAAATTAAAGGTACTTTAGAGGAAGAAAATTTAAAATATCGGAATTTAAGCCCTGTCAGACCATTTTAATCAGAATAAAACCTACATGAATAAAATCGTCGGAGTTGTTTTTAAGAAAATCGAAAAAAGGTGAAAAATGCATGGTATAAAGTGGCTCTTCTGTTAAGCTCATTTTGATGAAAAAAGTTTTGTCACGTCTAGGGCGTATATTTGTCTTAGATATGAAATTTCAGTTTCATAGGACTTACCGTTTTCGCCCGGGAGTTGCCACACACACAAACACACACACAGACCTTTTTGCGGGAGTTGGTTATTTATACTCAGGGGACCCTAAAATACGTATTTCCGTTGAAAACTGGAATTCGAAAATTTTCACGATAGCAATACTTCCCCTTACTATATATAGTAAGTGAAAGTAAACAAGAATCATCGAAATTGGTTCTGACCTAGCAGAGATATAATGTTTTGAAATTAGCAGTGGTGATGTGCCATCTTCCTTTTAATTACTTAATTAGCTTTTCATATTAGTCTGTTATTATTAATACTTCCATTTGCAGGCTGACAGAGGTGACCAACAAGTTCCTGGCGGCCCCACTGATCCTCCAGAACGTGGCCGCCGCTGCAGCCATCACCCTCTTCACCTACGCAATGACCAATTCCATATCTCAGGTAATCTTCCAATAATAGTTCTCTTTCCTATATGTTGGCAAGTAGCTCCTGGAAATTTACCTCGTAGGGTGTAACCCTGTCACAGCTGACAAAAACTAGGGTTGGAACAAACCCTCGCTCTGATGAAATCAGCTGATCTTTTAATTAAAAAGTATTTAAATTAAGGGAGGTTACTAAAACATTAATGGTTTTATTGGTTATGTATCTTAGTCTTGTTCAGTTTATGATACATGTTTATTATGTTAATTTTGTTTTGATTTATTAATGAATATTGAACCCGTAGGAGTGAGTTTATCTTTGAAGTTTAGTATTTTTTTTGTTGTTTACAGTAAACGTTCTTAATGTGATTTATTATAAAATTGTATTGTAACCTTTTAGGTTCAATTACCTGATTTGAAAATAAAGAATATAAAATAAAATGTAGTATCCTTTTTATTGTGGTAATCCTAGTTACCAGTGAATTATTTCGATTCGTATCCTTTTCAAAGGAGAATCGATTCAAAAATGGTGATTCTCTTACATTTTGAACCGTATCCTGGTTACAATAAATGTCAATTGTTAGGAATCCTTTCAACGAGAATGGCGACTTTAACTTAGAATGAAAAAAAAAAAAAAATTAAAACAGGCCTTAAAATATGAAAATCGGGCATATCCTTTGATATAGTAAATTAGTCCTTTTCGGGCGTAATTCCAACATCCTACGGGTGGGAAGTGGGAGATGACGGGAGCGATGGAAGAACTTAAGAGTACATATAGTTCGTCTTGAAATTTGGGCAATGTGGGGTTTCCATGAATGGGTTTGATCGTTTGATCTTTTACAACACTAGGTATAACCCGTGTTGCTTATATATGCAAGGTAGGATTAGGAAATAAATAAATAATATAAGTATGTGAATGTATAAAAATCCTGGAAAAATCATGTTTCCGAAATCTCCCGTCGTACATTCTCCACCTTAAAACTTCTGAATTACCTCCGTCCCCTTCTTCCTGTAGAAACCCGTAAGCTTTTGGTAAGCTCCTTAATATTTCCCCACTTCGACTACTGCTGTGCGGTGTATGGGGGTGTCTCTGGGGATCTCGAGGCAAAACTAAAACGAATGTTTAACTGCTTTATACGTTTCATCTTGGGGATATCCTGAGACACCTCTGTAACTCGATTTTATGAAGAGTTGAAGTGGCTTTACCCTTCCTACCGCCGTAAGTACTTCCTGCCATCCTTCCTCTACCAAGTTATCCAATCCCGGTGTCCGTTTTACATCTCGGATCTCCTTATATTCAAATCCTCCGTTCGTTCCCGTTACACCCGCTCACGGCCTTCAGATCTGTATATAACGTCCCATCGATCCGCAGCCTACGATAGATCTTTCTTAATATGATCCGCCTCCCTATGGAACTCCATTCCCCCTAATATCCGTGACTCCCAATCTCTATCCACATTTAAATCCTGTCTATTTAGCGATTTCCTATCAATCCAATTTCTAAATAATCCCAAGTAGATGCTAATTTCCAGAATAATTAACTAATAAATAATAGAACAGATTTACATATTTAATTATCATTTTCAACGGTAAATTCAACAGCAAATATTTGAAATTATTATCTTTTCAAAGATGCAAGATGCAAATTATAAATATGTTTAAAGAAGAATAGTAATTTCCTTTGTTTTTAAAAACTGTGTACATACATACATATGTTGGTGTGCGTATGTGTGTATATATGTGTGTATATGTATGTACGTGTGTATGTGTGTGTATATATGGATATATGTGTGTGTGTGTGTGTGTGTGTGTGTGTGTGTGTGTGTATGTATATGTATGTATGTATGCGTATGTATGTGTATGTGTATGTGTATAATATGTATATGTGTGTGTATATATATATATATATATATTATATATATATATATTTCTTTTATCTGATTAAATTTTTTTTTTTATATAATTTTTTGTTTCTCATGTTAACATACTTTTATTTTTCTGGTTTGTACATTTTTATTACTATTTAGCTTTTAAGTTATTTTATTAGTTCATGCTATTAGTTTAATTCTTTTCTGTTTTTCAGTCATTTTACTCTAAGACTCTAGTCTTAAGTCCACCTTTTTATTTCCTGTTATGTTATTCTGAAGGGACTTGTCCCAGAATAAATAAAGAATTATTATTATTATTATAAATAATCGACTTTCTTTTTCCACCTAGGGCTACGACAACATCACAGCACTCTTGTTCAACCTCAACTCCCCGATTGCAATGACGATGGTCGTCTTTCTCTCTTGTTATTCTGGAGAAATGCTTCATTTGGAGGTAGCTTTATTGTTTTTACTTTATCAACAACCAAAAAAAATAAAAATAGAAAAGTATTAATATTTAAAATCGCTATAAATCGCAGAGCTTGAACATCTACGACGGTTTCTGCCAGATCCAGTGGTACGACATGCCGAAGGGGCGGCAGAAGGACATTCTGATTATATTGATGCAGGTCCAACGCCCGCTGAGAATAAGATATAGGGGCAACTCTGTGGATTTGAGGGCGTTCAAGCAGGTATAATAATAATAATAATAATAATAGGCTTAGCGAACCCGAAGGTTCGATGCCGATACCACCAAATTCCGCCTACACAGACTCGTCCAATGTTCACCATTCAAGCCCAAGCTCCCGAGATCAGCCTTAACGCAATCATTTACGCTTCGGCCTACCTTTCGGACGCCTACCAGTCGGATCAGAAAATACCAACTTTCTCGGAATCCGCTCGTCATCGAGCCCAACAACTTTACTCGCCCATTTGAGTCTCCGCGATGCAATCAGCTCAATTATATTCACAGGATACAAGTTCCGTAATTTCGCGTTTTGCAACCTTCTAAACTCCCCAGTGGCCTCATCTCTCTTCGGACCAAATATTTTACGTAATACCTTATTTTCGAAAACCTTAAGCCGTTGTTCATCCTTTAAAGTAAGCGGCCACGTTTCACATCCGTAAAGAACCGTTGGAAGAATAATAGTTTTATAAATTCTAACCTTTAAGTTTTTAGATAGAAGCCGCGAACTAAGTAACTTAGCAACTGAATAATAACACGCATTTTCCACCTTTAACCGGGTCTTTATTTCTTCCTGGATTTCATTTTTTCTAGTTATAATTGAACCTAAATACTTGAATTTCTCTACGTGTTCAAAAGTATGCCCTGATACATCAATATCACCAAGATCGACACCGTTTCTGCTATCCCCTGTTGAACAGATTTGATACCTCGGACTCCACCTTGACAAACGTCTGACTTGGAATCCCCTTACAAGACTGCAAAGACAAGAAACTGCCCGACGTTTTCGACTACCCTAACACTTACTGGACAAACGCTCCAATCTTCCACTTAATTACAAAAGACTTATTTATAAGACTATTATGGACTTACGGAGTAGAGCTACGGGGCTCTACCAAACCACCAAATTCTCCTCGTATCCAATCCTTCGTAAAATCCTCAACGCTCCTTACTTTGTCACGAATAAGCTCATCAATAAAGACCTTAATATCCCATATGTTACTGAATTAGCCCGAACCAGATATCAATCATTCCATGAAAAACTCCATTTCCACTCTAATCCACTAGTTTCTATAATATCATCCTCTTCGGTTCCTGATAATCCTCCGAGGCGTCTGAAAAGAAGATGGCCCCGAGACCTTCTAGTTTAAAATATTTTTAGAATGCTGCCGATGGGTGGCATCTCTTCATGTATTTCATGTCAGATTACTATGTCCATCACATTTATTTGTTGTATTGGGTTGATGCAAAATTAATGCAGGTTTTTAGTAGGTATTGTAAATACGCCATATCTTTACTTTAACCATATATATTTAATCAAAATAATTTCCATCTGAATCAATGCACTTTTGCCAACGTTCAACAAGCTTTCATATTCCACCAGAAAAAAAAAATCCGAATCCCTGGACTCAATGAAATCACGAAAAGAATTTTCAATGTCGTCCTGGTTTTGAAAATTTTTCTCCCTCAAAAAGTTGTCCAGATGCCTGAAAAAGTGGAAGTCTGTAGGAGAGAGGTCAGGTGAATAAGGCGGATGTTGGAGAACTTCGTAGCCCAACTCGTGCAGTCGTCGAAGCGTTGGTTGTGCAACGTGTGGTCTGGCGTTATCGTGGAGCAGGATCGGCCCCTTCCGATTCATCAATGCTGGGCAAAGACGTTGCAATTTTTGATTCATGCTGTCAATTTCTTGACAGTACTTGTCAGCAGTTATAGTCTCACCTCGATTGAGAAAGCTTTGACCTCAGCTGGTCGTTGTCCAGAGCAAGATGACGGCCCCGACCTTCCTTGTCTTCGAGGTCGAAATCTCCTCTGCGAAACTTCTGGAACCAACGCTGCACCGTGCACTCATTAATAGCCCCCTGACCCCAAACTTCATTAATATTACGAGCCGTTTGCGCAGCGCTGCGCCCTAATTTAAATTCGTAAAAATAAATTTGACGAAAATCGCACTTTGACATTTTCGATTCAAGACCTTTGAACACACTGAACAAAACGATTTTACTAAACAAATTCATGGTGAAAGAGAGGGTATTAGATAAGGTTTGTTTTGGTATAATAATGATCAATGTTAGGATTAGCTTTGTTTACACAATTGGAATTAAGATATTGCAATAGAGGAAACCTGCATTAATTTCGCATCAACCCAATATATAATTATACAGTTGTAAATATAAATAAATATGTTTAAAAAACAATAAAAGTTAAAACTTCCTTAGGGGCGTTTGTTTGTTTATTTAACGTCACTTTACGCTACTATGGCTAATCGGACGATGCTACAGTGGGAGTCCTAAATTTTGCCTATCCAGGTTTTATTAGGATGGGATCTTTAAGGAGTACCTTACATCACACAGGCTCAGGACCACCTTTTAACGTCCCCTCCGAAGGACGGCATAACTAGGGATTTATTACTTCCCTTAAAAAATCCTATGACCACCTTCGGCTTTGAACCCTTTGGCCTTGAAGGCTGTTATGCTAGCCACCCTGCTACCGGTGATCCCTATTTTTACTTTCACTTACTATATTTAGTAAGGGAAAGTATTGTGATCGTGAAAATTTTCGAATTTCAGTTTTCAACGGAAATACATATTTTAGGGTCCCGTGAGTATAAATAACCAAGTCCCGCAAAAAGGTCTGTGTTTTTTTTGTTTTTTTTTTAAGGTAGGGAAAAAATCTTTCATAGACGATGTGTGGCTATACAAGCCCACAACAGTGTGAGATTCCTACTCACTAAAAAACCACCTCCCTATTCGCTTTCACCACCCCACGAAACTGCCGTCAGGCATTACAAAAAAAAAAGGTGTGTGTGTGTGTGTGGTAACTCCCGGGCGGAAACGGTAAGTCCTACAAAACCTGAAATTTCATATTTAAGACAACTATACGCCCCAGACGTTACAAAATCTTTTTCATCAAAATGAGCTTACCAGAAGAGCTACTTTATACCTTGCGTTTTGCACCTTTTTTCGATTTTCTCGAAAACAGTTTCGACGATTTTGATTAAACTCGCTATATCGATGTAAAGTTTAATGGACTTTAATATCATGTAGGTTTCTGAATGAATTCGATACCCGACTAAAGGAGAAAGCAGAAAAAAATATTTTTTAATGCAATTTTTCGTTTTTGAACATAAGAGCAGTAATGTACATGTATGATGTACCGTTTGAAAGCTAAAGATTTTAGAAAAAATATTATCTTATGCTAGAGCTTTTAAAAGTTAATAGAGAGTGATGAATAGAAGATAAAACTAACTGATTATTTTAGATAATAATATAATAGATTTTTTAATAAAACACATGTTTCTATATAAATTCAATTTAATTAATTCTTTAAAGTTTTACGTATTTTTATCTCTAACTGTATTTGAAAATTCTTTCATTGATTTTAAATATGGAGGTAAGTGAAAGTCGTGTGCTGCCCGCACAAGATTTTTTAGGCGCGTTTTGCGATTTTCGGATGGGGTGAAAGATTTGATTTCGTAACCAACACGCTCTAGACTAGCGCATGCGCTCTGTGTAGACCTTTGTATTAGATGTGGTGTAACGATATAGATTTCCGTGAACCTTATCGATACCGGTGTAATATTGGCACAAAAATATCGAATAATAATACTTTATATCAGTATTTAATTGAATTAAAACTCTTTTGCAAATTAATGAATAAAGACATGGAGATAAACTATGTCTTAGAAGTTACCTAATGTACATAAAGTTATCATAATCAATATCTTCTTTCTCATGACTCTAGAAAATCGATATTTGTAACAATTATTTAAACATTACTTTGCATGAAAACATTTAAACATACGAACCAAAATCACGATCATCTTACCGTCAATATTTAAATCTTAGTAAAGCGAAATCGAATAGGCATAGAAATATGACATTTGAAAATGAAATTCATTATAATAATATAGATTTAAATTAAGCACAATGTATATTCCATTACTAATTATAACATATGCCTTTTTATTTACTTAGGAGAGAAAGTGAGGTTATCTCTGTGAAAAACCTATGAAAGAAATATATTGAGGATGTATGGTCTACTGTAGAAACTATTATAGGTGGAATAATCAGGAATCAGTCATTTTTTTAATTTTGCCAACGTTTCGGCTCAAGCTTGTGAGCCATCATCAGGGCATTACTGAGCCATATCCAAGTATAAACTCAGAAATAAACAGTTTATGCTTGGACATGGCTCAGTAATGCCCTGATGATGGCTCATAAGCTTGAGCCGAAACGTTGGCAAAATTAAAAATTTTCAAAAAATTACTGATTCCTGATTATTCCACCTATAATATGAAAGAAATATGAACATTTAAAACAATTAAACAATAGGATATAAAGATTTCTGAATACTTTTGACACTATATGATCTTGTAATTTTACATTATTAATCGAATATTTTTAAAAACAATAAACTTTTCGGTAATCTTGTCAGTGATTTTCTTTTATGAGAGTATCTATTTATGATTTATCAGCGAAAAAGAATTCTATAAATTCATAGTTGAAAAATATACTTATTAAATGAAAAGAAAAACGAATTCCGAATACTTTTGACACTCACCGTATATAACTGGATAAGATAAGATAATTATTTTACTCTGAATTAAAGTTACATAAATCTTTTTGTACACACAAGGCATAATAGTGTTTCAAGCACTCTACATATAAGCAATCATTAAAATAATAAGTTATAATTTAACAAATAAGAAAAATAATGGAGGCAAAATTAACCAAAAAAAACCTCTAAAGAGACAGACATAGACAAAAAGATATAAACAAATAATTAAATATAAATTTTTTTTTTCTATTTATATCTATATTCACGCCTGTCAGAATGTATCTGACAATCAGCAAATGTGCTGTACAAATTGAGATCAGGCATGGTAGGCATGAAGAAGGAAAATGCCAGCAGCACCCCTTCCATGGCTTTATTTTATCCGAGGAGGTCCCTCATCCAGCTTCTCTTTGGCCTTCTTCTGACTGGCATTTCAGCTAGTGACGTATCGTTTAATCAGTCTATTGTCGTGTCCGTTAAGTTTACTATGAAAACGAGTATAGAGTGTTCGTATATGTTGGTCAACTGTTGGTTGTTGTAAGTCCGTATGTAGGGTTCTGTTGTTTACGTACCAAGGAGCAGTCGTTATCAGTCTTAAAATTTTGGATTGAAATGATTGCAGTTTTTGTATGTGAGTCTTTTTTGCTGGACCAAAAATCTGTGAAGGGTAAGTCCATTTGGCTTAAGAAGGTATGTATTCAGTTTCTGTCTAATTTTTAATTTTGAAGAATTAGATAAAAGTGAGTATACTACTTTCAGTCGGTGGTTAAGAGTCTGTCTTTTCATCTTGACATGTGGGCCCCAAGTCATCCTTCGATCGAGTGTCAGTCCTAGGTAATGTACAGTGTTGGTCTGAGGAATTTGGCTGTTGTCGATAAAAATTGGTGGGCAAGTGTTTTTTCGTAATGTGAACGTTACGTGTTTTGACTTGTCGTGATTTAAACGAATTTTCCATAGCTTATACCAATTTTGTAGTATCATCAAGTGATTTTGTGGAGTCAGTGAGGCGAGTACAGGATCGTCGTTTGAAGTTAAAATTGCAGTATCGTCCGCGTAAGTTGCAGTCAATGTGGTGGGGTGAGTTGGTATGTCATTTGTGTATATAATGTATAGGAGCGGAGCAAGTATCGATCCTTGCGGTACTCCTTCCAGGACTGGTCGGAGTGAAGACGTTTCTGAGCCCTGCCGAACAGAGAAAAACCTATCAGAGAGAAAATAGTGTATAATAAGATAGTATGTGTAAGGTAGTACGTTCTTGAGTTTAAAGTGAAGCCCCTCGTACCAGACTTTATCAAACGCTTGGGCAACATCCAAAAACACCCCAGTTGCGTATTGGTTTTTTTCTAGTGCTCCTGCAATGAAGTCAGTAACTCTGTGTTATTGGTGTGTCGTTGAGTGTGACATGCGAAAACCGAATTGATGGTCAGGTATTATTTTTTGCTCAGTCAGTACGTCAACCAATCTTTTATAAATTAATTTTTCGAAAAGTTTAGAACATATGGGAAGGAGACTA
Source organism: Piezodorus guildinii (assembly GCA_023052935.1). Lineage (NCBI taxonomy): Eukaryota > Metazoa > Arthropoda > Insecta > Hemiptera > Pentatomidae > Piezodorus > Piezodorus guildinii. The sequence goes on along the minus strand of CM041297.1, from coordinate 144,827,713 downwards.
ATAGGTCTATAAGAGGAGGGTTCGTACATGTCTTTGTCTTTTTCGTGTATCATTTTTATGATTGAATATTTCCACTGTACTGGGAATTTAGCTGTCCTAAGTATGCAATTGCGATTCTCGAGAAGTCCCAGGAGTACAGAATGATTACCCATCATCTATTTGTGGACTTCCGAAGTGCTTATGATAGCATAAAGAGGCCGAAGTTGTACTCAGCGTTGGTAGAGCTTGGAGTTCCTCTGAAATTAGTTCGGCTGATCAGGATGACAATGGATGACACATGGTGCATTGCACGTATTCAAACGGACCTCTCTCCACAGTTTGAAACTGCAAAAGGTGTTAGGCAGGGTGATAGTCTCGCCTGTTTGTTGTTCAATTTGGCTTTGGAAAAGGTAGTGCGCGATTCAGGGATACAGACTTCGGACACCATCTTCAACCGGCTGGTCCAAATTCTCGGCTTTGCTGACGACCTGGACATTGTCGCAAGGTCATTTGAGTCCTTAGAAGATGCTTTCCTCAGGTTGGCGGAGGCAGCGAAGGACATGGGGATGCACATCAATCAGGAGAAGACAAAATACATGAGAGCTGGGCCGGGAACAGAGACTGCAGACCGACATCCTGTGATAATGGGCCCATTTGCGTTCCAGAGCGTTGACCAATTTGTGTACCTCGGATCAGGAGTAAATTGTGGAAATAGGATATCCGGGGAAACAAGTCAGCGTCTCCTCAAAGCCAACAGGTGCTATTTTGGCCTCAGAAAGCACCTGAGAAGTGCCTACCTCACCCGTCGCACGAAGCGCCTTTTGTATAAGACTCTCATTAGGCCCGTCTTAATTTATGGATCTAGGACATGGACCCTCACTGGTAAAGAAGAGAGGGAAATCCTCATATTTGAAAGAAAGATCTTAAGAAAGATATTTGGGCCAGTTAAGATCGGGGAAAGCTGGATGCGGAGGACAAACTTGGAAATGTACCGATTCTATGACGAAGCTGATGTGACGAGGTTAATCAACTTAGGAAGGCTGCGCTGGACTGGCCACATTGTACGGATGCCAGACGATGAAGTTCCAAAAAAGCTGCTGAAGGGAGGCTCCACCGGACAAGGGGAAGAGGAAGACCTCGCCTTAGATGGGAGGACACCGTTGCCAGGGATGCACTTCTCCTACTTGACACCCGCAACTGGCGTGCGGCTGCTCAAGACCGAACCACCTGACGAAGACTTATTGAGGAGGCCAAGGACCACATCGGTCTGTAGCGCCACGGATGATGATGATGAAGTATGCAATTGTATATTGTCGTGAGGAACACAAGAGCTTTCTTGGGCATCAGTTGGAGCGCCTCGGCAGTTAATAAATCATATTTATTCATATAATAAATCATATCATATCACGGCAGTTATTAAATCATAACCTGGGGCTTTTCTTTTAGGTAAGTGTCTGATTTGTTGTGCGACTTGTGAAGGAGTGAAAGATATAGGAGGTAGTGTCAGCTGTAGTGGAAAGTCCAGAGTACTTTTAACTAAGTTTTCATGTTCTGTATTAGGGTAGTCAGTCGGTGGTATAAAAACAGAGGAAAGATGATCAGCAAAAATTTCGGATTTTTCTCTATCTGACACGGCCCATGAACCATCTTCTTTTCGCAGTGGTACTGACACCTGTCGATGTTTCAACAATTTCTTGGTATGCTTCCACAAGCTTCCATCGTCAGTTGATAGGTCGTTTAAAAAGGAATCATAGTTAGTTCTATTGAATTTTTGTATTTGTCGTTTAAGTTCGTTGTTCAGTCTGTTAAAGTTTTGTCTGTCAGAAGGAAGTCTGTTTGTCTGCCACACCTTACGAGCTCTTCTCTTTGCTGTGATCAAGTCCCTTATGTATTGAGGGTATTTTGGCAGATGATCTGATCTCGATGTTATCTTCTGAGATGATGACAATGCTCTTTGGACACATTTAGTAAATGTTTCCACCGCATCTTCTAATTCTGCTTCTGTTTTGATGGACATGGGTATTGAGGGATTTGTTTCAAGAAATTCTGGGTATAGATCCCAGTCCAATCCGCTATTTATAATCATGGGACCCTTTGTGCATTGCATGGTTCGTCGAGAACGACCAAATGTAGAGCAGAGTGATCAGAGCAAAGATCAGAGATCGTTTTTATTGAGTAAGGTATGGTACGTAGTCCTTTGGTAATAAAAAAGTCCAGTAAGTCCGGTGTTTTCCGTTGCGAGGTTGGCCAGTAGGTTGGTGATATAGTGTCTAATGAAAGCTCGTGGATGGCAGCCCTCAGATTTCTTCCCCTAGGGGTGCAAAGACGTGACCCCCAAAATTGGTGCTTTGCGTTAAAATCGCCGCCTGCTATAAAGCAACGCCCTAAGTTTTGAAAATAATTGTGAAACGCCGAAGATGTCAGTTCATATCTTGGAGGACAGTAAACCGAAGCTATACTTATCACGTGGTGTTTTGTGTGCGTGTGCTGTGTTGTCCGGATGGTCTGTTCTGTATGTGCGTGTGCTGTGTTGTCCGGATGGTCTGTTCTGTATGTTAAGTAACCTGAAATACCAAATTTTGATCGTGGTGTAAGGTGTGTCTCTGTGATCAGTGCAATGTCAATACGTTTTTCATGTAAGCATATGTCCAATTCTGTCCTATGTTGTAGTAGTCCGTTCGCGTTCCAAAGAAGGATGGACAAAGAGCCCCCAGTCAGCTGATTACGGGCCATTAGGAGTGCAAATAGCTTGTGTTACCTGTGCGAGCTGCTGTAGAAGGCTAAAAAGAGGCTGGATAAGATTACTCAGACCGCTTAGTAGCTGGTGCAATTGTGGTGGGATATAATCAGCTGAAGTTGGCTGCTGAATACTTACCCGCCTCATACCTTCTGTAGATTGGTAAATATAAAAATAATAAATAAAAAATAAGAATAAAAATTAAAAAAATAAATCATTACTGCTGTAGCTATACTGTACTACTGTATCATCTATATAACTACTGTATACCTCTTCATTGTTCCATGTTTCTACCTTCCAGGTGTCTACCTAACTCCTACTTTATCCTTTAACTACCATCTGAAAGAAAAACTATCTACTGCCAAATTGGGTATAAACTGTATTTGGCATAACGTTTTTAATAACAATAATATACCTGTCTCTGCTAAGTTTAAAGTATTCAATGCAGTATCGAGATCGGTCATGTGTTATGGCTCACAAGTTTGGGGTTTTGAAAAATTCGAGCACGTCAAAAAATTACAGAGATTCTTTATTAAAAAACTATTTTCGCTGCCAGAAATTACGCCAAATTATATTTTCAACTAGCTGTAACCCGCGGCTTTGCTCGCGAATGTTTTATTTTGTCTTTATTTAAATTTGCATAAATGCGTTTAAGAGTAGTAACTATAAAACAAATATGATGGAGCAGTTGTTTGGGGATGTGGTCACAAAGAAACTACCAATAGAAAAAACTTATTTTATTATTTTCTTACTGGTGTGTTTTCTTGGTGGCTTCATCCTCAACCAACTTCTTTACCATATAGCCAAAACGGTCAACAACTACTCCATTTATATAAGACATATACATTTTCAAAAAATATAAATATTATATTTTTAATAATTACATTTATCAAAGTTGTTTTCAATTGAAAATATCCCTATTCGTTGGATCAATGTATATCAATCACATTTATGTTGCAAACGTGACTATATACCACGATTACGTTACAGCTCAAATATTTTGAATAATTTTGGGTAAGCCTACTTCTATTGGATCGCTATTGTATATATAACGGAACTAAATGGCAACTTATTAGACTAAAGTTTGAATTATGGTTAATGAGGAAAGTGATTTAAAAACAACTTAACCTGTTACTATAATTAATCTAATATAACTATAAATATCTTGTTCCTAATATCGAGACACATTGAAAAAAATAGAACGAAAACTTCACTTCTTTATCTTTGTTTGCGGTTTGGTGAATTCAATTTGATAAATAAAATAATTTAATTTAAAATTGCTACAGATTAGGAAAGATGTTGATAGTGACTATGTCATATATTGTTATATAAAAGAAATACAAGTGAATAGCAATGAACTACTTTGTTTATGATAAATAAAAGATTATTATTTCATGTCAGATATCAATTTTATTTACTTACAATAAGATACCAGTTCCAAGTAGCCACATCCAAATTATTCAATAACATCGTTTTATCTTTTAAACATAACCGTTGTATATCATCATAACTCCTTTGCAACTCATGACTCATAACAAGTCATTCAAATAAGCACTTATAATTTTTCTGGAAACGTAATAGTAATATGTATTTTATTATAACTCGAAACTATAATGTAAATGTATATTTTATAAATAAGATCGCATAGTAACAATTAACACACACTTATTTTAATTAATAATCACATATCTAAAGATATGGGAATGTTACCATGTTTAACCAGTGTTGCCACAGTTAAATAAATTTTGTTTTATATTTTATAAAAATATATTTTTCAACCATTTAGAATAGTAATAAAAACTATCCTATCATTTAAGTTGGACCAAATAACATTTACTTACGAAGTTTGATCAAAGTCGGTTCAGTAATTTCAAAGATTATCCCGAACAAACATAGTGATACGAGATTTATATATATATATATATATATATATATATATATATATATATATATATATATATATATATATATATAGAGAGAGAGAGAGAGAGAGAGATTTAGAATTTAATGTTTCGAGTATTTACTTGCAAACTTTAAAATTACATTTAAAGTATGTTTTGAAAGGTTTAAAGCTGCCAGATTCAAGATTACCGAAAATTGTTGCAAAACAAATAATTAATAAAAAATTCTACTGGTTTCAATCATGACAGTATTTGTGTAACAAATATGATATTAATACGAATGTGAACAAAGATAATATCAACTCAATACGGTAAGCCAATATAGACAATCTTATTAGTAAGATAACTCAGGAAGAAGTATTAAATGCGGAATCGAATGCAAAACAAGGTTCGCATCATGGTCTATATCCTAAATTAAATTATGATTCAAGCAGGGGTTACATATATTCTATGCCATTTAATGATGCAAAATTAATACTAAAAAGCCGCGCAGAATTATTAAATTTAAATTATAAACCGTTTAGAACTAATATATATCAAATAGTGTCCTCTTTGTAATTTAAAAGAAGTTGAAAATGTTAAGCACCTAATTGCCATCTGCCCTATAGTAAGATCATATAGAATCAAATTTTTGAATAGTGCAACGTTAACAGATAGTGAAGTCATTAATCTTTTAAACGGCTCTAACTGGACTGTCCTAGTAAAATTTTTAAGAGAAGCGTTACGTTATAGAGCTTTTTAAGTTCGAGAATTTAATTATAATTAAGAAGGAAAAAAAAACAAACATTTTGCTAAAGAATTTTGCTTTCGATATTTAAATAAGTAATTCCTATAGTTTATTAAAATTTACGTTTATAATTAGTATTTTCTTTACTGATCCGTTTATTAGTTTGATATGTGGTGTTATGATTCCTTTTTGATTATTTACTTTATCTAAGTGTATATTACTATTATTTCTTATTTGTTTATTTCAATTTTAAATATTTGCAACTCTGCTGACGGAGTAATCCAAAGCAAGAATGTTTTTATTTTGTATTTATAGAAAAAAAAATCTGGTGCGGGTAGCACACGGCTTTCACTTACCTCCATTTTTAAAATCAATGAAAGAATTTTCAAAAACAGTTAGAGATAAAAATACAAGAATCTGTTAAGGAATTAATTAAATTGAATTTATATAGAAACTTGTAATTCATTAAAAAATCTATTATATTATTATCTAAAATAATCAGTTAGTTTTATGTTCATTTCATCACTCTCTGTTAACTTTTAAAAGCTTGTGTATGAGATAAAGAAAAAAATGTGAAAATTACAGAGGAATCTGTGTCACAAACCCATTTATGAAACTATTAGGAAGAATTATAAAAGCACAACTGGAAGAGCAGTACGTTCAAACTGAGGAACAATACGGATTCATACCCAAGAGATCCTGTATTGACCATATTTTCACTCTGAGACAGCTATTAGAGAAACAAATGGACAAGTCAAAAAGACTAGATTTAATTTTTATTGACTTAGAAAAAGCATATGACAGCGTGCCTCGTAAACTTCTGTGGGAATACCCATCGACAGTAAATCGTCCTAGCCGTGAAAAAAGACCTCCTGCTCACCTCAAGGACTATGTCACTTTTTAGAGAGGGGTGAATGAGCGGATGTATAATTACCTTGATCACATGTGCATTTAAAATGAGGAAGGTTATTTGTTGTTTTGTAATGTATCACATTTAGATGAGTTATGTGTGTATTTGTAAGCGATGTTTTTGTTAATAAAACCTTTATTAAATTGGTAGTAAATTCTTTAATGATTTTACAACAATCTTTAAGTGTCACTCGAGAGGAAGTCAATAAAGAGTTGAAAAGGCTGAGGAATAGAAAGGCTCCTGGTCCAGGAGGAGTATGTGCAGAGTTGTTGAAGTATGGCGGAGTGGAGGTGTCATATCTCATGCTCGCGAACCTTATTAATAAAATCCTAAAGGGTGGAGACGTACCTCAAGAAATGAAGTTAGGGTATTTGAAACCAATATTTAAGAAAGGTGATAGAAAAAAATGTGAAAATTACAGAGGAATCTGTGTCACAAACCCATTTATGAAACTATTGGGAAGAATTATAAAAACACAACTGGAAGAGCAGTACGTTCAAACTGAGGAGCAACGCGGATTCACACCCAAGAGATCCTGTATTGACCATATTTTCACTCCGAGACAGCTATTAGAGAAACAAATGGACAAGTCAAAAAAACTAGATTTAACCTGTTTCTTTATAAAATTGTGTTATATTATTTAAGTATTGTATTGTATCATACTGTGTACTGTTACTGTTTGTTATTGTACTTGTATTGAATTGCCGCAGGTGAACTCCTTTCCCATACACGGGCTCGCCTTAGTGGGATAGTGACTTCTACTGGCACTGCAATATGTCTGTGTTTTGATTCGAATAAAGAAGATTATAAAAAAAAAAATAAAAAAAATTTATTGACTTAGAAAAAGCATATGACAGCGTGCCTCGTTAATTTCTGTGGGAATACCTAAATAAGGCTGGAATATCCCAAGGAATCGTAGACCTTATTAGAGAAATTTACTCAAATAATAGGTGCCAGATGAATATAGGCCCGCTATTGAAGGTGGAATCAGTCTTCCAGGCTTCATCCTCCAGCTGCTCTCTGACCTGACGGACCTCTCTTCTTCTTGAGGATGGAACTCGACTCTCGTGGCTGGAATGAGACTGGGAAGTCCCCAAGCCGGGGGGTACTTTGTCCTAGTGTCTAGGAAGTTTCCCGAGGTATCTCTGGGGGGCCCCATGAAGGTAAACGCCTTTTGATGTTTTGCCGACAAAGGTTTATTCATATTTAATTGATTAATATTAAAATTATTCAATAATGAACTCCTCAGTATAATATAATATATATATATAACGAAAGACCGCCATTTCTTAATGTATCTAATTTAATATTAATTTCTCTTTTTCAGGTGATAAATGCAACATATTCATGTTTCATGCTTCTCAAGTCTTTTGCATAGTCCTTCTTCCTCTAAAATACATTTTAAGCAGTTCTTCGCGATAGTGAATCATCATCAATGATACATTTGCAGTGTTAAGATTTATTTAAAACTTTATTTTAATGTTTTTTTTTTTTTTTTTAATTTATTATCCATTGATTTTCAAGTTGTTTTTTTCCCCTTTTCAATTGATACTTCTTCAGGGCTACAAAACAAAAGATAGCAACCAGTAGTAGGATACAATATATAAAGATGATAAATAAATTAGTAAAATAAATTATACTGATAATCGGAACCAAAATAAAACTGTAATTATGTTAATTGACAAATATTATAATAATTAGAAACAAAAGGGCAAAATAAATTTAATAAAAGATTAATAATTAGATATAGTGTGAAAAAAATTAAATAAATAAAAAATATATAAAATAAAACACGACTTTCCTTACCTCCACTTTTAGGATCAATTAAAGAATTTTCAAAAACAGTAAGAGATAAAAATGAGTGAACCCATTAAAGAATTAGTTAAATGGAATTTCTATAGAAACATGTATTTTACTAAAAAATCTATGATATTATTATGTAAAGCAATCAGTTAGTTTTATCGGCTTTGTATCACTCTCTATTAATTTTTACAAGCTCTTGTGTACTAGATAATACTTTTTTCTAAAATCTTTAGCTTTCCAACGGTATATTACACATGTATATTACTGTTCTTATGTTCAAAAACGAAAAATTGCATTAAAAAAATAATTTTTCAATTTTCTCCTTTAGTTACTTTTCAAATTTGCTCAACTTGCATATTTAGCTGTTCTTTATCAATGCTAACTAGATAATATGGTTATTTTTATAAAATCTACAAAATTAAAGGTACTTTAGGGGAAGACAATTTAAAATATCGGCATTTAAGCCCTGTCAGACCATTTTAATCAGAATGGAACCTACATGATATTAAAGCCCATTAAATTTTACATCGACATAGCGATTCTATTCAAAATCGTCGGAACTGTTTTCGAGAAAATCGAAAAAAGGTGCAAAACGCAAAGTATAAAGTGGCTCTTCTGGTAAGCTTATTTTTATGAAAAAGGTTTTGTAATGTCTCGGGCGTATAGTTGTCTTAAATATGAAATTTCAGTTTCATAGGACTTTTCGTTTCCGCCCGAGATTTACCATACACACACACAGACCTTTTTGTGGGACTTATGGGTGGACTATACATAGTAAGTGAAAGTGAAAAGTTACATATGTATGACGTACAAAATATGAAACATTATAATTTAAATTATAGTGAATAATTGTGTATCTCTCTGTGGAAAAAAAAAAAAAAAACGCTCCAAATTATTAAATATTATATTAAAATTGCCACACAGATGATTTTATCATAGATGTCATAACCTAGCTGACTCATTAAAATGGTGAGACGGCTAGAACGTTACATTAGTGCATTAGCACACATTATTAATTTTTTGCATTGGTTCCCATAAATTACTATATAAAATGTAACCCTACTTTAATAAACATTCAAAATTAACACCAAAAACATACTAATTTTATATAAATCAGTTATCAGGCCTAAAATCAAAACACATATATAACAAATTGCATTCATTGCAGTATTTCATAATAGATGCCTAAGAATAATTAATAATTATCCACCATACACGAAAATAACTACCATGCACAAAGATCTGGACATCCCTACAATACAAGAATCTATACACCAACAAACACAATCATTTTTCTCAAAATGCCCACTGACTGACGATACATTTAAAAAACAAATTGGTAATTATGCTATGCTATCAACCTCTAAATATAGACATAAGAGAAATAACTAAGAAACAAAGAACAAAGAAGACATAACTAATGTTATAAAATTCTTAATTACTAAATCCTATCTTATGATTTTAATAACAGTAATTTTGTTTATTTATTTAATATTATTTTTATTTCTATCGGTTTATTTCATTTTATTTTTACTTTCACGTATATAGTAAGGAAAATTATTGCGATCGTGAAAATTTTCGAATTCAATTTTTTCAACGGAAATACATGTTTTAGGGTCCCCTGTGTCCAAATAACTAAGTCCCGCAAATAGGTATGTGTGTGTGTGTGTGTGTGGTAGGTAACTCCCGGGCGGAAACAAAAATTCCTATGAAACTGAAATTTCATATTTAAGACAACTATACGCCCGAGGCGTTACAAATTCTTTTTCATTAAAATCAGCTTACCTGAAGATCTACTTTATGCCATGCATTTTGCACTTTTTTACGATTTTCTCAAAAATGGCTCTAACGATTTTAATTAAACTCTCTATTCATGTAAAATTTAACGGGATTTAATATGATGTAGGTTTCATTCTGATTGAAATAGTCTGATGGGGCTTAAATGCAGATATTTTCTTCCTCCAAACTACATATAATGATTGGTGTTGTAAAAAAAAAAAAAAAAAAAAAGATTCTTAGAAAACGAAAATGATAATTTTAATTGCTTCTAAGAATTAGTCAATTGGAGTAATTAAAACAAATACAATAATGGTTTGTTTCAATAACGTTATCATCAAACTTTAAAGTGGGTTATGCCTTAATAATAGATAAGTTTGCCTATATAAAAACCCGCGTAGAAACATTATATCCATTCTCAAGATGAGTTGGTTAGTCGTAACCTTGTTGTTGAGCACTGTTTGGAGTGGCGTACTCTGCGACGGCACTGCCATCGATTTGGTCGGCAACATCATCACCAGCATCAACGAGATCTTCGAGATCAACAACCTCACCCGAGTCGAACTAATTCCCTTCTCCAGCGCTTACAATTCCTCAACGGCCCGCTTCGAGAAAGGCACCGTAGGCACGCTCAACACCCTACAACTCCTCGACGTTTCCAAGTTCCTGAGCCAAGTGTCCGAGGATGGAATCACGTACGAGTTCAATCTCGGAGTCGGGTTGAAGAACATGGCCATCACGTACCAGTTCGAGGGAGGGATTGAAAACGAGAAAGGATCCATTGATGTCTTCGCTGGAGAGAATCTATTACGACTCGAGGGTAAGTTGTTTCTTAGGGACGACGAATATTGTTCAGCGAGTTTCAGAGAATGGCACGTCGAAACTCTGAACGGTCTGAATGTGGACGTGGGTTATGATCAAGACAGGGAACCTGGAAGGAGAGAAGCTTTGAAAACAATTTTCGATTCCATGTTCCAGCATGAGTTTGTTGACGTACTCAACATCCAACTTCTGGGAGTGAGACTTACAGCAGGTTCAAAAATCTATTCAATAGTATCGTCTGCGATGAGATCAAACGGGCCTCTCAACTTACACTCAACAGACTTTACTTAGGAATCATATAGAACAGTGATTTCCAACGAGTGAGGGTTAGCAACTCTGGGCTTACGTTTGCCAATGTAAGAAGCTGCGATATATTTTTAATTGTTATAAATTGATAAAAAACATATGATTTTTATTTATTTAAAAAAATCTATAAAAAGGTTATCCACATTGTATTAAATAAATCTTTGTTTTTTGTGAAACTGTGTACATTGTTCAATTATTAGCTACACGCTAAAGTATAAATCCCTAAATCAGCACTCTCCCCTTCCTACAGTATTGTATGAATACCCCTTCTGTATGTATGAGATGTATGTTAGATGGTCCTGTTTTATTTTAGCAATAAAGTTTTTACTTTCACTTACTATATATAGTAAGGGAAAGTATTGCGATCGTGAAAATTTTCGAATTCCAGTTTTCAACGGAAATACACGTTTTAGGGTCCCCTGAGTCCAAATAACCAAGTCCGCAAAAAGGTCTGTGTGTGTGGTAACTCCCGGGCGGAAACGGTAAGTCCTATGAACTGAAATTTCATGTTTAAGACAACTATACGCCCTAGACGTGACAAAACGTTTTTCATCAAAATGAGCTTACCAGAAGAGGCACTTTATACCATGCATTTTGCACCATTTTTCGATTTTCTCGAAAACGGTTCCGACGATTTTGATTAAACTCGCTATATCGATGTAAAATTTAATGGGCTTTAATATCATGTAGGTTTTATTTGGATAAATATGGTCTGACAGGTAGATAACTAGATTATCTTGTTAACGCTGATGAAAAACAGGTAAATATATAAATTGAATAAATTCGATACCCAACTAAGGTAGAAACAGAAAAAATATTTTTTAATGTAATTTTTCGTTTTTGAACATAAGAGCAGTAATATACATGTATGATATACCGTTGGAAAGCTAAGATTTTAGAAAAAATATCATCTCATACACAAGCTTTTAGAAGTTAATGGAGAGTGATGAGAAGAAGATAACACTAACTGATTATTTTAGATAATAATATAATAGAGTTTTTAATAAAACACATGTTTCAATATAAATTCAATTTGATTAATTCCTTAATAGTTTCACGTATTTTTATCTCTAACTGTATTCGAAAATTCTTTCATTGATTTTAAAAATCGAGGTAAGTGAAAGTCGTGTGTTGCCCGCACCAGATATTTTTAAGTTCTTCAGGCAGTTAAGTTCTTAATCTGGCACCCAACAGGTACCCCAGTAGCCTCATCAGCCTCAGAAGTCCAATAAAATAAGGTTAAATTTTAAGACTTGGGAGAATTAATTCGGACAAATCTATAAATACTTTTAATAACTCTTAATGGCCCTAAATAAAAGTAATCTGAGTGTGTACCATCACAAGTGGTGAGCTTAACTTATTGAAGTCCAAAAACTTCGAATTGTTCACAACCTATAACTACCTATAACTCAAAAACGATGCTGCTTACAAAAAAGAATGTTAAATTTCCTTTCCAAAAGTCACCTTAGTTAATGAATTCAGTTTAGTGATATTGCCGCAACTGTACGTCAGAAATAGGCAAATATTTCTATTTTTGTTGAAAAAGTATAAAAGAATTCAATTGAATAATCAAGTGAGGTTTGAAAGTACTTCTTTGATAAGTTGTAACCCTCGTCTAATAGATTGCCCACACTCAGTGGAGAAGGGTGTGGGTTCAAATTTGTCCGGTCTATTATTCAGGGCGCCACGTTATTTTTTAATGTAAATAACGAAAACATTAAACATAAACTTTAAAGTAAAACCAGTTATTATTTTAGGCTATAAAGAAGTAAATAAATTTAATTCTGGCTGTATCTTTACACATACCATAAATAAACAAACATAAAATTTCCCGTATAATAAAGATAAAAAAACATGTATATTTAATTAAAGGATAAAAAATAAAAAAAACGATTCACACATACAAAATATATTTACATCAACCAAAATAAAAAAAACCTACTCTAGAATATTATAAAAACAAATCTATTTATACTTAATTAAAGAAAACCCTGAAATCAAACCTCAACTTTACATACACAAATTATATTTTTATAAACAAATTAAAAATAAAAAAAAACCATAATATCCTCTATTAAATCTATTATATACATTGCTTATTTCTATAGTCCTTGTTCCCCTGGCCAGTAGGATTATTTACAACACAACACAGGGAGGCGGGTTAATAGCGCTCTCCCAATTACCGTACGTCCTCGTGTGACAGTTCTCCTTCCTCCGATCTCCTTTCCGGAAAAATCTCCCGGCTTCCTCACGAAGTCGTCGGGATGTGTAGTGGAGGAGAACATATCCAGCGTAGCTGCCTGTCACTCGGGTGTCTTCCTACTGCCACTCCGTGCGCCTCTCTGTCTTATCGCATGTGAGATGCGCATGCACCTTCTGCGCCTACTTACTTGCGTATTTAGGTACGGCCAGAATATATTAATAATATTATTTACATATACTGGTGCTATTAATAATTACAACCGTAACAAAGTTTCAATCAACATATTCTCTAAAATTCTTTATTTTGCTTTATTATATTCTTTAGAGTAATATATAAGTGTTGTGACTAAAGGTAATAATTTGTAATATACTTGAAACAAAAACACTTCTTTATTGATATAATTAAAAGTTATAACAAGATTAATTGGTTATTGCAAGGAGGTAACATGTTTCGGGGTAAAAATGCGTATTCTGAGCCCGAGTCAACTTCAAACTTAACCATTTTGTCATTGACATCTACAGTTGCATGATAGCGAGTGATGTTTTGAGAATGGTCTACGTTTTGATAGATGTCTAAATATGTGACTGACACCATAGCAGTGAAATAATTCAGATTCGGAGGTTTGATTTGAGGACGATGATGTTGAAAATGTTAAGATTTGATTGGCTGTCTAAAGATAATAATTTGTAATATACTTAAAACAAAAAAACTTCTTTATTGATATAATTAAAAGTTATAACAAGATTAATTGGTTATTGCAAGGAGGTAACATGTTTCGGGGTAAAAATGCGTATTCTGAGCCCGAGTCAACTTCAAACTTAACCATTTTGTCATTGACATCTACAGTTGCATGATAGCGAGTGATGTTTTGAGAATGGTCTACGTTTTGATAGATGTCTAAATATGTGACTGACACCATAGCAGTGAAATAATTCAGATTCGGAGGTTTGATTTGAGGACGATGATGTTGAAAATGTTAAGATTTGATTGGCTGTCTAAAGATAATAATTTGTAATATACTTAAAACAAAAAAACTTCTTTATTGATATAATTAAAAGTTATAACAAGATTAATTGGTTATTGCAAGGAGGTAACATGTTTCGGGGTAAAAATGCGTATTCTGAGCCCGAGTCAACTTCAAACTTAACCATTTTGTCATTGACATCTACAGTTGCATGATAGCGAGTGATGTTTTGAGAATGGTCTACGTTTTGATAGATGTCTAAATATGTGACTGACACCATAGCAGTGAAATAATTCAGATTCGGAGGTTTGATTTGAGGACGATGATGTTGAAAATGTTAAGATTTGATTGGCTGTCTAAAGATAATAATTTGTAATATACTTAAAACAAAAAAACTTCTTTATTGATATAATTAAAAGTTATAACAAGATTAATTGGTTATTGCAAGGAGGTAACATGTTTCGGGGTAAAAATGCGTATGCTGAGCCCGAGTCAACTTCAAACTTAACGACTTTGTCATTGACATCTACAGTTGCATGATAGCGAGTGATGATTTGAGAATGGTCTACGTTCTGATAGATGTCTAAATATGTGACTAACACCATAGCAGTGAAATAATTCAGATTCGGAGGTTTGATTTGAGGACGATGATGTTGAAAATGTTAAGATTTGATTGGCTGTCTAAAGATAATAATTTGTAATATACTTAAAACAAAAACACTTCTTTATTGATATAATTAAAAGTTATAACAAGATTAATTGGTTATTGCAAGGAGGTAACATGTTTCGGGGTAAAAATGCGTATGCTGAGCCCGAGTCAACTTCAAACTTAAGGATTTTGTCATTGACATCTACAGTTGCATGATAGCGAGTGATGTTTTGAGAATGGTCTACGTTTTGATAGATGTCTAAATATGTGACTGACACCATAGCAGTGAAATAATTCAGATCGGAGGTTTGATTTGAGGACGATGATGTTGAAAATGTTAAGATTTGATTGGCTGTCTAAAGATAATAATTTGTAATATACTTAAAACAAAAAAACTTCTTTATTGATATAATTAAAAGTTATAACAAGATTAATTGGTTATTGCAAGGAGGTAACATGTTTCGGGGTAAAAATGCGTATGCTGAGCCCGAGTCAACTTCAAACTTAACGACTTTGTCATTGACATCTACAGTTGCATGATAGCGAGTGATGATTTGAGAATGGTCTACGTTCTGATAGATGTCTAAATATGTGACTAACACCATAGCAGTGAAATAATTCAGATTCGGAGGTTTGATTTGAGACGATGATGTTGAAAATGTTAAGATTTGATTGGCTGTCTAAAGATAATAATTTGTAATATACTTAAAACAAAAAAACTTCTTTATTGATATAATTAAAAGTTATAACAAGATTAATTGGTTATTGCAAGGAGGTAACATGTTTCGGGGTAAAAATGCGTATGCTGAGCCCGAGTCAACTTCAAACTTAACCATTTTGTCATTGACATCTACAGTTGCATGATAGCGAGTGATGTTTTGAGAATGGTCTACGTTTTGATAGATGTCTAAATATGTGACTGACACCATAGCAGTGAAATAATTCAGATTCGGAGGTTTGATTTGAGGACGATGATGTTGAAAATGTTAAGATTTGATTGGCTGTCTAAAGATAATAATTTGTAATATACTTAAAACAAAAACACTTCTTTATTGATATAATTAAAAGTTATAACAAGATTAATTGGTTATTGCAAGGAGGTAACATGTTTCGGGGTAAAAATGCGTATGCTGAGCCCGAGTCAACTTCAAACTTAACCATTTTGTCATTGACATCTACAGTTGCATGATAGCGAGTGATGTTTTGAGAATGGTCTACGTTTTGATAGATGTCTAAATATGTGACTGACACCATAGCAGTGAAATAATTCAGATTCGGAGGTTTGATTTGAGGACGATGATGTTGAAAATGTTAAGATTTGATTGGCTGTCTAAAGATAATAATTTGTAATATACTTAAAACAAAAAAACTTCTTTATTGATATAATTAAAAGTTATAACAAGATTAATTGGTTATTGCAAGGAGGTAACATGTTTCGGGTAAAAATGCGTATGCTGAGCCCGAGTCAACTTCAAACTTAACGACTTTGTCATTGACATCTACAGTTGCATGATAGCGAGTGATGATTTGAGAATGGTCTACGTTCTGATAGATGTCTAAATATGTGACTAACACCATAGCAGTGAAATAATTCAGATTCGGAGGTTTGATTTGAGGACGATGATGTTGAAAATGTTAAGATTTGATTGGCTGTCTAAAGATAATAATTTGTAATATACTTAAAACAAAAACACTTCTTTATTGATATAATTAAAAGTTATAACAAGATTAATTGGTTATTGCAAGGAGGTAACATGTTTCGGGGTAAAAATGCGTATGCTGAGCCCGAGTCAACTTCAAACTTAACCATTTTGTCATTGACATCTACAGTTGCATGATAGCGAGTGATGTTTTGAGAATGGTCTACGTTTTGATAGATGTCTAAATATGTGACTGACACCATAGCAGTGAAATAATTCAGATTCGGAGGTTTGATTTGAGGACGATGATGTTGAAAATGTTAAGATTTGATTGGCTGTCTAAAGATAATAATTTGTAATATACTTAAAACAAAAAAACTTCTTTATTGATATAATTAAAAGTTATAACAAGATTAATTGGTTATTGCAAGGAGGTAACATGTTTCGGGGTAAAAATGCGTATGCTGAGCCCGAGTCAACTTCAAACTTAACGACTTTGTCATTGACATCTACAGTTGCATGATAGCGAGTGATGATTTGAGAATGGTCTACGTTCTGATAGATGTCTAAATATGTGACTAACACCATAGCAGTGAAATAATTCAGATTCGGAGGTTTGATTTGAGGACGATGATGTTGAAAATGTTAAGATTTGATTGGCTGTCTAAAGATAATAATTTGTAATATACTTAAAACAAAAACACTTCTTTATTTATGTAATTAAAAGTTATAACAAGATTAATTGGTTATTGCAAGGAGGTTTTAAGATACAATCGATAATCGATTTTAACAATAGTTACAATAATAAGTAAGCACGACAGTTTAAAAAAATCTGGTGCGGGCAACATACAACTTTTACTTACCTCCGTTTTTAGAACCGATTAAAGAATTTTCGAATACAGTAAGAGATAAAAATGAGTGAAGCAATTAAATAATTAGTTAAATGGAATTTCTATAGAAACATGTGTTTTATTAAAAATTCTATTTTATTATTATCTAAAATAATCACTTAGTTTTATCGGCTTTTCATCAATCACTATTAACTTTTTTTAACAAGTTTGTGCTTTAGATAATATTTTTTATAAAATCTTTAGCTTTTCAACGGTATATTATACATGTATATTACTGTAAGATAAAATATAAGATATAAAATGTAAGATATTTTTTCAGTTTTCTCCTTTCATTAGATATCGAATTCGTTCAAATTATATATTTACCTGTTTTTTATCAGTGGTAACAAGGTATTTTGGTTATTTTTATAGAATGTACAACATTAAAGTTACTTTAGAGGAAGAAAATTTAAAATATCGGCATTTAAGCCCTGTCAGACCATTTTTATCCAAAAAAATACCTACATGATATTAAAGCCCATTAAATTTTACATCGATATTGCGAGTTTAATCAAAATCGTCGGAACCGTTTTCGAGAAAATCGAAAAAAGGTGCAAAATGCATGGTATAAAGTGCCTCTTCTGGTAAGCTCATTTTGATGAAAAAAGTTTTGTCACATCTCGGGCGTATAGTTGTCTTAAATATGAAATTTCAGTTTCATAGGACTTACCGTTTCCGGCCGGGAGTTACCACACACACACAGACCTTTTTGCGGGACTTGGTTATTTGGACTCAGGGGACCCTAAAACGTGTATTTCCGTTTAAAACTGGAATTCGAAAATTTTCACGATCGCAATACTTCCCCTTACATATATAGTAAGTGAAAGTAATAAATTAAATTAAATTTCTATAGAAACATGTGTTTGATTTAAAAATCTATTATATTATTATCTAAAATAATCAGTTAGTTTAATGTTCATTTCCATCTCTCTCTATTAACTTTTAAAAGCTTGTGTATGAGATGATAATTTTTCTAAAATCTTTAGCTTTCCACGGTATATCATACATGTATATTACTGCTCTTATGTTCAAAAACGAAAAATTGCATTAAAAAAATATTTTTTCTGTTTTCCCTTTAGTTGGGTATCGAATTTATTCAATTTATTATTTACCAGTTTTTCATCAGCGTTAACAAGATAATCTAATTATTATTATTGAATCTACAACATTAAAGTTACTTTAGAGGAAGAAAATTTAAAATATCGGCATTTAAGCCCTGTCAGACCATTTTTATCCCAAATAAAAAAACCTACATGATATTAAAGCCCATTAAATTTTACATCGATATAGCGAGTTTAATCAAAATCGTCGGAACCGTTTTCGAGAAAATCGAAAAAAGGTGCAAAATGCATGGTATAAAGTGCCTCTTCTGGTAAGCTCATTTTGATGAAAAAAGTTTTGTCACGTATCGGGCGTATAGTTGTCTTAAATATGAAATTTCAGTTTCACAGGACTTACCGTTTCCGCCCGGGAGTTACCACAACACACACACACACACAGACCTTATTGCGGGACTTGGTTATTTGGACTCAGGGGACCCTAAAACGTGTATTTCCGTTGAAAACTGGAATTCGAAAATTTTCACGATCGCAATACTTACTCTTACTATATATAGTAAGTGAAAGTAAAAATAGCAGAAGGTGTAGGTTGGATAAATAAAAATAGGTTTTTGCACCATATTATATTTATGATTGGTAGGTAACCACAATTAAATAGCAGTCAAATTTAATATACATAAATAAAAATTTACATTGTAGGAGTGATTAAATTTGACTGCAGTTTAATTGTAACTAAAAATGTAATGTAATGCAGTTTAATTTAATATATATATGGGAAGTGATTAAATTTTAATCACTAATATTAATTGTACTAATCACTAATTTAATTGTAGGCACCTACCAAACATAAATATAATATGGTGCAAAAACCTATTTCTGTTTATTCAACCTACAATTTCTCCTATTTTTAAATTATGTCTTGCTTAATATAAAGAATATTAGAGAATATGGCGAATGAAACGTATCAAAGAAATACTTCCAGACCTAACTTGATTGCTGAATCCAAGCTATAAAAACTGGTATACTTAACTAACCCATATAGAGACAAGTTTCCATTTTACTGGCTATAGCATGGTTAATATTGCAAACATCGTTATTACCAGTAAAACTAATGCATCAGTCGCTGGAGAATGTTTTAAATCAGATGTATCAGATCAACTTCCATCGATTTGGATAGTTGTTTTAAAAAGCTGTCTTGTTGTGACCAATTTGTGTTTTTCAATAAAAATGGAAAAATTTGTCAACTTTTGACATAGGATTGCGGCAATATCACTAAGCCAAACTCAATAACTAAGATGACTTTAAGAAAGGAAATTTAACGTTCTTTCATTTTGGAAAGAAAGATATTTTCTGTAAGAAGCATCGTTTTCGAATTAAAGGTGAAAAACTGTAAAAAAAGGGCAATAAATTGGAGTTTTTTTAACGACAAAAAGTTAAGCTCACCACCTGGGATGGTGTAAAGTCAGATTACTTTTATTTAGGGTCATCAAGAGGTATTAAAACAATTTACAGATTCGTCCTGATTAACTGCCACAAAAATCCTTATTTTACTGGGCTACAGGTCAGTGTTATGGTGGAATTTAATGGTGATGAAATTTTCCTGAAGATCAAGAAACATCGAAGAAATATTTCAACAGATTTAGGATCAATGCAGTGAAGACATCCTTAAACGTTCACTCAAGTTCTACCTTTTAGCGAGACTTGGTCATTTGGACTCAGCAGTGGTTAAAACCCTAAAAGTCAGTGAAAACTCAAATTTCTAAAATATATTCTATTTATAAGTAAGTGAAAGTAAAAAACGCAGCAATTTATCACACAATGGTTTATTATTTACAAATCACTATATTAGTGTATAACTGTTTATATAGATGTTTATAGGCAATTAACTAATATAAAAAGCAATAAATAATTCAAAGGAAAATGGAATATCACAGCTGCTAATTTCAAAACACTATATTTTGAAGTTTTTTTTGTGTGGAAGAATGTGCTTACATGTGTGTTTCTTACCACACAGTGTAGGAGGTGGAAACTCTCTTCCTATTTCACCCAAAAGAGTGAAAAAGTTCATAACCAACGATTATTTCACTTTTTAGAATAAATTATAAATGTACAAAAAAGGATAAACTTTTTTTTTTTGGAGGTAGCAGAAAAAAACAAATTTACAAAAATAATTTCTTTATAGTAAACAATAATTTACAAAATTTAATTACATCTATCATTTTTGTGGTTATCAATAACACAATAGAGATTACATATAAAAATGTGTATTTTATACTCATAAACTACACATAGCTCATCTATCAACTTTATTGTAGGTGTATGTATATATATATATTTTCAATTTTCAATATACAGTTATATATTATTATTATATATATATATATATATATATATATATATATATATATATATATATTATATATTATATATATATTTATATATATATATATATATATATATATATATATATATATATATATATATATATATATATATATATATATATATTTATATATATATAAAAAGAAAAAAATTATGGTAAAATTTGTTCTGGTAAAAATGTATAAAAATAAATGACAAATTTGTATTAATAACTTTGCCTCATTTCATGCAAATTCATATTTACACAATGATAAAAGAGGAAATAAAATAAAATGTCTAAGTAGACCACCACCAACTCAAAGGGACTTCCGAAAACAATCCTCCGTGTTTCTGAAAAAGAATAAATTATAAAAATTAGAAATAAGCAAAGTAATTAGATCATTTATATTTCTTAGAACATTGTAATTAATGTTGGCAAGAGTGCCTAAATATAAACAATAGAGTGTTGGAGAAAACCTAAAAATTACCTCCAGTGTTTGTTATATCTTTCTCTCTTGTTGAACTTAACTTGTACATAATTGCTTTAGCATGTTATATTATTATTATTATTACGCACGGAAAGGATTAATTTTACTATTTCAAAGGATATACCCGATTTCCATATTTTAAAAACTGTTTTAATTTGTTTTTTTATTTTAAGTTAAAATCGCCATTCTCGTTGAAAGGATTCTTAACAATTGAAATTTATACTAACTACGATATGATTCAAAATGGAAGAGAGCCACCATTTTTTAATTTGTTTTTTTATTCTAAGTTAAATTCGCCATTCTCAAATTAAAACAGTCCTTAAAATATGGAAATCGGGCATATCCTTTGAAATAATAAAACTAGTATTTTCTGTTAGTAAGCCACCCTCCCTCCATTGTATATACAAACTTAGTTATACTTTGCTATTTCGGACCCGATTCTTGCATTGGGAAGAGAGTTTCTATATTAAAAAGGGTCTTCTTTAGTGTGGTAATCCTAGTTACCAGTGAATTACTTCAATTTGTATCCTTTTAAAAGGAGAATCGAGTCAAAAATGGTAGCTCTCCTCCATTTTGAATTGTATCCTAGTTATAATAAATGTCAATTGTTAAGAATCCTTTTAACGAGAATGGTGACTTTAACTTAACAAAAAAAAAAAAAAAAATTAAAACAGGCTCAGCAAGCCTGCCAGAGTATCTTAAAATGTAAATGACGAAGAACCCAGAAAATAGAAAATCATTCTCTAGAAGGACACTACAGAAAAGTGGAATCGACGGTGAGTGACATCTCATAAGGGCGCTACACTAAGGAAATACTTCCCCACCGTCCAGTATATTATATTTTTAAATACTTTTTTATTTATAAAACATTGTGTTTCTTTCTTAGGCCTAAAATTTATAAAAGATGCTAAAGTCAAATATGAGTCCTGGGTTCGAATCCCGGCTGTGGCAGAATATTATTTATTCTGTTAATTCAGTCGGGGGGCGACCCTACGGTATGGAGACCCTCCTGGGGCAGACCCAGCCTCTATAAAGTGGGTACCCAAATTAATTGGGGAAAAACCTGGCGGCTGAGCGTGATTAAGGCCTAATCACCTCATTGCACTGCCATTGGCCTAGAAACAGTACGAATCTCTATATGTACTGAGCCCAAGACCCTTCATGGGTTGTAGTGGTACAGGTTATTATGGTTATTAAGTCAAATATGAACACACAGAGGTAAAATTCTAAGGACCTGGTTAGCTGTCGATGTGGTCTGTGTGGTCTAGAGAGTCGAGGGTGTCGTTGGAGCTGGAGTGGGTGAGGTCGCTCAGCTCGTCCAGGTGCTTCTGCCGCTTCCTCACATTCCAATGGAGGCACTCTGCTAGGGAGTCGAACCAATCAGAGATCTGGTCCTGGGCGCAGATCGAGGGCACAGGGTACACCGAAGTAGTAACTGTCAAGCTAGAACATCACCGTTATTACAAATATTTCTAACATTTCAATAACAAATACCAGCGATTCTAATAGACTAAAAAAAAAAAAATCTATTAAGCCGCTGATATCTTATTAGAAACATAAATATAAATACTTCAATTTTTTCAATGTTAATAAGGCTGTGCTACACAATAATATAAACCAGTGGTCCCCAACAAACATTTGTTGAACAGTTCTTAATTTAATTACTTTAATAGCAAGAACCTCCTAAATCCTATAAATCGTAATAATAATATATAATATATATTATATTATATATATATATATATATATATATATATATATGTAATTCTTCTTCTAATTTAAATGAATCAGGAGTTAAACGATGCTAAAATAAAGTTTTAATTATTACAATTTGTATGACATAAAATAATCAATTGGATAACATACATAATTAACAATGAACCTACCTAAAATAAAGAATTGTTTAACAGTCCTTTTATAATACAATTAACTCTCATAACAGAGATATAACCTCCCTTGAAAACCTCCACACATATGATAATGAAATCAAGAATAATAAAATTCTTGATTTTACACCTCCGCTGGTCGGAGACTCTTTTATCCAGGAGAAAAAGAGTGAGGAACCAACTTACTAGAGTGGAACACATTCGCTTCCTTCCGTTTTTTGTTAGACTCCACTTCATATATAGATTTGGAAATACGTTTTCTAATTTTGAGTGGCCCTATTCTGACTTTGTCCAGCTTCCTTGTATAGGTAGGTTCATTGTTAATTATGTATGTTATCCAATTGATTATTTTATGTCATACAAATTGTAATAATTAAAACTTTATTTTAGCATCGTTTAACTCCTGATTCATTTAAATTAGAAGAAACATTACAAATTGTTTAACAGTCCTTTTATAATACAATTAACTCTCATAACAGAGATATAACCTCCCTTGAAAACCTCCACACATATGATAATGAAATCAAGAATAATAAAATTCTTGTCAAATCAAAAAAATCAAGAATAAAAATATATATATATATATATATATATATATATATATATATATATATATATATATATATATATATATATATATTGTAATATACCCACTAACCATAGAAGGAATTTTTAATTGTTTGAATTATTTTTATTTTTGCCACTGACTATAGAAGGAATAGTTAATTGTTTGAATTACTTTTATTTTTTTAAACAGGCTAACAATCTTATAAGAAATATTATGTTATGCAGGCTGACAATCATGTTTAGGTATTGACAGCTCGAAATTGTATGTTTGTTTTCAAAACATGGTCGCCATTTTGGAAGCTTGTTGCAAATATGTAGACTCCATTTTGGATACTAACCAAAACCACTGCCAGATCTATCTTTCAGTTTTAATTTTATAAAATTCACATATTCCACAAGCCAGTTTGTAATATCCACTATAATAGAAGAATCAATTATTTAAAAAGAAGATCCAGAACCAAAAATATCACATTTGGTAAAGAAGAAACTGAATTTTGTTGGCCAGAGGTGAAGAGGGAAAAGGAAAACCGCAGAGGAAGCAGGTAGAGAAAAAAAGGTAGATCTGTTTTGACTGTTAAAGTATGAGGACTTCCAAGAGTTAGAGCTGCTGTCAGAAGAATAGAAGTTAACATCAACATTGTTAGCCTGCTCATTACTTCTTTATTTTTTAAGTTTTAAATATAATTAGAAGTTAATTATAAAAATTTTGCCTGATTGTAAAGAACCAATCCCTGAGAAAATAATATTTAGATTATTAAATATTGTGTAAATTAATTGTTTCCTTAAGAAATATTTAAAAAAAATAAGAATATTATATAATTTGCATAACATAATATTTGTTATAAGATTGTTAGTCTGTCAAAAAAATAAAAGTAATTCAAACAATTAACAATTCCTTCTAGAGTCAGTGGCAAAAATAATTCAAACAATTAAAAATTCCTTCTATGGTTAGTGGGTATATTAGAATATACTAGCTGACCCGGCAAATGTTGTTTTGCCTTATAAATTATTTTTAGGAAAATTTATTTCTAATCTAGAAAAAAAAATAACTAACTTATTTGTTCGATAAATATTAGGCCATTCTACAAAAGAAATCTTGGATATATTTTTTTAAACAATTTATTTAATTTCCAGTCATCGCAACGTTTCAGCCTCTAGAGCTCAATTTATATAACAAAAAATTTAGAAAAATCAGTTAACCATCAAACAGACATTGACAACCTGAACACCTTTTTTGCAAGTGCTAATGACAGAGTAAATATATAAATCCTTTGGCATCCCCACCCCAAGTTAGTCGCGCACGAGAACACCTAAGTCGGCCGAAAACGGTTCAGTAAGTTAATAAAAATGTTTCTTTTCTTTTTGAATAAATAGATCCATTTTTTAATTGATGATGAAATATAATATGATATTTTTGAGTACAGGTTTTTTTGAAAAATGATATTTTTAAAAATTATGACGACGCTGCTGATAAGCGGTGAAATGAATTGATATGTAACATGGATATGCATGGCAGGTGACATAATTATTAAAAATAATTTATTATATGTTGATATTAGATGTTGAAAATGTATAAACGCAATAAAACTTTAATTGATTACAGAAGCTTGAGAATGGCCCAAGAGGCTGAAACGTTGCGATGACTGGAAATTAAATAAATTGTTTAAAAAAATATATCCAAGATTTCTTTTGTAGAACGGCCTAATATTTATCGAACAAATATTCAATCAAAAAACAATTACGACAATGATGAGAAAATAACTAACTTATTTTAAGTGTGTAAGGATGTGATATATGAGTGAAAGAGGCATGGAGATATGGTATGGAGATTATATTATTATATTATATTATCATTAATTACGACAGAACCACTAACAAACAATATCAATCTCTTCATGCTATAGCGTGAACAATATTTTTTGTTAGCCCATCTTAAGCTAACAATATTTTTTGTTAGCCCATCTTTAGCTAACAATATTTTTTGTTAGCCCATCTTTAGCTAACAATATTTTTTGTTAGCCCATCTTTAGCTAACAATATTTTTTGTTAGCCCATCTTTAGCTAACAATATTTTTTGTTAGCCCATCTTTAGCTAACAATATTTTTTGTTAGCCCATCTTTAGCTAACAATATTTTTTGTTAGCCCATCTTTAGCTAACACAAACAAACTGGATGATTTACACACTCGAGAGCATGCCAAGTATAATTGTCCGTGTAAAACATGAGTTATACTGAGATAGTAAAATGATAATTGTAATGGTTACTTCTACACTTGATGCAAAAACAATAATAATGACCCAAAACTGTGAAGGGAATGATAGAAGGCTTATTGTGTGAGAGAAAGAGGAGATCGGCTTCGGTCTCATCCTTACTCCGTGTTTGCTGGTTGAGAAGTGACACCAGTAGACCTCTGGCAGGGATAACCAAGTGATTATTGATCTGTGATTGAGTGGGATGAAGAATTATTAAATTACTAAAAATGACTATAAAATATAGAGGTTGGTGATAAAAGGGTGAAAATTCAGGATTGTGTGTATTCTTTAACACT
Source organism: Piezodorus guildinii (assembly GCA_023052935.1). Lineage (NCBI taxonomy): Eukaryota > Metazoa > Arthropoda > Insecta > Hemiptera > Pentatomidae > Piezodorus > Piezodorus guildinii. The sequence goes on along the minus strand of CM041297.1, from coordinate 144,801,498 downwards.
AAAAGCCTTCTCTCACCCCTCCCACAGTTTTCGGCCATTATTATTGTTTATGCATCAGGCATAGCAGTAGTAGTAGTACCATTTACAATTATCATTTCACTATCTCAGTGTAACTCTCATTTCAACTATATTTTACAGAATTTTTTTTTCACCATTTCTAATAATATATTTTCATATGTTTTTTATCATTAAGTAATTCAATTAGTTGTATTTACGTGTGATTTGTACAGTGAAAAATGCCTACAAAATGCACTGAGAATCAACTACTATCTATTTTTCATACCCCTAAATGATAATAGTTGTCCACCCCTAACATTCTTTTTTGGGCAAAAATTTATTTTATAATTTGTTTATAATGTTGCATTAAAAAAATATATACAAATCTAAATTTTCACCCTTCTATCACCAACCCCTATTTTTTAATAGTTATTTTAGTAATTTAATAATTTTTCATTCTGCTGGATAACTGATCAATTTGGTAACCGGTGTCACTTCTCAGCCAGCAAACAACAAGGAGTAGGGATAAGACCGAAGCTGGTCTCCTCTTTCTCTCACACAATAAGAACTTTATAATGATGGAGTTTTGTTGACCATAGAGAAATTAGATGAGGAAGATGGTTGGGGGTGCGGTCATAAATTAAAACCACACAATTAAAAATAAGAGTTATTTTTATTATGTGCCGACGTTTCGGCCTACAATGTGGGCCTTCATCAGGGCTAAAAGAAACAAGATAACAACCAATGTAATTAGACTTAATAATGCGTTAGGTATATAATAATAATATGACAGTAATAAATTATGGGAACATAAATAATATTAAATGTAAAATGATAATAAGATGACAATTATAAAGTATGGAAATAAGGTGACAGTTATAAAGTATGGAAATAAACAAAATTAAGATGATAGTTATAAAGTATGGAAGTAGACATAATTGAGATGATAATATTGTAATGAGAATATATAAATAGAGACTCAGTAAATGAAAAAAAAAATGATAAAGGAAAAATATGTGAACAATTAAAATTTTAAATATTAACAATTATGAGTTGATATATGACGGTAATATATTAAAAACATAGTTAAGAGTATAGGTAATATATAAAAAAATATAGTCATTACAAAAGAGAAACAGTATGAATAAAAAATAATAATTTAAATTTTAAAATAATGTAATATTAAACTAATAATTATATGTCAGGATATGTAATGGAGAAATATATGAGTATGGAAAGGGGGAGAAAGAAATGGGCGATGAAAAAAGACCCTATAAATAAGAAAAAAATATACATACATGACGTGCAAGCGTTGCCTACGAAGTGATGTTTCTCAGTTTAAAAAACGCTCATTGCGTGGAACGGAAAATATGAGAACTAGAATGTCCGTTAGGAAAATTCCAAGAAGCTAAGTTATGTTTACTGATTCGATTGTTAAAAAATAGCCAAAAGTCATTACTTGAGAGTACTTGAGTTATTACTTATGAGTATTTGATAAAATTGTAAGAAATAGTGACGAGGTAAAGATTAAAAGATTTTAAGTAATAACGGATGACGATAATAAATGATGAATGATGATAAGGTAATAACGAATGACGATAAGGAGCTGTCGAAGGAAATGATAAATAAACAGTAATCTAGTAGGTAAACAAATAAATAAATAAAAAAGGGGAGTACGAAAATTAAATAAATATATAAATAAAAAACCTTTGTTGCAATTCCGGATACCTTACATTCAATGGACAGTTCTTTAATCAAATTTCAGGACTGGCTATGGGAAATCCTCTCGCCCCTGACCTCGCCAATATTGTCCTTAACGATTTACTAAATTTGATAATCCCTCAGTTTCCTGAGGATATTATTCTTATTAAAAAATACGTAGACGACCTCCTCCTTGTTCTTAACCCCGACAAAATTACTGACATACTTTTAGCCTTTAACTCTTACCACCCCCGCCTACATTTTACCGCTGAATCCGAAACTAACAATTCCCTCCCATTTCTTGACCTCCTCATCATTAGAAACCCTAATAACACAATAACCACTGACTGGTACACAAAACCGACTTACTCTGGCAGACTATTAAACTTTTATTCCCAACATCCCCATCATCAAAAAATTAACGTTGCTAAAAATCTTATACACCGAAGCCTTTTCCTTTCCGATCCCCGTTTCCACGACATCAACATTAACCGCATAAAGACAATTCTCCTGGCCAATAACTTCCCTACTGTGATCATAAACAAACTTATAAATAACTACAGAAATCAGTCTCAACCTCAATTAACCTCTCTTTCTACTCCATCATCATCACCAACTCTCTTATATAGATCCGTACCTTACATTCCCTCTCTTTCAGAAAAAATTAAAAAATCATTAAAATCCTTCTATCCAAACCTCAGACTTGCTTTAAAATCCCACTACAAACTCTCCAATATTTACAGCCGACTTAAAGACAGTATACCAACAGACCACCGTTCAAAAATTGTTTATAGAGTCCCTTGCGGAACTCCTAATTGCAACTCTGCCTATATTGGTGAAACCAAAAACCTTCTGAAAGATCGCATCACCCGACACAAATATACAATTTCCTCTAAAAATTCTACCGCTTCAAAACTTTCAGAACATTCCTTAACCCTTAACCATTCCTTTGATTTTGATAAAACATCCATTCTTGCCACTGTTCCCAACCATGACAAACGACTCATTACAGAATGCATTTACATACAACTAGAACCCCTTCCTGTTAATCAAAAGACTGACAAACATAACTTGTCACTAGCTTATTCCCAAATATTAAATTTAATAAAGCATCCCTAGCTCATTTTTTAAACAACCACCTGATCATCTCTTCATAATTTTATTTTTATTTATTTATTACCATTTTTTATTTATATATTTATTTAATTTTCGTACTCCCCTTTTTTATTTATTTATTTGTTTACCTACTAGATTACTGTTTATTTATCATTTCCTTCGACAGCTCCTTATCGTCATTCGTTATTACCTTATCATCATTCATCATTTATTATCGTCATCCGTTATTACTTAAAATATTTTAATCTTTACCTCGTCACTATTTCTTACAATTTTATCAAATACTCATAAGTAATAACTCAAGTACTCTCAAGTAATGACTTTTGGCTATTTTTTAACAATCGAATCAGTAAACATAACTTAGCTTCTTGGAATTTTCCTAACGGACATTCTAGTTCTCATATTTTCCGTTCCACGCAATGAGCGTTTTTTAAACTGAGAAACATCACTTCGTAGGCAACGCTTGCACGTCATGTATGTATATTTTTTTCTTATTTATAAGGGTCTTTTTTCATCGCCCATTTCTTTCTCCCCCTTTCCATACTCATATATTTCTCCATTACATATCCTGACATATAATTATTAGTTTAATATTACATTATTTTAAAATTTAAATTATTATTTTTTATTCATACTGTTTCTCTTTTGTAATGACTATATTTTTTTATATATTACCTATACTCTTAACTATGTTTTTAATATATTACCGTCATATATCAACTCATAATTGTTAATATTTAAAATTTTAATTGTTCACATATTTTTCCTTTATCATTTTTTTTTTCATTTACTGAGTCTCTATTTATATATTCTCATTACAATATTATCATCTCAATTATGTCTACTTCCATACTTTATAACTATCATCTTAATTTTGTTTATTTCCATACTTTATAACTGTCACCTTATTTCCATACTTTATAATTGTCATCTTATTATCATTTTACATTTAATATTATTTATGTTCCCATAATTTATTACTGTCATATTATTATTATATACCTAACGCATTATTAAGTCTAATTACATTGGTTGTTATCTTGTTTCTTTTAGCCCTGATGAAGGCCCACATTGTAGGCCGAAACGTCGGCACATAATAAAAATAACTCTTATTTTTAATTGTGTGGTTTTAATTTATGACCGCACCCCCAACCATCTTCCTCATCTAATAAGAACTTTAACTTCTACAGTTTTCGGCCATTATTATTGTTTATGCATCAAGCATTGTAGTAATTTTTACAATTATCATTTTACTATCTCAGTGTAACTCATCTTTTTCACACAGATAATTATACGTGGCTCGAGTGTTTAAACCTTCCAGCTTGTTTGTGTTAGCTAAAGATAGGCTAACAAAAAATATTGTTCACACTATAGCATTAAGAGGTTGTTATTGTTTTTTAGTGTTTCTGTCATAATTAATTAATGATATATATAATTTTAAGGAATAAATTATAATAAATTAAAAAAAAATAATGTATCGTGGTTTGTTATTTTTATATTCCTCTATCATTCACCGCACTCCATGCCTCTTTCACTCATATACCACATCCTTACACACTTACAATAAGTTAGTTTTTTTTTTTTGTTTTTTTTCGACACTAAACAATTCCTATAAATAATTTACATAGCAAAACGACATTTCCTAGGTCAGCTAGTATATATATATATATACATATACATAAATACACACACTCAAAACAACTAAATGATAAATGTATATCTAAAGAAACAATTGTTATATACACATGAAAACATGTTTGTTTAATGTTAGAAACATAATGTTAAAAAATGATCAAGTTATACTGAAAACTCGGATAATATAATATATATATATATATATATATATATATATATATTAATATGCAGAAAGCATGAGATAATTGAGACGTTGATTTCCAAAAGGTACTAAAGGACATTTTTCACGAAATTGATATTTTTACATATTTATATTCTCCTCATTTAGTTTTATCTGAATCTTAAATTTGATTGTATTTAATGAACACTCATGTCCTTTAATAACGTGATTTAGAAATGCTATTAATTTCTTAAGATACTTATTACACATTTAGTTTCATTTCAAATGATGCCAGAACATTTCATTTCATAACTTTAATATGGTTTTATTAATATAGTAAAGAAATAATTCTAGATTTTAATGCGAAAAGAATCAAATTAGCTGGTTTAGTAATACAGTAATGAGAGATTTTCGCACTTCCTGTGAAATTCTCCAGAATGGATATAGTACCTTTTGGAAATCAACGTCTCAATTTACTATCACCAAGTTATCATACACTTTGAGCTTTCACTATCCCACCATTATCATTGTGTAGCATGGCCTTAATGTATAGTTCAGAAGGAATATAATCCAAGTCGAAGTAAAAACAGTCTCAATATATTTTTCCAAACATTTTTAGAAACTTTCTTGATTCAGCTATAATTACAATAGAGAAAAATTTAAAAAAAAATTTCCAAAGAAGAGTAGAATTTAAAAAGTTTTCCAAGGTGAAAAGTCTTCATATTGATAATATTAAAAAAAAATGTTTTTTAAGTGATAAAATTTTCTACTGCTGAAGATGTATATAGCTATTTGCAGATGAATATTGAGATTTTCTATTCTTACATTGCTTTTATAACCCTTATTGGGCGTAATAATCTAGAAATTTATCGCCCTAAAACACCTTACCTACCTACTATAACCCTTATTGTATCTTTCTTTAGATCAGGATCAATCCATTCGAAATCGTCCAGACCTTGCCGCTCGACATTTTTGATTTTCGTGATTTTATGAACAGTTATTCTCTATTCTTTCGTGAATATAAAACCATAAATAAAAATTATTTCTAGCCAATACTTTTAGTGTTTTAGCCGTTTCAAGTCAGCTTCACGGGCAAAAACATGTAATGGACCCTAGTGGTTCCAGTGTTACTCATTTGGTTTGTCTTATAGTCGGTTGATGAGATGAGGGGCACTCTGGCAAGGCAAGTAATATTTGATGTATTATATTATGAAAACAAACTGAGTCTCAGCTACTAAATTTTATTCTATCGCTCTTATTATATAGAGGTATAATCTGTATGAGTTTCATTATTTTTCACTCAGACCTTTTTGAGATATTTAACTATAAATATTACTGAGCTGGAAAACAATCCTTCTTTGAAAATTTATATTGGTAAAAGGATATAGCTTACATGATCGAAATTTCTAAAACAAGCAGTGCAATAATAAGGCTATATAAGGATAAATGATTAAGCGTGAAAATCGTTTCTAACCTCGCTTGTCAAACGCACCAAAGATTTCAGTTTGATGTAATTATTCGTGATTTTTTAACCCATTTTATTCGCTACTTAGGTAATGTATTATAAGGATCAAAATTATATAAAATATTTTCATCATCAAACTAGTTTTTGTTTGGTTCTTATATATGCAACATTACCGGAGTTAATATTTTTTAAAGAAAACGTTATTTTAACAGTTATGACAATTTTATAACTCCGGAACCAGCTTAGTCTCCCAAATTTATATCACTTAAACTCATTTTATAGATGTGTAATCTGTATAAGTTTCATAATTTTTCACTCAGTCCCTTTTGAGATATTTCCGTGTAAACATTGTGAAAAATGAATTTTCGCCAATTTTGAAAATTCGTATACAAAAAAGGAATATGCTCTCAAGATCAAATTTTTAGAGGAAGTAGGACTATGACTAAGCTATAAAGGAAAAAATAATCAAAGGTAAGTCTCTTTTCCTTAATATACTTTTATCCTCGCTAAAAGTCTCTTTTTTTAATTTATTTTCGAGGATTTTTTTAACAACTTTCTTCACTATTTAGGAAATGAGTCAAAAGGACAAAGAATACAAAGCATGTCGTTATCTAAATGTTAATTTTTGTTTTGATTTGATAAAAAATTACAGGAATTAGAAACATTTTTCCATCACATGTTTTTGTCTGTGAAGCTGACTTGAAACAGCTGCAACACTAAAATTATTGGCTAGAAAAAAGTTTTATTTATGGTTTTATATTCACGAAAGAATAGAGAATAACTGGTCAAAAAATCACGGAAATCAAAAATGTCGAACGGCAAAATTAATGAAAATTGGACAATTTCAAATGAATTGACCAATCATTGAAGAAGAACTAAGATGCGGATCAAAAGATCATTGTTTTATTCACCGCCACCTGGATTATATTCCTTCTGAATTTCTAAACATTCAAATATTGATATTTATTACTTATAATGATTAATTAAGATAATAAAATAATTATAACAGAGGTTGTTTGGTATAATTTTAATAACTTAACATCAAATGAAAGCCTCAATAGAACTGACAACAAATCTTCAAAAATCCAACAACATAAAAAAAAAATTATAGGTGGAAATAATCAGGAGTTTAGTCTTTTTTTTTTTTTAAATATTTTAATTTTGCCGATGTTTCAGCTCAGGCTTATGAGCCATCATCAGGGCTATGAACATCAGAACAAAAGAGATACATATTAATAATGTAATAATAATAAAAAATTTTTTGAATGTATGTAGTAACAATGAAAAAATTTAAAATAAAACAGAAAATTTAACAACATACTTAAATATTATAGATACAAATAATGATAATATGATAATTTTTTACTTCTATATTAAAGTCTAAAGTTTTGTTTTTATGCTTATCATCATCATATTGTTTATCATATTATCATTATTTGTATCTATAATATTTAAGTATGTTGGTATATTTTCTGTTTTATTTTAAATGTTACCATTGTTACTACATTCAAAATTTTTTTTTTCATTATTACATTAATATGTATCTCTTTTGTTCTGATGTTTGCAGCCCTGATGATGGCTCACAAGCTTGAGCCAAAACTTTGGCAAAATTAAAAAAAAAAAAAAAAAAAAAGACTGACTCCTGATTATTTCCACCTATAATAGTTTCTACAGTTGACTATACATCCTAAATATAAAAACATAATTGAACAAAGAAAATACAATACAAATTATCATGAGAAAATCCTTCCAATCAGTTTAAAAACTGCTTTAGCCAATAAAAACCACCACAGAATTAGCAATCATGGGGATCAATTTAAAATTATGAAAAAAAAAAAAAAACGACAAGAAACTATGAGGATTATCAACAACTAAAGAGGAAAAAATACAGGCAACCAATAAAGAAAATGAAAAGAAAAAACTTAGTTATTAGTATAATAATAAAAATTTATAACATTATAAGTTAATTTAATCCCTCCTGAGATAATAGAAAGAAAAATGGACTTGGAAAACTTGCCCTGAGGAAGACCTCTGTCCGTAATAGACAACGATGTCCTCAAACATACAGTAGAAGGAAACTCTTACCAAACAGTTAAAGGACTCTCAGCACAACTAAATGTAAGTGCATCAACCGTTTCCAGATATTTAAAGTGTATTGGGAAAGTAAAAAAGCTCGATACATGGGTATCTCATGATCTCACTGAGCGGCAGCAAGATGCCATGTTTCAAAACATACCGTGCAAAAATTGAAATAACTGGGCTACAAAGTTCTTCTGCACCCACCATATTCTCCCAACTTGTCTTCGACAGATTAACACATGTTCAGGAATTTAGACAACTTTGTCAAAGGAAAACTTTTTGAAAATGTCGATCAAGTGATTTTGTTTCACTCCAAAGCTCAGAGTTTTTCAGTTCGGGGATAAAAAAGTTGGTGCCAAGTTGGGAAAAATGTGTAGAAAAAGAAGATAAATACTTCGAATAAAATTATCTTGTTTTCATATCGTATTTTTAACAAAAATCCTTTACCTTGAAAATGGACATTTCATGTGGCACAACCCAATATTATACGCCATGTCAGTGTTCTTTCAAAGTTTTTTGTCTACACATATGTCTGTTAAAGACAATATTATGTCTAAAATTGTATGATTATGAGAACAATAAATTCTCAAAACGCCGCATAAATAAAATTGTTTATTCATTGACTGAAACCTGAGAACAATAGAAACTTAAATTATCAACAGTCGAGAACTGATCAAACAATAGGCATGTCTGATAGGTTTTTCCCACATAATGGTGCCCGAACTTACGATGAAATGCTTTTGTTTTTTTTCATAACAACTGTAGATTCAAAATGTTTTTTAAACATAAATACAATTAATAAAAATGCTTTATAAATCTGATAAACTATATACTCTAGTACACCTAAAATTATTGTTATTTAATACAAATTATTTTATATGTTACGATTTAATCTATAAGGGAATATGGCTAATTACAAACATAAACATGCAAAGAAGAGCTAAACAATGCACATATAATACATAAAGAAGTGATTTAATGTTAAACATGAGCAACAGGTAAATTCATTTTAAAACATTCAATATATATAGACGGATCTGATTTCTATCATTGTAATCAGATTTTACTGGTTAGGTTGTTGCACACATTTGTTATTTTGCCCATTGCATATTAAATTTAGGAAGAACTATTAAATAAATCCTTGTAATTTATAAGTTCAAGGAACTAAAGTTTAGGTCTAAAATGAACTTTATAGATAAATAGAGCATCAGGAAAACAATAAAGCATCAGCAAAGTATGTTAAAATATTAAACACTCCTTCTTATATAACGATTATACCACATAGAACTATTTCATTGAGGATATGATCTAGCTGAGTGGTCCACGATTAGTGCTCAGTCGACCATCTGGAGATGACAATAAAAATTATTTTATCATTGTGGATATAATTAGTTGACCGTTGAGAATTACTGAAGGAATTAGTCCGGGTGGCGGTCATTAAATGAAACAACTGAATAGTTTCAACTATTTTATTGTTTGCCAACGTTTCGACCCCATTGTGGGTCATCATCAGGGCGTCTGGTAGGTGAGTGGAAACTAGGTCAGTTTCCACTCACCTACCAGACGCCCTGATGATGACCCACAATGGGGGTCGAAACGTTGGCAAACAATAAAATAGTTGAAACTATTCAGTTGTTTCATTTAATGACCGCCACCCGGACTAATTCCTTCAGTGAAAAATTATTTTAAATAACCTCAATGAAATATATTTGGTAAACCTCGTCTAGTTACAAAAATCGCTCTCATACTGCTCACATATACTAAATTTTGCATGGTATTTGATAGAAAATGGTTGCCATACTAATTTCTACATTTTATTATTCTCAACTTTCAATATTTCGCGTATTGTGGTTGGTTTTAGGAATCTGGATCTAGCATCTAGTATATCGGACTATCTAAATCGCCCGGTCCATTATTTATAGAACGAAAAAAAATTTGGATACATATTAAAATTAAGACGATGATTTGCACTAGGTGCTTTATCCATTTTGGGAAATACAATAGTCAGTATGAACGAATGTACTTGATTATATTTGGATTGGAATCCAGAATCGTTTATATAATATATAACTGACCCAACAGACAATGTCTTACTTATGTCTTAGCTAGATGTGATCACCAAGGGAAAATGAAAATTCATTTATATATATATATATATATATATATATATATATATATATATATATATATATAGAGAGAGAGAGAGAGAGAGAGAGAGAGAGTGACCAAAGTAATTTTTCTCTTTTATAAGATCCCTATCCTGACTGTTATAAACACAACTAAAAAATAATTAGAGAAATCGGTAAGGCCGTTCTTGCATGATGTGATCACCAAGGGAAATTGGAATTCATTTATATATATATATATATATATATATATAATATATATATTATATATTATATATATATATTTTTTTTTTTTTTTTTGTAATAAAAAGAAATGTGTTAGTATACCTTTAAAAAAATTGAATATGAATATCGTACCTTTTCGATAGGTAATTCAAACTTGCTTTACGAGAATTACTTACTGAAGTCAGTAGTCCTAATTTTTCCCTTCATTTTTTCTCTTCTTAACTATTAATTTAATTATACATTTAACCAGAAAATGATAAAATAAAATTTTAAGTATTTTTTAGTATATCTAAGTATATTTATTACCTAAAATTTGGTTGGATCAATTTTGATATCAAAATTAATTACAGTAAACCCTCGTTTTAACGAACTCCAAGGGACAAAAAATTCTCTGTTCTTTATAAAAGAATTCGTTATATCCGAAAAATATATTGTATGTATGTTAAATCTTTTGGTATAAATTTAGGTGGTTAAAAAGAAATATTTTCAATACAGCATTCACTTCCAGACACATGTTTACTTAGAAACTACAAAAGCAGTTAAAACTATGCACTATGTACATATATCTATCTTATTTCTCATTTTACATAATACTTTAAGATTAACATAAACCATCATTCAAAATACAAAACTTAAAAAGGAACTTACAATGTCAAAATCACAGCAATTCATATAAAGTTGAAATGATAGATTTTTTTTTTTTTTTTTTTTTTTTTTTTTGCACCTCCCAATAAACGGATTTTATCTTTATTAGCGATAATCGTTGATAGAGGAGATTTTGATATCCCGTATTTTTCGATTTCGACTCAATTTTTTTATCCACTTCATAATTGCATCAATTTTGATTGAAATTTAGTCAACAATAAGCCATTAAAAATGTTTTACACAAAATTAAACAATCAAAAAATCACCTATCTTAACTGACATATTCTTTGGCCCCAAATGGATTAGAGCTGTCCTATTTACTGTAGAACTGTACACACTGATATATTATTAAATATAGGTCAATAAAGCATGTTTTATAATTTGAATTTTTTTATCGCATTTGCATAATCTTTTTTTAAATTTATAGTGAATTTTATATTATATATATATATATATATATATATATATATATATATATATATATATATATATATATAGAGAGAGAGAGAGAGAGAGATATTCTGTTCTTTTTCTTTTAAAATTATTTTTTTCTATTTCTAAAATTGTTGGTTTTTCAAAATCAAATTGGTGATTAAACTGTATATTATGCTGTGTCGTTGCCTTGGTGTTTATACTTTACTATTTTTGCAATTAACTACTGTGTTGTTTCCGTGATATTTAGATAGAATCGGATGATAGATATATACCTGGTTTTTAGATTTTTGTTTGTTTTTAAACTTTGTACTTATTTCATTAATTTTTTTTTTATTGCATATATTTTGTATCACTATTTTATAAATTCATTATTTTTTATATATAGTATGAATGAGGTAAATTAGCCTAATTGCTACTGTCCTAAATAAGACAAATGTAATATTACCGAATAAAGTTTGTTTGTTTGATTGGGCTTTAAGGCGTAAAATCTCAAGGTCATCAACGCATGAGCCCATAATAAAGTTGTTTGAATTGAAAACCATATGGAAATTAATTCCTTTATTTGTAGTTTCAAAAATAGAGGGACAAGCTATACAAAGGTAGAAAATGTGTATTAGCTCTCTAACAATGACTTCAAATATTGAAAGATTATATTTTTTAAGAAAAATAAATAAATCAATAAGGTGTTAAGAACACATTTTCACAAGTATACAGGATTTATGATGTTTATATTTAAAAATATCAATGAGAACTTCTATTATTAAAATTAATTAAAACTAAAAAAAACAAAAAAAATATGTCTAATGTTCAGACCTATCTCCGATTTTGAGCTCCTGTTGATTCCTTCCGTCAAAACTAACCCAAGCCGTGTTGCGAGCTCCAGAGTTCAGCATGACCTGTAAACATTGCCATCCAGCCCCTTGAGTTAAGCAAGAGTTACATGCAGCGGGTTGGGATTCAGCATGCTAGGATTGCAGTTATCTATTAAACAACTAAATGATAGCGTAATTAAACTAATCAAATGCTATAAATATCCGTAACAGTGAGCGTTTGAAGTGTATCTGTTAGAGAGTTAGGATGATGTATAACTGATACGTGATACATAACAGTAAATAAGCAGTCATTATATATTGGCATTTGAGAAAGTATCAAAATAAATTTTAATTTAATATATAAAAATCTCATGTCATGGCGTTTGTAGTCGTACTTCTCCGAAACGGCTCGACCGATTTTTGTGAAATTGTTTATGTATATTTGGTATGTATGAGAGAGAATAGGTCCTCAAGAATATGTCATACCGCTAGGTGATTCAGTTGTCCTTTTAAAGTGAAATTAGTATTATTGTGAAAGAATTATGCACAAATCCAAATAATTTAACCATCATTCATATTAAAAATCTGGTGCGGGCAACACACGACTTTCACTTCCCTAGGTTTTTAAAATTGATTAAAGAATTTCCAAATACAGTTAGAGATAAAAATGAGTGAAACCATTAAAGAATTAATTAAATTGAATTAATATTTAAACATTTTTTTTTATTAAAAACTCTATTATATTATCATCTAAAATAATCAGGTAGTTTTATCGGCTTTTTATCATTCTTTATTCAATTTTACAAGCTTGTGTAAGTGGGGAGCCTGTGGCTGAGTGGTTAGCACGGTAGCCTGCCACGCTGAAGTTGTGAGTTCGAATCCCAGTCCCAGGAGGACTTTTTTCAAGCATACAAATAAATAGGGATTCACTCACAATCTCCCCCGGGTATGTGGGACCCGTCAGCTAATTGATAGCCACCCACAAAAATATTCGTAGGGAGTGATGACCCTACCCTGTAAAATGTCGAGTATCGCGGTGTGGAATATAAACCATACCGCACCAAGGGCCAAGGGCCTCCAAGGCCTGTTGTGCCAACCAAAAAAAAAAAAAAATGATTATAAGTAAAACAAAGAATACAAAGATATAGTAAAATTATGAAAATTTTAGTACTAATGTACAAAAAAGAAAATAAATAAATAAAACCATCAGCTGTTAGTAGGATATAATTATTTTATAAATTCACTACCAACTGACTGGCTTAATTGATATATATCAGTGGTTCTGTCCTTGTTTTTTTTTTTTTTTCCACCGGAACATTCCTTCTTTCTTTTCGTTTGTTTTCTTGTTGTTTCAAAAAATTATTTTTTTAGAATAGTATGTTTTTATAACATATTGCTTCTGAAGTTGAATAGGCCATATGGAGATCAAAATCGTAAGAGTCTCGTTAGTGATTCGGGCATTAGTTCTCTTAACAAGATTAAAAAAAATAAATAAGGTATTTTATTCATTTAGCAAAGAAGTTTAGTTGTTTACAATTATCGACATATAAGCCTACATAATTACTACAGGATGATATGAAAATGATTATTGAAAAGTGTTTGGGCGCCAGAAAAAAAATATTTTTAATTCTTATTGAAGAGTTATTCGGCAACTAACTACCTATAGCCCCACAAACGAATAATATTGAATAAAGATTTCCTAAAATCACAACGGAAAAAGGGTATTAGTATATGTGACAGAAATATAATGCAATGACGGACATAACAAGACATTGGCCATGCTTCAGACATTAAAGACATGCATTCTATACAATACAGCAGAGAGGAATGTGTAAAAGCATCAGTGTAGAAATTAGAAGTAACCTATATTGAAAAGGAACAGTCTGCCTATATAGACATCAATTACTTAATAGACAACAATACTAAGATGATAACATATAATGGGTGTCTTTGTTATCGAATTAATCATACAAAATTATCAGTGGATTATTTATCTATGGTAGAATAATGTTAAATTGATTATAAACATGCAAATTATAGAAATGTTCAAGGGGTTATAGCCATGCTTCAATTTAGGTTTCCCAAATTTAACATACAACAGCTTGATGTAAAGACATCACTTTAGGTTTAAAAACAGCGGAAAAGAATAAAACTAACTAAAATAAAACAATTAACACCTAGATCGTAAGTTTTTGTACACTATCCCCCTCCCAAAAAAAAAGATTATCAGTTTATCAGTTCATAAAGGAGGCAGGGAGGATTTTACCATGTTTCTGAAAGTTGTTTTGTTAACTTTCAAACCAAACGGACAGGGAAAGAATTCAACTTAGAATTAAAAACCAATGGATTCCGAAACAGTATCGTTCGTAAAATCTATCTACGGAGAGATACAAAGCTGTAAAATGAATCAGTAATTGGTAACATTTACTGGTACCATAGCTAAAAGTTGAAAAAAAAAATATAAAACCCTTACCTGTATTTCAATTTTTTAATTGCAAACTTTTAATCATATGATGCTATATTTGGATTAAAACTTGTTTCTGATGCTCTATTTGTATGCAACATTTATGACCCAAAATATCTAAATACCTGTACTTTTTGAAAATTACTTAATAAAATTAATAAGATAGTAAACCATTTTCAGAACAACTTTACTTGAATATCAACATAAAAAGTAGGAAATGTGTATGTTTATTTTTATTAATTGTAAATTTAAAATATTATTATAATCTGAAAAAATAATAATTATTGAAAAATCAACAACCTAAAATTAAAAAATACTACTGTCCTCAGATTAGAGGGTTTGAACAGATTATGACGACTACAACAAAGTATACAAACAAGAACCAACTACAACAAAGCCTAAAAAATGACAAAAAAATAAAATAAAATAAAACCAACCACCATTGAAAAAATAAAATATTTCAATCAGAACAACCAACTGTTTCAATATACCAAACAAAATAAATTTAAATAAATATATTAAACAAAAAATAAAAAGTTTGTGTAACGTGATTGATGTTTGCTTTTTAAACGTACCTATCTCCGTGGAATAACTCTTGTCGGTTTCTCCCATCAAAAGAAACCCATGAAGTGTTCCGACTATCAGGAGACACACAGATCTGAAACAACACCCGGGCACCCTTCCACTAAACGATCATACGCTCATTTCATTTTGAATTTTCTTTATATTAATTTTTTATTTATTTATTTTTTTGGTTAATAGAAAACAATAATTTAAAAATCACTAGTAATTTTAAACAGTAATAAGTTGAAAAAGAAAACTTCAGTTTTTTTTTTAATTATTTTTTATTTTTTTTAATATAAGATAAATTAAATTTGAAAACTATTATGTAGGTGCGACTGATATGTTCAAGTCAACTAGTCTTGTTTTTAGTCAATTGATAAGAACAAACTGACGAATATGAATTATTATTGCAAATGATGTTCAAGTTATTTCTTAATAAAAAAAATATTATATCAACATATAAAAATCATACTGATCATTACATGACATTAGAAAATATATAAAAGTTAATGGCTTCAACATCAGTAATTTATTTTTTTTCAAAATGGTTTTTCATATATTTTTTCATCTAATAGAAAATAATTCTCTGGTACTACACTTTTCAGGAAGAGACAATGCCAACAGAATAATGTTAATGATTTTTATATCCTTAAGTCTTAAGTTTATAGGTTTGAATCCCGGCTATGACAGAATATTATTCATTCTGATAATTCAGCCAGGAGGGAGGGACCTTGGGTTTGGAGACTCTTCTGAGGCAGACCCAGCCTCTTTAAAGTGGGTACCAGAATTGGGAAAAAACCTGGTGGCTAAGCGTGATCAAGGCCTTATCACTTCACTGCACTGCCGTTGTTCTATAAACAGTACGAATCTCTTTATGTACTGAGCCCAAGACCCTTCATGGGTTGTAGAGGTACAGGATTTAAGTATTTTTTTTTTTAGGTTCTGAACTCAGGAATGAATACTGGCTTACTAAAAGAATTTTTTTATTTTATTTTATTTTATTTTTTAAATTTATTTATTGAAATTTACAACTGCATGTTCATACATCAAGTAATTATGCTATAATGATAAAACACATGAAAAAAAAAGGAAGAGAAACTGCTCATTGGCAGCACTCTAGTAGTGAATCTACACAAGAAGGTCTCGAGGCCATCTTCTTTTCAGACGCCTCGGCGGATTGTCAGGAATTGAAGTGGAAGCAAGGATTGAAACTAGTGGATTAGAGTGGGAGAGGAGTTTGTTATGGAAGGAGTGATACCTGTTACAGGCCAAATCAGCAACATATGGAACATTAAGGTCTTTGTGGATGATTTTATTGGTGACAAAGGGATTTTGCGAAGAATTTGGATTGTAAGGATTGGATACGGGTAGAGTTTGATGGTTTAGTAGAGCCCCAAAGCTCAACTCCGTAAGTCCAGACAGGCCTTATGATTGTCATGTAAATTAGTCTTTTGCAGTAAAGTGAAAGGTTAGAGCGTCTGTCAAGTAAATGTTGAAGTAACCGAAATTGGCGGGTAATTTCTTGTCTTTTCAGTCTTGTATGCGGATACTAAACAAGGTAGTTTATCTTGTTCTAATCTGCTAATTGCTTCATTTTTAACAATGCTTGGTACTGCTTTTCGGGATTCTGTTGCATTAAGAATTACAAATAGTTTCTTAATTGGGACATATGTGATTACCTGTGATATAGTGGGCCTTCTATGCCCCAGATTGCAGGTGCGAACCCAGCAGATGGCCCTAGGTTCACAACCTGCACCTCTACAACTCATGAAGAGTCTTGGGCTGAATACTCATGGAGTTTCATACAGTTTCACGGCCTATGGCAAGGTGGTAATTAGGCCTAGATCAGGAGGATCTCCATACCCCAGGGTCGCTGGAAATAATGGAAGAAATAGTTCTGCCTCAGCCGGATGTTGATCCAATGACCCAATGAACAATAGACTAGTGCTCTACCTACTAGACCACACTACTCCTTAAGATTTTTTTAAGGGAGTAAAAAAAATCCTTTGTTATGCCGTCCTTTTGGACTTTCTATCATAGCCTGTTCAATGTCAGGTACTCATCAAAGATACAATCTTAATTATTTTTGGATAGGCAAAATTTATAACTCTTACTGTAGCAATGGGCAATTAGACACAGTAGAATACACTTATGTTAAATGAATAAACAAACAAAAAATTATGCCATGTTTTCATTTTTACAGCCTTAGGAAATGTGTGATGCATATTAAACAAGCATTGCAGGTTTTTTCTTTTAGAGGAGGGTGAATGCGAATCTGACAATCACCACTTCAGACTTGAGTGTAATCTTTAACTGAAGGTGAAACCTTAACACCTTTAACATTCTCGAGCCATCATGACCTCAACAAGATAATGCTAATCAAGCAGCAATAGAAACATTGAATGATGATGATATCTTTCTAAAACAATATAGTTTAAGAACTTTTTTTATATAGATACACTAATTGGGTAATAATTCACTAAGGTCAATAGATATGTGTTAAAATAGACCAAATTGGCTTCTTTTTTTTTTTGGCAGCTAAACACCTAAATGTCAATTTATGTGGAAATGTTCTTCTCTTCACATACAAATGATTGGGAAACCAATCAGAGGCATTGAAGTATTAAAAAAGATTGATTCTCAATAGTAAAAGAGATATCTGGAAAGTTTGGAAATAGTTCATGAGACAGATGAGGCTAACTCAGTAGTTACCCAATCAAAAAGAGATACTTCCGATGTATTTGGTAGGCTCAGTTTCTTCCAAAAACTGTATTACCATTTCATAATAAGGCAATAAAACAATAAGAAAATTATATACATTTAGAAAATACTTCAAAACCACTTTTGAAAAAAAAACTTCAATATAATATAAAATAAGAAAAAAATATAATTATTTTCTGACAAAAATAAATGTATACCTTTAGTTCGACACCCGCAGGCACTACGATTGGCCTGAAGGAGAGGGAATGTGGACAGATTGGAGTCACCATGATCGCCGGTACACTCGGGTGGATCATTGAAGCACCCGCGGCCACAGCGTACGCCGTACTGCCGGTCGGAGTCGACACTATGAGCCCTGAAAGGCAAAGAGAAAATCATGAAAACGAATAATAAAATATGATAACAATAAATAGCAACAACAACAAACCATTTTCTGTGATATACTAATATCTCTCTCTCTCTCTCTCTCTCTCCCTCTCTATGTATATATTATATTATATGTATTATATTATATGTATACATATATATATATATATATATATATATATATATATATATATATATATATATATATATATATATATTATATATATGTATACATATAATGATAATATGATTCTTAGTATCTGCAAACTCCTTCTAAACCACAGGACGGTTTTTACTATCATTTTAAAAAAAAGGTCTGTGTGTGGCAAGTCTAGTGGGAAAACTGAAATTGTATATTTAATATATTTATAAGCCTGAGATGTTACAGCAACTTTTTCATTAATCGGCAACCAGAAGAGCCACTTAATACCATGCATTTTGTTCCTTTTTATGATTTTCTCAAAAAACAGTCCTAACAATTGTTATTAAACACACTATATGTATGTAAAATTTATTGGGCTTTAATGTGATGTAGGTTTCATTCTAATAGAAATAGTCTGACATGACTTAAATGTTGATATTTTAAATTTTCTTCCTCTAAACTACCTAAAAATTTGGAGATTTCAAAAATTAGACATATCATCTTGATAGCATTGATAAATAACGGCTACATATGCAAGTTGAGCGAATTTGATAAACAACTAAAGGAGAAAAGTGCAAAAATATTTTTGTGTTTTTGAACACAAGAATTGTAATATAGATGTATAATTTACTATTGGAAAGCTAAAGATTTTAGAATTGTAAAAGTTAATGGAGAGTGATGAAAAACTGATAAAACTAACTGATTGTTGTAGATAAAAATATAACAGATTATTTAATAAAACACATGTTTCAATCGAAACTTTATGTAATTAATTCTTTGATCTTTTTTCATCTCTAAGAGTATTTAAAAATTCTTAAATTAATTTTAACAATATAGGTAATCGAAAGTCTTATGTTGCATGCACCAGTTTTTATTTTAGGAGGGAAAAATAAATGTTCCGTAACCAAGTCATAAAAAAATTATTCCTATATGCGTATAACGTACTGTTGGAAAGCATACAAGATTTTTGAAAACTTAATGTTATTATCTTATCTTAATATAAGATGTTTGTATTAATACAATAAAAGAAATCGAACAAATTTATACAAAGTTGTGGTAAGCCCATAAACTTACGAAAATTTGTTCATTTGTTTATTGGTTCCTATGGACACTAAATTAAATCTTTAAAATGTATTTTAAATAATTTATTTGAAATATAAAATATCAATAAACCTAATACCATAGAAACCTTTGTGAAAACATATTTAATAATTGAGCATAATATATATATATTTTTATTTAGGATGATTGAAATACACACCGTCTCCTTGAACTGAAGTGATGTGTTTACCATCCAGGAACAGGTCAATATTCGACAGGTATGGGGAGGGACCTCGATCTACGACAACTTCATTTAAAACTAATAAATTTGTCGGAGGTTTGTGAGAAGTTTCTTCATTTTTCCTTACTATAATACACCTAAGCCTGCTACGAAGAGTCAGAGCTGCGTGGCCTGAAAAAAGAAATTTAATAATAAGAGAAAATTTGATAAAATAAAGATTTAATGGCAATATGCTATTATTTTTACAAATAATTTACTCACCTACAATACCAAGGATTAACGAGGAAGATTTAAAAGTATACTTGTAATATACACAATCCAAAAAGAATAATAATAGAATCTTAACTAATATAATTTTCTGATAGAGAAATCAAAACTTATCGTGATATGAAAATATTTTTGTTAGAAGAAAGATATTCTGGGTAGCAGTAAGAAAAACAATGAATTAGTCTCAACCGTTGATTACCAAAGTTCCTTACTACTCACATATCAGGATATAAGTATATCGTAGGTACAACTCCGTATCCCAGTTTTATGGCGAGTTGAAGTGGCTTTACCAATACAATCGTCGCAAGTATTTCGTTGCGTCATTCCTATACCAAGTTATCCGATCCCGTCATCCATCAAACATTATTGACCTCCTACAATTCAAATCCTCTGTCTGTTACCATTATACACGCTCAAGGCCTTCAGATTTATACAGTACGGCCCACCGAACTGCACATTTCGACAGATCTTTTTTCATTTGATCCTCAATCCTATGGAATTCTATTCCTCCATCCATCTGTCACTCTCTTTCTCCTTTCAAATCCTGCATATTTAATCATTTAATGATTATCCAGTCACAATAGAATTGTAAATAACCTTTTTACTTTCACTTACTATATATAGTGAGGGAAAGTATTGCGATTGTGAAAATTTTTGAATTCCAGTTTTCAACGGAAATACACATTTTAGAGTCCCCTGAGTCCAAATAACCAAGTCCCGCAAAAAGGTCTGTGAGTGTGAGGTAACTCCCGGGCGGAAACGGTAAGTCCTATGAAACTGAAATTTCATATTTAAGACGAATATACGCCCGAGACATTACAAAATCTTTTTCATCAAAATCAGCTTACCAGAAGAGCCACTTTATACTATGCATTTCGCGCCTTTTTTTGATTTTCTTGAAAACGGTTTCGACGATTTTGATTAAACTCACTATATCGATGTAAAATTTGATGGGCTTTAATATCAAGTAGATTTCATTTTGATTAAAATGGTCTGACAGGGCTTAAATGCCGATATTTTAAATTTTCTTGCTCTAAAGTACCTTTAATTTTGTTAATTCTATAAAAATAACTATATTATCTTGTTACCACTGATGAAAAACAGGTAGATATGCAAGTTGAGCGAATTTGAAAAGCAACTGAAGGAGAAAACTGAAAGAATATTTTTTTAGTGTAATTTTTTGTTTTTGAACTTAAGATCAGTAATATACATGCATGATATACCATTGGAAAGCTAAAGATTTTAGAAAAAATATTATCTTATACTCAAGCTTTTAAAATTTAATAGAGAGTGATGAAAAGAAGATAAAACTAACTGATTATTTAAGATAATAATATAATAGATTTTTTAATAAAACACATGTTTCTATATAAATTCAATTTAATTAATTCTTTAATAGTTTCCCGTATTTTTACCTTTAACTGTATTTGAAAATTCTTTCATTGATTTTAAAAATGGAGGTAAGTGAAAGTCGTGTGTTGCCCGCACCAGATTTTTTCTTTTTTATGTATATTTTATATCAGTAATTATTAACTTTTTTATATGAATTTAATTCACTCTAAGACTCCAAAGTACATTTTATGCATCCTGTATATTTTATTCTAAAGGGACAAAATCATAGGATAATAAAGAATTTATAAATTTTTAAGTATTCATCAGGATATACCAACTTTATGCTTGGCATAAAATTGTAATATACATAGGCAATTACTGCTTCTGTCTATATTATAGCCTTTTATAGTCTTAACAACCTCTTAATTAAAACTTAACTTCTGAAAAATAAAATAATTAATAATTTCTCTTCCTCCACTTCCTTAGTACTCACTCAGTACAAAATAATACAACATACAGGGCAATACAAGTTAGTGGTACACCTCAAGGCTCAAAGAATTTATCTGGCTTATTATTTACATTATTTTTGAACACAATAGGTAAAAACTTCAGGCATTGTAAATATATGCTATATGTGGATGATTTGCAGATATATATTGAGGCCGATGTGAATCGCATAAATGATAAGATGAATGAAGATATAAAGAGACTGGAAAGATGGTGTGGTAATCATGGATTAAATATAAATCCTCAAAAAAAAAAAAAAAAAAAAAAAATGTAAGCAAAATAAAAAAAGTATCAATAATTAACACAGAGTTGATGGATGAAACAGAAATGAAAAATTTAGGCATTTTCATAAATAATAATCTGACTTGGAACGTACAAACCCAGCACATATACAGTAAAATTTATAGAGCACTATTCCGACTCAGGAAACTAAATTTTCAGCCTTCTATGCTGATTAGAAAAATCCAAATAAGTAATATGGTTATGCCATACCTGAATTATGCCAGTATGACCTGTACGGACATCACAGGAAAATTATTAAATAGACTTCAAAGAGCCCAGAATGCAGCTGTAAGTTACATAACGCAAACACCAATAGATCCACATATCACACCCTACTACAAACAGTTAAACTGGATGAAGATTAGGACAAGAAGAGTATTTAATTTATTAACAATAACATGTAAAATATTAATGTCCAAAACTCCGAGCTATCTTTACGAAAATATGATCTTCTTACATGACATTAATAATAGAAATAATAAAGCATCTAAATATACATTACTGATTCCGAAACATAAAACATCAATTTTCAATAAATCATTCATAGGAAGTTCATGTAGAACATTTAATATGTTCAATAAAAAAATTAATTTAAACCAATCATTAGAAACTATTAAAAAAAGGGGGATCACTTGTAGCTGGGTGGCTAGCATAACAGCCTCCCATGCTAAAGGTCATGGGTTCAATCCCGCAGGTGGTCCTAGGATTTTTTAATGGGAGTAAAAAATCCTTAGTTACGCCGTCCTTCGTAGGGGACGTTAAAAGGTGGTCCCGAGCCTGTGCGATGTCAGGTACTCGTTAAAGATCCCTATCCTAATAAAACCTGGATAGGCAAAATTTAGGACTTCCACTGTAGCATCGTCCGATTAGCCATAGTAGCATAAAGTGACGTTAAATAAATAAACAAACTATTAAAAAAAAATATAAGAGAAATAATAAATGAGAAATCATTTTAAGTTTAATAACAATATATCATTATATTAGAAAGAAACTAATACAAATATTAGTTAAGTATATTTGTAAATATTATATTTTAAATTTTGTGTTGTTAAAGTTTGTAATATATATAGCTTATATAAGAGTATTAGAAACGTTTATGTGAAAAGAATGATGGAGAGTTAAATCTGCTTTTATGTTTATTTATTTTTATTTTAATCTCAAATTGGATGTTTTATTTTGTTTTGATGATATTCTAACCATTAGATAGTATTAATACTAGGAATTATATATATATATATATATATATATATATATATATATATATATATATATATATTTAGATACTGACTTAAAAGACCTGACTCATGGTAAAATATAAATGTAAATACAATTCCTGTTCATTGTAAGAGAGGACCGGTTTGGTCCTAAATGTAACAGGTCAATAATAAACTCTATTCTATTCTATCATAAAAAGCACCAACAGATCCATATCTACAGATAGGTACACTGAACCCATTTATATTCCTAGACTCTTCAGTTATTCCTATCAATATTAATACTATCAGGAAATCTATTTGGCTAAAAACCTCACCAACTGTTGCCTCTCCTTAATTGATCCAGACTACCACCGAACCAATGTTTAGCGTATCAAGATCGTGTTAATTTTAAAACAATTTCCGATTTAATTTTTATACACAAGCTCATAAACACCCATATTAACCTAAAACCTCTGTTACATTCAACCACTTTCCCACATTCCAAGTAACCCACAAAACCATCTTAGACCTCTTCTTTATACACCCATTCTTTTAATCAACATGGATACAAAATAAACTTTACCAACTCAAAAGAGCCAGTTCCTTGTAAATACAACTCTAATATCATTTATCGTGTACCTTAGACCTAACTGCTCTGCCTTGAGGTTCCCTGGTGTTAAGTTAATAAATAGTTAAGACAATTTCATTCTTATTCTCGACAGCTTCCTGTACTATTTTCCTTCTGAATTTTCCAACAATCCAATAATAAGTTACTTTCATAAAAATACTTTTATAAAATGAGCAAGAATACAATTACTTTCTATTTAATAAATTTAAAATATTGAGCGATAAATACATACATACCTTCCAAGACATTTGTGACCTGTTCTTCGAAGTTATCAAACTGGAACGGAGTCAAAAATCCAAGAGATCCTAAATGGAACGCCATCACCGGAGGGACAGATTGCTAAAGAAAGTAAATTTCTGATCAGCAAAGTAGTAAAAATAATAATTAATTTTAAATAAAAACATAATTGAGAAGCTGATCTCAATCTATCCATTTTACAAAATTTTAAAGGAAACGTGAACATTTCTCAGTAACTTATTATTAAACCAATTTATTTGATTCTGTTTGCAATAAAATCTAAAATTAATTTTTTACTCTATTATTAACTTTTATTTTTACTGAAATTTTATGATTCAGAATGACATTAAATATGTAATTCCTACCTTTCGAAAAAAATACAACTACAATTTGAACTTGACCCATTGAGGAATATATATAATATAAAAGGAATATATAGACATATATTTATTTTTTATTTTCACTAACCTGTATATTTCATATACGGATGTGAAACGTGGCCACTTACTTTGAAGGATGAACAACGGCTTAAGGTTTTCGAAAATAAGATACTGCGTAAAATATTTGGCCCGAAGAGAGATGAGGCCACTGGGAGTTTAGAAGGTTGCACAACGCGGAATCGCGGAGTTTGTACCCTGTGAATATAATTGAGTTGATAGCATCGCGGAGACTCAAATGGGTGCGTAAAGTTGTTGGGCTTAGTGAGGAACGGATTCCGAGAAAGTTGGTATTCGCTGAACCGACTGGCAGGCGTCCAAAAGGTAGGCCGAAGCGTCGATGGGAGCATTGCATTAAGGCTGATCTCGAGGGCATGGGCTTGCCCGGTGAACATTGGACGAGTCTGTCAGGCGAAGTTTGGTGGTATCGGCATCGAACCTTCGGGTTCGGTAAGCCTATTATTATTATTATTTATATATTTCATAAATAGTAAGGGAAAGTATTGGGATCATGAAAATTTTAGAATTCCAGTTTTCACCAGAAATACATGTTTTAGGATCTCGGTAATCCAAATCCAGATGACCATTTCTTGAAAAAAGATCTGTGTGTCTGAGTGCGTGTGTCTGGTAAGTCTTGCATGAAAATGAAAAGTCATACAATATTGAAATTTCATGTTAAAGGTGACTATATGCCTGAGATGTTATAAGATCTTTTTTTTAAGAAAATCAGCTGATCGAGAGTGCTAACATTACACCGTACAATATGCACCTTTTTATTATTTTCTCAATTGTTTCAACTGTGGTATACACTTTTTATAAGATATAAGATGTGTGCGTGTGTGTGTAAATTTATATATATACACATACATATTAAAATGATTAACAATGTTTATTTATAAATAATCCGTTATACAATTTTTATTTGACTTGTTAACCGTATGGAAGAATTAACTGTTTTTAAAGGAAAATTTTCAAAAATTTAAATTTATTTTGTAGAATAAGGTGTTTTATATGAAACACTGCATCGTTTTTTTTTTTTTATTTCCTATAGTTGTCCAGTTTTGAGCTAAAATTGACTGATTAACAACATTCTTACAATATAATTTTATTGAAGTCATTACATTAGATTATTTTTGATTAATGTATAAGTGAAATTATGCAATTAAATATGTAGTTGATAGATATATATGAGAAGAGTATAGGGGAAAAATGGTATAACTCCAAAAAACATTTTCTGGTTTATAAAATCAGTCTAGTTTTTTGTCTGACTGGTATCAGACTATATATGACCTGGTTCAATAAAACTTTACCAACATTTTAAACTTCATAAATATCTGCTTCCAAACTATATATATATATATATATATAATATATATAATATATATATATATATATATATATAAAAAAAAAAAATTAAAAAAGCAAAGTGAACACACGTTTAACAAGATTCCAGCACATGATTTTGATAGTTGAAAAACAAAAATCACCTGAAACAAGAGACTGGCATACAGTAGCGTGCCGTCCCCACCGAGACAAATGATGAAGTCGATTTTATCGGTCAAATCATCTTTGCCATCTCGGAATGTCATGAGTTTTTCCTTGATGAGACCAAACTCACTATTATTCAAGAGAAGTGTATCTTCCATCACAGACTGCTCCACAAAAACCACCATTCTCTTCTCCTGAAATGAAAAATGTTTTTTTTATGCTAGGACTAAAGTCCCTTAAGAATAAAATAAAAGTAGAATTTTAATGACCAGAACAGTGTGTTACTGAAATCTAACTATTTATGTGGTAAAATAGTAAAATAATCAATAATAATTGTAAACTATAAATACATAAAAGTAATACAAATCAAGTTCTGAAACAAAGGAAAAATAAACAAACATTTATAAGTAGTCTAATGAATCAAAATAATACAGTAAACATATAAAAATAAGTACTTTGAGGATCTGCAATGAGAGGTTATTGTCTATTTGATTGAGAGAGGAAAAAGTGGTTTAAAATAAGTGAATGAGAGAAGGAAGCAGTGTGAGCATGTTGGATTTCTGGAGTTATAAAATTCCAAAAAGAGACAGCTTTGGCCAGAAAATAACAAGATACAAAGTAATATATTATATTTTGCATCTGAATGACATCTTGAGCGAAAGAAAATAATTATTTATTGCTCAAATTCAACTTAGTTAATCCATTAATTTACTTCTTATTTTTTTCTTGTTCTCATACCATTGTAAATAAGAATTAATTATGTTCCTTTGGTCTTTTGTCTTGACTTTACTGATGGTACAGACACATATAGTTTGAATGTATAGATCTTTTATTCTTAAGGAACCCTGTCCTAGAATAAAAGTTATTTTCAATTCTGTTACATTCTACTTTTGATAGTTACCTGTATAAGCCATTGAACGAGCTGAACAAACGGCTGAAGCACCGACACATCTCGCAACTTCTTAATGACTAACACGGTTAATGGAGGCTTATACCATGTAAGCCTCTGACTTGCAGGGTCCTGTATTGTTCTGAAAAAAACAAACAAACAAAAATGTATATAATTTAATTAAATAAAATAAATTACTTGTAAGGTTTCAATGTTCACAAGTGTATAAGAGTTTATTTCTTTGCTAATTAAAAAGAAGATTCAACCTTATATGTAGGGTAATATAGTATTTTAGAATGTAATTAATATCAAGGAATCATTTAATTTTTGTATCGGATTTATTGAGTTAAACTGTATACTGTTTAGGAGAGTTGGCCTTTCCTAAAATAATTTATTAAGATTAATATTAGATTGGCAAATAAGTTCTTGGGGTCATCTGTAGTGTAGTGGCAAGCATTACAGTCTTCTATACCCAAGGTTGCAGGTTCAAATCTAGTAGGTGGCCCTAGGATTTTTTAATGGGATTATAAAATCCTTCAATATGCCGTCCTTTGGAGGGAAAGTAAAAAGGTGGTCCCGAGCCTGTGCGATATCAGGTACTGATCTCAAGATCTCTATTCTAATAAAACAAAATTATTCTAGTTTTCTGGAATCAGGAAATTTTATTTAAATTATTTGAATGAAAAAAAAAAAAAAAAAAAGAAAAGAAAAGGAAATAGTAACTCAGTCCTGTATAAATGTTTTTGTTTTATTATTTTCAATAATGAACCTTTCTAATCGACCAAAAAAAAAAGCAATTAGCCCTCCTATCCCTCAAATTTTAAGGTTTCAAGATGCGCAGTACCCGGATAACGAATAAACAAAAAATCCATTCATCCTTAAAAATAAATAAATAGCGAAAAAGATAATTAAATTTTCTACAAATGAAAAAATATTATTAAAATCAGTTCAGAAATAGCGATTTGAAATTAGCAGCGGTGAAATGCCATTTTCCTATGAATTATTGCTTTTCATATTACTTAATTGATTATCAACAGATATATAAACAGTTATACACTAATATAGTTATTTGGAAATAATAAACCATTGTGTAATAATTTGCAGCGTTTTTTACTTTCACTTACTATATATAGTAAGGGGAAGTATTGCGATCGTGAAAATTTTCGAATTCCAGTTTTCAACGGAAATATACGTTTTAGGGTCCCCTGAGTCCAAATAACCAAGTCCCGCAAAAAGGTCTGTGTGTGTGTGTGTGTGTGTGTGTGTGTGTCTGTGTGTGTGTGTGCGTGTGTGTGGTAACTCCCGGGCGGAAACGGTAACTCCTATGAAACTCAAATTTCATATTAAAGACAACTATACGCCCGAGACGTGACAAAACTTTTTTCATCAAAATGAGCCTACCAGAAGAGGCACTTTATACCATGCATTTTGCACCTTTTTTCGATTTTCTCAAAAACGGTTCCGACGATTTTGATTAAACTCGCTATATCAATGTAAAATTTAATTGGCTTTAATATCATG